>JBBBDQ010000521.1:687500-950000 GCA_037127315.1 Ascarosepion bandense | reverse complement strand
TTCAATAGAGAATATTCTTTAATTATGTAGACGACAAAGATAGATCCCGGCTGATATTAGCGTCGCCTGTATAGATGCCATATGTTAGTTTGTTTGTTCGTTTTTTCGCTGCTATTTCTTCTATTCACTGACTAAAAGCATACTTTGCCCTATTGTGTCTTGCATTCCGTGGAGAGCAAATCAGAAACCCGATATTCAGTGCGTACATAGTCGTATCGTTTTACGTTACAATCTCCTGCCTCGGGTGAAGTTTTTGGGTTTTCTCTCATCTCTACATTTCCTTTTGCTTAAGTCTATTAATAAGCGGCAAGTATATGTCAGCTGTTATAGAAATCAAAACCGAGGGCGTAAAAGCACAAACGATTATAGCGTGGTTTCGGAGAAATGGTAAAAAAATGAAGACGGCTTATTAAAGGATTGTTGCAAGAATGATAGAAGGCATTTCAACTCTTAACTTCTAGAGATTAACCTTAGTGAAAGGTTGACCTTGATTAACGCTAGATTTTCTCTTTAATAACAAGTTTTCGCTTGTTGTTGTTGTTAATGTTTGTTCTTACGACGAGCTGTATTTAAGGAAAACATTTTTTATGTGCGTTGATTCTTGTATAACTGATTTGCGATATATTTTAGAAGAGCTATTTTAGGGTGACACTTTGGACAGCGTAAATTCTCCTTGATTTAAAACTCGAGTCTTAGTGCATTAACATCAATCCAAGACACCTCCGACATCAAAGAATTTATATAATTGTGTTTGTTCTTTTCTATATCTTTTGTGAACAAGTTTATCTTAAAGATAATCACAAAGCGATTCCCGAACGCCTAATTGTATATGACAATAATTGATAAGAATAAAAGTAAAGATTGTATAATGGCTGACTATCGATTGTATCTGATAATCAGTAGCTATCAAACACAAACATCAATATCTTCTTATATAATCTACTTTAAAAAATGAATAAAAAGAATCTTATATATAAATATATATATGTGTGTGTGTGTGTGTGTGTGCGGTGTGTGTATACACATTATATATATATATGAATATATATATGTGTGTGTGTGTGTCTCTGTGTGTGTATGTGTGTGTTTGTATATATATGTGTGTATGCTAGTGAATATACTTATAATTTAGTAAAGTAGAACTTTCTAATGTTTCTTTTACATGACAGTTTCAGATATATATATATATATATATATATATATATATATATATATATATATATATATATACACACGTATATATATACATCTATCTTTTGGTATCTATATACCCTATATCTGTCTATGTACGATATACTTACATATATATATATATATATATATATATATATATATATATATATATATATATGAATGCAATTGTGCACAAATATATATATATATATATATATATATATTGTGGACAGACATATATATATAAATATTTTAATACAGATACTTCAATCCAAGGGAGAAAAGCAGGAAGGTAGATTCCAAAAACCCGATCCTAATTAATATTAAAAATTTTATTTTAATATTAAAAAATGATACAGGAAGAGAGCTCCATGTAATAAAATAATACAGAGCAAATATAAATTAAAAAAGGATTAATTCAATGATGTTGAATGGCCATTTCGATATGAAGATCCCCACGGGGGATAACACATCACCTCAGCAACAGAAAAATCCTTTCAGAAAATGGAGAAAAATTAGTTTACTTTCCTTTTTAAATAGATTTGCAAATAAATTAAAAAAGAAAATAAGGAAAAATAAAGGAAAAGAAAAAGATAAAACAAAATAAAATGAAATAAACAAGAAAAGAAAAAAATTGACATCGTCTGGGTTCGCAAAAGAAGGAAAGAGACTTGTAACTAAAAATTAACAGACAGCTGTGTTAAATCGACGTAAAGTTAAGCAGCACGGAAAAAAGGTGGGAGAAAAGAGAGATAAAGGAAGGAAGGGAGGGAAAAAGAAAAGAAAAGAAAGAAACATTTTTTTTTAAATATTACAAACGCTGGACATATTCAACAACCTAGCTTCCCAAAAACATTGGAGTATTAGAAAAAGGCCTTTACTTAAAAAGGCATAATTATTTTTAAAGGGAATAAAAAGATATAGGAATTAAATTTAAATTATTTTAAAAAAGTTAGGTCATATGAATTAAACTAAATAAAGACATCGCTAGGTAAAAAAAAAAAAAAAAATTCATTTACAATTATACATACATATAGAAATACACACATACATACATATATACATATATACACACACACACACAATTATATGTATGTATGTGTGTACTTCTATATGTATGTATAATTGTAAATGAATTTTTTTTTTTTTTTACCTAGCGATGTCTTTATTTAGTTTAATTCAAATGACCTAACTTTTTTAAAATAATTTAAATTTAATTCCTATATCTTTTTATTCCCTTTAAAAATAATTATGCCTTTTTAAGTAAAGGCCTTTTTCTAATACTTCAACGTTTTTGGGAAGTTAGGTTGTTGAATATGTCCAGCGTTTGTAATATTTAAAAAAAATTTTTCTTTCTTTTCTTTTCCCCTCCCTTCCTTCCTTTATCTCTCTTTTCTCCCACCTTTTTTCCGTGCTGCTTAACTTTACGTCGATTTAACACAGCTGTCTGTTAATTTTTAGTTACAAGTCTCTTTCCTTCTTTTGCGTATTTTTTTCAGACATTTTATTTTGGGTTTTGCTTCGGGTTTGGCTCTAAGTAGGTATAATTGTAGTTCTTAGTCTCAGCCATGATACCATTTACTCAAAGGACTTATTTAACTCTCAAAATTCAGTTTACGACAAAAAAGACTTATTTGATATCGATACCAGGAAATCAAAATTGGACTTACATCTATTAATATTTTTTTCAATCTACTGTTTAATTTTAACTGGAAACAACTATTGCTTTTTAGTTTTTCGTGCCAACGTCCAAAGAGTCTGAGCTCCAAAACATGAATTAGTTTTAAAGCTTTCATTACACACGAGCAATGCCGGGCTATACTGCTAGTACATATATGAACAAAGCTATATTCTTCAATACCTTATTCTCTGCTTCTTTCATCTGTTGAGAGAATACAAAAAATAGTTATATTGGCTAAATGAAAAATTGTATGAATCATAATTGCAAAGAATTTTGGATGTTCTCAGCAAAGATAATTGTAGAATGTTTTGCATAACATTTTTAAAAAGACGGGTATTTTCTTGTTGGCTATGTGACAACAAAAAAATTGCCATCGGTATTGCAGGAAAAGTAGCATAACTAGTTGAAAAATGCTGTAAACTTACTGGGTGCTGCTGAAAATCATGTCACCAGAAAACAAATGCGAACAAGAATTGCAACTAATGAAAGCCGACACCATGACATCAGGTCATCTGCTTGTGTGTCACTGAGAATGCACTCTTAAAATCTCTGGCTCACCTGGCAACATCACGCACGCAATCAATTATCATTTTCACAAAAATAGAACATTTTCTCATCAGTGAATACTTTGTAGCGACGTTCGATCCTTAAGATTATATGTTTTGGAAAACAGTGGAGATTTGCAAAAGGATGCACTTTAAATTAAAATTCTTATTAAGAATATGAGAATCTCGAATATTACTTGATATTCTCAACAATCCATATTGAATCTCTTACGGTTACATTTGCACCGATTTGGCCTGTAGTATTGTTTACCTCGGTTTTCATTTGAATGCACTTCTCATGGTGACCATCAGTACTACGCTAACGATCATAACTTAATATTCATTTTCGTCAATATTGAAATTATATATCGATTACCGGCGAAAAAAGATTCAGGTTTTAGAGGCTCTGAAGACCTATTCATTTTAAACGTCTCTGATTAATCAAAACATGTTGTGTTAAGTTAAAATGAATTTTCTATAATTACCCTTGTCTGTATAAAATTATATAAGTGCCAGCAATTTTAATGCTATAATTAGGATATATAATTTCACACATTATATGTTACTTAGTGAATTTCTGTAGTAGGTTTCTGTTACACTTCATCTATATACATTTTTACCTTAAGACAATATCTGCTTCCAAAGTGTTATCCCTTCTCGGTCAAGACATCGGTCTCTTAATAATCATTGATATTATTTTTTTCAATAAAGAATATGTAATTGATGACTAAAATTGAGGGACATGGAAGGAAATAAGTAAATATAGACATAAACTAAATGGGTGGATAGTGACATTAAAATAAAGAAGAAATAATTTGCTAATCTCTTTTCTCATACTTCAGGTTGTGATATTCCAAATCGGGCGGAACACAACCATAAAATTACATTACTATTGGGAGTCACCCCTTTTTACACACGCCATGGACTCTTCCATAGTATATAAATAACCCTGCCTACAGAGAACGGGAGTAGAGTTGAGTTGTTGTACTCTACTAAAACACTGTCAGCCCTCTGCCTTCGGGTAGAGGGCGCTCTCTGCTTCCGAGCAGAGAGCAATAACCCAGTCGTGGTTCCGCCGAAGGGTAGAGGCACGACTGGGTAAAAATAGACAGACATTTTTTGGCCGGGCCAAATGGCCCGGAAATCCCAGTTAAACTGACCATGTGTCACATGTTGCCCTTACTGGGAGGGACAACTAAATAATGAGTTGAGTTGTTGTTTGTCAGACCATTGAACCGGCGCTCGTTGGTCAGCAAGAGATTTAGACTTATTACCGGACTTACTTCTTTGTATATATTTAACATCCCCTAACAAGTATTCCTGAATGCACTAACCGTGTACAGGTTGTTTATCTTTTGTTCAATACACTTACCTTTTTTCTCTCATATCTCTTTCGTATTATTATTATATTGTGTGGTTTTCTAAAGAAAAAACCACAACAATTACAACCAAACTTTAATATTTAATATTTATAATATTCTCTTGTGTATATTTTTATTATACATGCCCTGTTCCATCAGGTTGTTGGCTTTCATATCTCTACAAACTAACTTTCATTTGTAATTAAAAAATATTGTCTTTTTGTCGTCTTTTCTAATACATTTGTCTTCATTGGTGCTTGATAGAATAAACATTTTCAAGCGTTCTATCCTCATCAGTTAAGTGCCACACGTGATACAAGCTTGGGCGATCAGGTCTCGAAAGAGACATGACTGACTGGGCAGAAAATTATTCCGCAGTAGGTTGCCATTGCTTTCTGCAGTAGACTGGTTGCCGACCAAGGCTGTAGAACCGAATCAGTCCTGCTATTTAACCCATAACTGGAAGGAAGAGACGGATTAATACCTTTCCCAAAGGTATTTGCGCGTAAGTGAATACAATGGATTCAACTGGAATTCGAACTCGGCTCCCCGGTTTCTCGTTCCGAGCCGATATCCACTGTACCACAACGCACATCCCCATCTATCCTCATAATTATTTCATTTTCTAGTTTTGTGTATTAGAGCATATTTTTATATATTTAGAACTTTGTCGTTTACCACTTGTTCTGTTCATGCAATCAGTATCCTTCCGTAAAACCTCATTTGTACTGCTTCAAGACTCTTCTTCATCTATGTAGAGATTGTCCAGCATTCACTGCTACTCATGAGGAATAGAATTATGTAACAGTAGAGTACATATTTTTATAGGAATGTCCGGGTTAATTAATAATTGCTTATCTTTTTAAAAGCATATATATTTTTTTCTATTATGACTGCATTTTTGATATATTTCACCGTAGGGGAGAGGATATTGAAAAGCGTACTACAGATTTCAATATAGTCTCCCCTATGGTAAAAGAAAACTGTCCAAACATTTGAGATGAAACTGGTAAATTTATTCAATTTAGGATGTTTGAGTTCTTGCTGCCTAAATAAATCATTTCACACACACACACACACACACACACACACACACACACACACACACACACACACACACACACACAAACACACACGTTCATGTTATTTTTATGTTATTTTTTATATTTTTATATCTATAAATAAAAATTGCAGAAATATTTTTTCAAGGAATTTCGACTATATATTTAGCAATTATAAAGATTTTTTTTTATTGAAATTGTTCACGGATCTGGATATTTGAGGAACATAGTTCTTCAAAGGACATATAAATTCGTAAGTGAACTTGTTCAGTTGAGATTTTTCAGGTGAATTGTTATTATTGACGAAGAGGTTGTCAGTTTAGGGTCTTTTTTAATAGATAATTGATTTGAATTAGACAGTGCTGTGTAATTCCGGATGTCATTGCGAAGTGAATATTCAACTTGT
This sequence comes from Ascarosepion bandense, assembly GCA_037127315.1. NCBI lineage: Eukaryota > Metazoa > Mollusca > Cephalopoda > Sepiida > Sepiidae > Ascarosepion > Ascarosepion bandense. The sequence continues at coordinate 943,773 of JBBBDQ010000521.1, read as the reverse complement.
CTGTACTTAATGTGCATTTGTTTTTTCAATAAAATATTGATGTTATTGTGTTTGGCAACGTGTTTGTAGTTTTCGTTGGTTAAATTACTTAATTTCTCTATGATTTTTTTCCTTCCGGGTTGTGTCCCTCAACTATGCAAATCCATAAAATTTACATCGGCTGCATCACCACAAAACTCACGGAAGATTGATATTCCACTAATCGCAAACCAGTTTCATCTGATCTCGTCTAAACATGCACCATGATCTTCCTGGATCTATCTGTGACATACTTGTGGATAATACATATATAATAGCAACATCCACATGCAAGGAATATTAATAATAATGATAGGATAACTAAAAAAAGAGAAATCCTACATTTAATAACATCAATTATGAACACGGTAATTATGTGTTTACCGTGTTGGGAAGTTAACAAACATAAGATATATATATATATATATATATATATATATATATATATATATATATATATATAATTAAGATTTTACACATGTTTATTTACAAATAAAATATAATGAATTTATGATAATGGTTAAAGCATAACCGAAAGTTATCGAAATGACAAAACTTATAAACAATTCTTATATAATTACATTTCTTAAAAGAAGTAACTCACAAGAACACATAAAAATATATATAAAAATGTTAATGATAATATTTTGACTGTCATTTTTAATGATATTGTCTAAAAGAAATATTGCTGCCCAAATACACCATCTCATATGTAATTGTATGTGTGTATGTGTGCGTGCAGGATTAATATATGTAAAAAATTTGTCACATAATTGGTGTTATCTTCAGCATTCAGGTCAACTTTCATAGGTGGGTGTAACATTCCCCTCTTTAAAGGTTATCAGCATTTTACTGCAAATATTCTGCAATGTCCTCGTTTTTATGTCGTCGATTAATTTCTTTTTTTAATTATTTCGTGCTCGTTTGTGCGTTTATGAATATGCCGCTATTAGTCCGTCTGTTTGGGTGTGCGCGCCCTCGCAATTGCTCTGTCGTTGATATTGACAATGTTATTGCAAAGTCTGTTTCCTTTAAATAATTTTACTATCATTATTCTACTGGCTATAAGCACTTTTGTCTACATACAGTTTTTCACATTGCTACACGTGTGCGTGTGTGTGTGTGTGTGTATGTGTGTATTCAAAATATAAATATCAAGCGTTAGGTTCAAGAAACATTCAATTAACGCACACACACAAAAATACACACAAATACGTATATCTATAATTTAGTTACCTCCACTCATTTTTTCTATATCTGAATTTAAATTGAAATTTTAATAATAAATTATCTTGAAGCTTTCAACTTAGCCTGGTGTTTTTTACATCGAAATTATACTGATCAGAATCAAAAATTTTCTAAATTTTTACAAATTTTATAAAACTTTCAAATTTTCCGCCATTTTTCATCGTTTGTAAACTGAAGCCAATTCTCGATTTTAAAACATCTTACAAAAATAACATAAACCTCGCTGACACATTATTTTATTTAAATTAACGAATTTAAACGTAATTTAGGTTGATTTGAAACAAGAATTTTTTGCTTACTGCTTGAAAAATGTTTCAAAAAGATTCCTCAATTACGGTAACTATGTTATCACAGCTGTCAACAACACCTTATTATCACTTTAGGAACAGCTGACAACTGATTATTTAGTATCCGGCCAAAAGTATGAAAGAGAAATTTGATATAAATCTTATTCATACAAATCGTTTGTTTATATTTTTAACTATGTTAAAATTATAAATTTCACAGAGTTTTTAGGAATTATCTAATATTTGATGAAATTTTGACCTTTCCTCAGAATAATATTATAAATATATTGAGAGAAAACGTTGATTTGCATTACGTTTTGAACCTTTTTAAATCATACTATGCTGGATATTTGGTGATGTAATGGAGTTACTTACTATATATATTATATAAGCATGACTAAAAACAAAAAGAATATGTATATATACATATACATATAAAGAATATGTATATATTCATATCTTTTAACGTAGTTACTTATAAAAATTTCAGAAATCATGAGAAATTGATGGCTAAATAATCATAATCATTAAATATTATTTTGGCAATTTCAGCTAGAATAAATATTAAATAATAAATATTACCGAGTTAATTTATGCTAAATAAAATCTTTCAAATATTAACATTATAATCTATATCATTAAATAACTATTTTATTAAATATGTGGTAACTATATAACTTGACAGTCTTTGTCAGAAAAATACTTATCTTCTATTAATGTCGTAACACATGACAATTAAATACCTAGCAAATATTAATTAATAATCCATGTCAGATGATATCTTTCAAATAATGGTAAACAACAACTGACATCAGTGAAAATAGTTGAAGTTTGTTCATATATTACTACCGCTATTGTAAAGTAAATATGACTCAGGATTAACTGGTTAACTATGACCTGAAATCTGATGAATTCTAACTTCTCAATTGAACAAAGATACAAGGTACACGGAGATAATTACAAGTTCGAGCCCTTCTAAGTACTTACTATTTAACAGCAAGAGAATTGTTTTTTTTCCTTTTAAACATTAAACGTAGTTGGATAACGGAGTACTCTATTTACAGGAACACATATTGAAAGATATATTATGCTGGCAAAATCGGGTTGTGAAACTTTTTAAGTAGACCCAATATAAAACTTTTTAATATTAGGATTTTCAGGTGTTGAAATTGTGCGAAAATAAAACAAAAAAATGGTTAAGCATTTATTATATAGTAGAAAATATATGTATGTATATATATATATATATATATATATATATATATATATATATATATATATGATTCGATCAACAAAATAATTTATTCTCGAAAACTGAACGTAAATCATGTTACAGGTGAAGAGTCGTATTAAAAAACTCAAAAATGTATATGCTATTGACACTGTATCAGTAAACCTCGAATTCCGATGAATCATTCTTGTTAATTGCTCTTTGTAGATGGAATTCATATTCCGTTAGACGACTGCCGAAGTGGCTTTCCTCTAAAATTTTGTATGTGTGCATCTGTTCATGTGTGTGTGTGCGTGTGTGTGTGTGTGTATGTGTGTGTGCGTGCTTTTTCCCACGACTAAAATACATATTTTTAAATATCCTAATTACATATGTCATTCGAGTGAACAGAGACACTTCGGTAGACATCATTGTGTACGTCTTTTCATTGTGTTCTACTTTCATTTGCAAAATCGAAATTTGTTTCAGTGGGAAAAGTAATCTTAAGTTTCAGGAGAGCTGAAGTTTCAGAAGTTTATGTGCCAGCGGATTCTGGCGGATATGCGCACTTTTTAATACAACTGTATAACACATAACACTCTTATTTAATTCCGACCCATAAATGGGTAACACACACACACACACACACACACACACACACACACACACACACACACACACACACATATATATATATATATATATATATATATATATATATATATATATCGAATAAAGGAATAGGGTTGTTCCATCGAGGGTAATTAGTATAAAATAAAAAGTGTGAGAGGCTGTGAACGTTTTCTTTAAAATACATATTTATTGTTTTGGTATTTATACTAGTTAGGAACTATTAATTGTTCATGATTTGCGCTACACGTGTTTCAAGTCTAGAATTGACTCTCTTCAGGCGAACAAATTCGTTGTTTTATGTTTGGGTTTCTCTGAGTATCTGATCATTCTGTTTAAAGTTAATAGGAAGTATGTGAAAAATAAATAAATAAATAAGAACAGTAAAAAAATAAGAAACTAACAACAGTAGAAAAATAAGAACAGTAAAAAAATAAATACAAAAATTTAATAAAATAAATCAGAATAAAGTGAGTTCAATGCTGTTTGAATCGTCTCTTTTCTTTGTCAGCATGGGTCCTAACGGGTTAACCAGTAAATAAATAAACAGATGAAAGGGTCAAGTCTTTTCTTAAGGTGTTCTGGCGCCTCTTTATTATCTTATAGGCTTGGTCTTATTTTGTGTCTTTGCGTTACTGTGTGTGTGTGTGTGTGTGTGTGTGTGTGTGTGTGTGTGTGTGTGTGTGTTTGTGAGGGCCTCTTTTATTTATGTCCGTTTGTGAGTGTGGGTGTTTTTTTTATTTATTGTGTGTATATGTATGCGTGTTTTTTATTGTCTGTACATGTATGCGTGTTTCTGTGTTTTCGGTGTGTGTGTTAGTTGGATTGTGTTCTGTAAGTGTGTCTCTCTTTGTGTCTGTTTGCGTGTGTGGGTGTTTTTTTTTATTTATTTACTATGAATTGGATTTGCTTTTCAGATTGGTGTGTGTATTTTTTATCTATGGTATATGTATGCGTGTTTCTGTATGTTTTTCAGTGTGTTTGTTTTTTATGCTGTTTTGTTCAGCGAAGGTTTGTATTTTTTAATAACCTTTCTTCCTGCATTAATAGGATCTCATAATTAATATTTTGATATAGTGGTTTGATTGAAAAGAAGGCCGTCCCTGCATTCATGTAGATGTTTAGAGACATATAAATTCCTGTTATGTGATAATCTGATATTGCTCTTATGAAGTGAGATACGATGATTTAAGCATTGTCTCGCTCCTGTGTATATTTTTGTGCATCTGTCACATTTTAGAGCGTAAATTACATTTTTCGAGTTTCAACTTTGATCCGATTTTATTTCGAATGTAGTTGCGTTTTCGAACTGGAAATATTTTCCTTCTATTATTATTTTGCAAACCCCACAACTTTTTTTGTTGCATTTTGTGACCCCCTGTATTGTGTGTTGTTGTTCAAGTTTTGTTGAGGTGAGGATGTCTTTTAAATTTTTGGGCTGGTGTTTGCTATTGATTATTTTGTTTGTCCCTAGCTTTCTTTTATTTTTTTCATTGTTGTTGTGTAATCTTATGTGTGTTTTAATCCTAGTGAATAATTCCGGATTGTTTTTGTTGTGTGTGGAAACGTATGCTAGTATATTTTCGTTTTTTTCTATTTTTTCCTGTTGTTTTTTCGTGTTCCGGAGTGATTCTAATGGTATCATTTTTGCTAGTTGGAAACCCTTGTCTATTTGTGGTGTTGGATATCCTCTTATTTGTAATGTTTTTCGTAATTTCTCTGGGCGTATTTTGCGTAGGGTTTCGTCACTCACTATCATGCAAATTCGTCGTGCTAGGTAATAGGGGATGGATATTAGGCAACTTGTTGGATGGTGACTCCTGAAGTGGAGGTATTTTTGTGTGTCTGTGAGTTTGTGGTAAATGTTTGTGATGATGTGGTTGCTCTCGTTTTTCATTAGTATGTCTAGAAAAGCTAATTCTTTATAGCTATATTCTAGTGTGAACTTAATTTTGGGGTGTGGTTGTTGCAGTGTGTTGTGTTGTTCGTTAATATCTCCCCATAATGGTTTCCAAAGGATAAAACAGTCATCCAGGAATCTTCTCCACGATCTTGTGAATTCTGTTTTTATATTTTCCCCATATTTATGCCCTATTTGGGTGTATAGGTCTTCTTCAAGATATGCTAGGGTGAGTGTTGCGTATGTGGTGCCATGTTTGTTCCCATCGCGGTGCATATCATTTGTATATAATTTTTGTTGTCAAATTGGAAGGAATAGTTATGTAAAATTAGGTCTATACTTTGTAGAATGAATTCTTTTGAGGGGCGTGTGGGAAGTAGTTCTGGGTGTTTTTCTATCCAAAATGAAATTGCTTGTTTTCCTAGTTCCTGGTGTATGTTACTGTACAGGCTGTTAACGTCAAAATTGCTAAGAGTGTATTTGGGTGAACTTCTTTTGGTAGGAAATTTAAGAAATGTATGCTGTCTCTGATGTAACTTTTTATTTTAGTGGTGTAAGGTTGTAATAATGTGTCTATTAGATTGCTCAGTCTGCTTGTTGGGCAGGCTGGTCCCGCTACAATTGGTCTGAATTTGAGGTCTTTAGGGTTTGGGGTGTGGATGTATTCCGAGTTTTGTTCCTGGGTAGCTGTTTTTATTGCGTTTGATTTGTGTACCTTTGAAAGTCCGTAAAAATTACTAGTTTTTGAAATGAATTCTGTAAGGAAATCTTTTTCTTTTTTTCGTTAACATTCTATTGTGTGTAAGGCAGAGCTTTTTTATTTTTGTTGTAACTTTTGTATCTATATTTTGGTTGATTTCTTTGTAGTTGTTTTCGTCTCCTAGCATGTTTAGAATGTTTGTTTTTCTTCATGATAACTACAGCCCCGCCCTTGTCTGATTCCTTTATTATTATGTCATTGTTATTGCGGATGTTTTCTAGTGCTAGTCTTTGTTTGTGTGTGAGATTGGTATGGGTGTTGTGTCTGTTGTTAAAGCCTGTATCGCAGATTTTTTCAAATAATGCATTCATTTCGTTAGAATTATAGTTTTTTTTAGGGCAATATTTGGATTTATTTTTTACTATTGATTTGTCGGTAGTGTTATTTTTGCTATGTAGTATTTCGAGAAGTCTAAATTTTCGTTCAAACTCTTTGAGATCGTTCTTTAGGGCTGTGATGTTCTTTTTGGAGATTGTGGCAGAATTTTAGATCTGATTTTAGAATGTTTATTTCTTCTTCTTTTAAAGAGTGCGAGGAAAGATTGATTAGAATCGGTTTTGTGTTTTTTAGATTTTTATTTTTTTTTAAATTGGTCTGTTCCTTTTGACCCGATATTCTAAAAGATGTTAATTAACAGGTATGGTATTTCTATTCATTTCGCGATGCAAGGTGCTTGGGTTGGAAAATGTGATGTTTGTGTGAATAGGTGGCCTTTGGTGGGTGAATGTACTACCGTGACGGGGTTTATAGTAGTACTTGTGGCCTTGTACATTCTGTGTCTTGGGGAATGTTTTGTAGTTTTGTCTGTTATTGTTATGGTGAGGAGGCCTTCTAAGTGTGTTTGTTGTTGTTTGGCCCTGTATGGGTGGGCTTGTAGGTGTGTGAATATTGTAGTTATTGTTATAGAATATTTGTTCCTTGTGTGGTATGGGTGGACTTGTAGGTGTGTGAATATTGGAGTTATTGTTATAGCATAATTGTTCGTTGTGTGGGTTTGTTATGTGGTTTGGTTTGATTTTGTGGGTGCGCCTGATGTTTGGATGTGTGCGTGCTGTAATAATGCTGTGGTCTGAAATGTTTGTGTCTATTTTGTCCCTCGTATGGGATTCTTGAGTATGTGTTTTGTCCTGGGTTTCTTTTCTTAATAAAGTCTTGTTTGGTGTGTCTCGCGTTTTATTTTTTATTTTTTTTTTGTCCGAATCTTTTAGGGTGGGTAGAGCTTTTAACGAGGTTATTTTCTTTTTTAGAATTTTCCGGGATTTTTCTTCTTCCTCCTTACGTTTTGATTTCCAGAAATCCGATAATAATTTTTGTGTTTCTTTTGGGCAGGTGTCTTTTATTTTTGTAAAAATTGTGTTGTCTGTTTCCGTGTATTAGTTGGTATTGTTTTTGGCTTTATCATCTCGAATGTCTATGTTTACTTGTAGCTTGTTTAGGCTCACGGTTGTTTTAATCTGCTTTTGCTGTTCAGTGTCCTGGGTTGTAAATATCTCCCGAATTTTTGGGGGTATGAATGGGATTTCCCCTTCCTTATACGTTCTGTATATGCTAGCAATTTCTTTGTTTTTATAGCATTGTAGAATGATAGTTTTCTCGTGTATATTAAGTTGCCCCACATTTTCAGTTTTTGTTTTTTTTATTTTGTGTGCCTTCTCCTGTATGTATGATTCGGAAATCTCATCAAATCGTTCATATTGTGTTTTGAAATATTCCACTAATTCTTCCGTTCTTTTTATTTCTTTGTTTTCTTGGTTTGTGAGGTGATTTAATAAGAAGTCCATTTTTTCGTTTAATTTAAGTATTTCCTCGTTTAGGTTTTTTTGTAGATTCAGGAGTTGCTGCAACGTTTCGTCTTCCGTTCGTGGCATCCTCTCGTAGTAGCTGTATATCGAATAAATGAATAGGGTTGTTCTAACGAGAGTAATTACTATAAAATAAAAAGTGTGAGAAGCCGTGAACGTATACTTTAAAATATATGTTTATTTTTTTGGTATTTATACAAGTTATGAAGTATTATGAGGCGATTCAAACAGCATTGAACTAACATTATTCTGATTCATTTTATTTTATTATATTTTTGTATTTATTTTTTTACTGTTCTTATTTTCTTATTTTTTACTGTCCTTATTTATTTATTTATTTGTTTTTCACATACTTCCTATTAACTTTGAACAGAATGATCAGATACTCAGAGAAACCCAAACATAAAACAACGAATTTGTTCGTCTGAAGAGAGTCAATTCTAGACTTGAAACACGTGTAGCGCAAATCATGAACAATTAATACTTCATAACTTGTATAAATACCAAAACAATAAACATATATTTTAAAGAAAACGTTCAAGGCTTCTCACACTTTTTACTATATATATATATATATATATATATATATATATATATATATATATATATATATATCAGCATGTGGTGTGGGCAAGAAGAATCTAAAAGAGTATCATGTACATACACTGGTAAGATAACTCTCTAAGAGAGCTCTCTCTCTATATATGTATATAAATTATATGGAGCAAATATAAAACAAAATTAACGCAGACACGTTATTTCATTGCACATCGGAATATGGGACTATTTTAGGCGAACCATCTTCAGCTTCCCTCATTATATTACAAAGTATTTAACACGAATGAGATTCACAAAGACCTAAAAAAAACGACTTAAAATGATGGTCGATCCCTTAAAAGGGAAAATTTAAGAAATAATACATAATTACATTAGTTCGGCGAACATACACGCATAATCATATATAAGCATATATATACGCAATATATAGTCAGAGAACACGCGTAGCGGCGGAGATATATATATATATATATATATATATATATATATATATATATATATTATTTATGTAATAATCCTTCAAGTTTCATAAAAGGTCAAGTATATGAATATAGATAACTTCTAAAGCAAGGCAAACTGTGGAGATTGTTAAGTTATGTGGTTAAATGCCTGATAAATCCGAGTATGTAAATATGTGTATTGCTGAAATATATTTTCTTAATTGTTCATTCATTTCTTAACAAATTTTAATACTTATGTAATTAGTATTTAATATTTTATTTTAATTTAAAAAATTATTTATATACTTTTTTTAATTTTATTTAATGGTTTCTTCATAAATTTTTAAAAATGTTATATGATTGATTATATTGTCACAACACGCTATAGAGTCAAACTCAAGACATTTCCCCGATATATACGAATTTCTACATGGACTAATTTCAAAATAAATAATTTGTTCCCGCAAAGAAATCGCAATTGCAAAAATAAAAATAAAAAATAATGTCAGTCATTGTAGTGTTATGATTAAATCATTGTTTCCAGTTGATAGATAAGGCGGTTTCAATATTCTGTCTAAATTAACACATGGAAATAAGAAAATACGATAGAAAAATAAAAGAGAATAATTGCTGACTACAACTAAAATACGCTCTCAATACTCCCTTTTATCTATCTATCTATCTATCTATCTATCTATCTATCTATCTATCTATCTATCTATCTATCTATCTATATATCTATCGTCGGTTGTTGGCTCTTGCATAGATTTTCTCCTTTGTTTGCTCTACTTTCGTATTGAGCGCTTTAGTGTTAGGGTTGCGTTTCGGTGGGTTTTTTTCTTACGACTGCTTGAATTTTTGTTCATGTACTTCGTTTGTTTCTTTTTTTGCTTCCCCCGTTTTTCCCTACGAGTTTGTTCGTGGTGGGTTATACAAGACGATTTAAAATATAGCTTGATTAATAGTAGTTTTGGTAGAGTTCGTTCTCTTACTAATGTTATTGTTGTTGCTATAGTTATTATTATTATTATTATTATTATTATTATATATATATATATATATATATATATATATATATATATATATATATATATGGAATTGCATTGCACACTAAAAGCAACAGTCACCGTTTGGTTTTGATCACATTTCCGAATTTTTTTATAGTTATATGTATATATTGCGCCTAAATATACCATACATTCAACATGCATTCACACACGTATACATATACACTCAGTCTTATCATTTTACATTGAAAATACCAAGATTGTAATTTCTATGTAGTTTTTTCTCACAGATGACACGGAGCCATCGGTTGTTGCCATCTATTTGCAATTAGTGAAAGCCCGAGTCAACAAAACAATGAAAGTAAAAAAAAATATTTTTCCTTTTAAAAATACAAGCAAAAACTTTATACATAACTCGGGTGTAATGGAAGCTTTAAAACTAATCCATGGTTCTGGAACTCAGACACTATAGATGCTTGCAGGAAAGAGGAAAAAGCAATTGTTGTTTCAAGTTAAAGCGAAACCTTAAATTGAAAGGCAAAAGCATGGATGTAAGTCAAATTTTGATTTCCTGGTAGCGATATCAAATAAGATTTTTTCGTTTTAACCTGCATTTTGAGGGCTAAATAAGTCCTCTGAGTAAATGGTATCATTGCTGAGACTAAGAACTAAAATTATACTTTCTTAGAGCCAAACCCGTAGCAAAAACTAAATTTAAATGGATGAAAAACTGCAGACATACAGACAGATAAACAGACACACACACAAACATCTTGCCTTTTATCTCTCTCTGTACACACACACACACACACACATATATATATATATTATTGATTTTCTGCACTATTGTAAGAACTGCACCCTTGAAACATCTGAATATCGTTTTTTATGTATTTGACTATGAGTGTATCAAATTTGACTAAACTCGGACCACTCCTTCTAAAACCCTACTTTTTCGATTATAGATTTTCGATATTTATCGGGGGTACCTTGACACAAAACCTAGCTAAGACCACTCGCAGACGCTGATAGTACAACTGTGTAAATTTTCAAGAGAATTGTTTTGGCCGTTTCCGAGTCTATAGGTAACGGACACACGCACGCACACACACACACACACACACATACAAACACACACACAGAGACAAATTTGCATTTATAAATAATACATAATACATAATAATGTTCAACATTATATATTTAGAGTCACATGAAAAACAATACATTTTATCTGTCTTTAGAGTCTTAAAATTGTTTTCAATCTATTTAGATCCATCCATCAAATAATGCATAAAAGTAGACATGTGGCGAAGCAAAATTATGATATCAAACCAAGAATTAAATGAAAAATGTTTCATTACATTATATCTGATATTTTCTTAAAGGATTCAATTTGTATTTCAATATATAGTTCAACAAAAATGCTACATAGAAAACACTGTCGCAAACCAAAATACAGTTAGCGCTGATATATGTCTGAACAGCATTTTAGATTTGAAAAAATAATCTCTCGACCGGCGATCGAGAGCGAGGGAACATTTACTCAACCGACTCCATTTACTTAATAGTCGCTTTATGTATACATAGCGTGAAGCTCTGACGAAAAATAAATGAAATTTTAATTAATATTTCGAACGTTTTAGAGAAGATTAAAAATTAAAAAAAATAATAACAACAAAATGTGATCTTTCCTCTGAATAACAGCATAAACATTTTGATGATAAACCTTTTTCTTTATTAAGATTTTTTTTTAAAATCATAATGTGCCGGGTTTTTTTTTGTTTTTTGTATTTTTTGGCAATATATTTGAGGTACGTAGTGTTTTATTTTCTTTCTTTTATTTGACTATAACCTCCATCTCAGGGCTGATGATAAAATGTCAAATTTGGTTTTCTCAAATTTTTTTTATAAAAATGTCTTAGTTGTATAATTTTTTCAGTGCGTGGTTGAAAGTAGCAATGTTTGTTTCTTTCAAGTGTTCGTTTTTACTTTTCGTAAGCGGGGATGAAATATAGATGTTGAGTCAGGGATAATATTTTCCAAATGAGTTTCTAAAATCTGTGAGCGTCTTTAATCTGGGCGACAGAGACATTTTGGGTTCACTTTGGAAGCGTTAGTTAAACGATTGTTTACAATGACCTGGAGGATAAAAGCAAAGCAGTAGGTTGTCAATCTAAATTGTTTAGCCACATATTTCGACGTAAATCAAACACAATGCATAAGAAGACTTAATTCAATAATATCATTGTAGGTCATTCTATATAACATGTACATTTTCAGTGTCATATTTTTGGTTGTAAAAGGAATCAATTATGCTTTTTCTATATTTGAAGTGACACGTTTCATTGCGAGATTTTAATCGAGCGCAGGCGAGTAACGCAATTATCTTTAATCGCCCAATTAATTTTTTCATCGACTGAGTCGATCGGGCGAGTGAAATTTCAAAGGCTTGTCTGTAATAGAAACAATGAATAAAAATGATTTTAAATTATTTTAAATGCTTGAAATAAACTTGTAAATAAATTGCCTTTCAGATTCCCATTGAAAAATTTTGCTGCGTTCAACATATGGTATAATTATTTATTATTTTAGGTAATTATATAATCGTGTTTTGACTTGAAGAATTTGTAAGAATGAAAATAAAACATTATTATTAATATTAAGTAATGATTCATGATATTAATCCATATAGTATCCGAGAATTTCTATATTAAATGTTTTTTGCACGTTATATAACTTCAATAAAACTAAATAAAAAACACGCATATATTTCCCTCTAGGAATTATGTACAAAACAAACATGTATATGCTTTAGCGCCGATTATTTTTAATTCATTCAATTGTGAAAACCGAGTAACATATTTTATTACTTTTTTTTTTTTTTTAAACATTTCACCCCGAGCAAGGCAGAAATGCCACTGATGTGCAGGGGGTTACATAAATGTAAAAAGATTAATTAGAAAAGAGTGAGGAGTAGAAGCTAGTTAGAAAGGAACAACAGAAAGCTGAGAAAGCAGGTGCAATGACAGATAAATAGGCGGAGAGAAAGTGAAGGTTATACAGGGGATGGGAGAGAGCTAGAATCCAGTGGTTAGTAGATGAGTATTAACTTTGCATTTAAATTTCTGGAGGTTGTAGCCGTCAGGAAAGCAAGAATACGGGAGTGAGTTCCACAGGTGGGAAGTGCGAGAGAGGAAGCTGCAGGAGTAGAATTGTCGTCTGCATTTGGCTAACCTGGCTGTGAATGAGTGGGACCCAGTTGCCAGTCTGGTTGCACTGGTAAACACCTGTTCTGGAGGCATCAGTGACTTAAGCTCATCCGAGCAGAAGCCATCAAAGTATTTATAGAAGAGACAGAGGGAGGCCACATTTCGACGATGGGAAAGTGGCTGCAGTCGAGTCGCCAGATCAGTACCTAAGTCGAGTCGCCAGATCAGTACCTAAAACTTTCAAAGCTAATATCAATATTAGATTTCGATATTAAATGTCCCATAATGAGCTGATACACCGCTAAAGAACTCAAACATTTTTTTGAGCGTACAATTCTAAATTATTTCCATTGTCATTTCGCAAACACTACAAATAGAAATGTTATCATTATCCTATTTTCAACTTCACCAGAGATTATTTTTGCCAACTCTGAAAGCCTTTTGAAGCTGCTCCTGATAATGCAATGCATTTGTTGATCTGGCAAATGTTCTGCACATCTGTTAAATGCGTTAATGCGCCTTGAATTCATACAGCGGCAAGCATATAATCAGTTTCTATTCTTTTTCCTCTGACATCCGAATGTACCTCATACCACTATCACGTTAGCATTTGTTCTCGAAACCCGACATATCCTTGGATGTGACATCACAGATCTTTGTATTTATAGCAGATATTTATTTTAATATATTATCGATTCAGCTTTTACTATTTTTTTATTTTATTTTTTATTTAACATGTAAATATTTTATTTCATATCTCACGACTGATTTCTGCTTTTTTCCCACAAAGATTTTATTAATATATATATATATATATATATATATATATATATATATATATATACTGGGACTAATAAAAATAATCGGGGTTTCCTACAGTACGTAGAGTGATGTTATTTCTCACGTGATGATCTTGATTAATGACTTGGATGCACACTATAAGAGATTTTTTGCTCACTTTTGTCCTTTATGACATTTCTTGGAAGAAAAGTGTGTGGTTTCCCATATTAAAGAGTATCAAAGAGATTCTATCCGCGTTCTTGGTTTAAGGATCGGTTTTTACCCAAGAAGACCATGCTCCATCTTTTTTTCCAAAATACGCCCATCTCAAATGTTACCACTTCAAATATCACATATCAAGACAAAATTGATAAGAACTAGATATCAATAAGTCCAGACAATAAAAAAATGTGAGTCATCTATGAGATCAACGCTGTATAAAGTGTGTAGCTTCAGAATATTAGTAGTTCGAAGGAGATTAAAGTCCGAATTGTTATGTCAGAGCTTTTTTGATGCAATTTGATAAACCCAGTGTGTGTGTGTGTGTGTGTGTGTGTGTGTGTGTGCGCGCGCGCGTGTGTCTGTCATACATTAAAAACGGCTGAGAAGCTATTGAGCAGAAGTATTTTTTTTTTAAATTCTTTACTGTTTATATAATGTTTTCCTCTCTGGATATATAGTGTGTAAATACTATACAAATGATGTTCATTTTCGACGTTCGGACACCTCTCTCTTTCTCTCTCTCTCTCTCTCTTTCTCTCTCTCTCTTCCTCATGTTAATGAAGCTAGAGAAAAAACTGAATACGATTAAAATGAAAAGTGAAATTGAATTCACCGCGATGAATACAAAGTTTGACTCACTCGGTTAATATTTTGATAACAGCAGATTTCTTTTCTGTTAAGCTTCATTGACATTTTCTTTAATTATATTATATTTTCTAAATATTAAATTTAAAAACTAATATTTATATGTGTATATAAATATTTATTTTCTGTTTCTCTCGCATAGGGTGACTGAATTTTTTTTTAAATATACGTGTGACAGTTAAGATTTTAGTTAGATGTCTTAGGCGCGTGGAGAGGAAGCATATTTTAGTTTTCCTTTCAAGCCGTAAGTACTTGAATTGTTAATGATGGTTTTTCACGTTTTGACTGCCCTCCCCACTTCAATTCTCTCTATTTCTCTCGTATCAATGAAGCTAGATGTCAACTGAATAATAACTGGATGAAAAGTACAATGCAATTTACCATGATGAATGTAAATTTGTACACAAGTCGGTTAGTATTTTGTTGGCTGCCGATTTCGTCTCCGGTAAGCGTCATTGACATTTTATTTAAATTTAGTTTCATTTTCTTCATTTTTAACAATTTTAAAAATTAATATATACATATATGAATGTGTTTACATTCTAAATTTTGTCTTATATATATTTTCATAATTTTTGAAATATACATGAGTCCATTAAAATTTTACATAGCTCTTTTAAGGTATTTTCTTTAATTTTTATTTGAATTTCTAGGGAAAGGAAAGTGTTATGTTTATAACATGACAAAAATAAACGGTTATTAAAAAATGATACACTCGCCAGGTATTGGAAATAACTAAGGAATTTATTATTCCAGAAACATGAGTACAGCGAACAGATGTGTGTGTTGAATAACGATGTGATATAGAGAGCCTGGCAGAGTTCTGTACGCCATGTTTGCTGGCTTCTACCGGAAGCTCTTTCTTGTTGTCTCCCAATATGCACCTATTAGTTGAGGAACGGACTCCCTTGAATGGTCCAGGGGTGATAACTTTTGACCTCTTTTTATCGGGATCTTAATACTTCCTTTTTTTTAAAAATGAAGAAAATTAGCTGTAACGTGCATGCTTGGAGTTAATTTGTAGTTGTTATCTTTTTAGTTTGGCCGGCTCTTTCTAGGTTCTGCATTGCTCTCGTTTATATTTGTCTGTTCGACAGGTGGTATAGCCGGTCGTTCAAATGTGTCCACTAGTAACGCCAGTGGAATGTTCGTCGTGTTGTTTGTCTTTGTGTTGTTGTTGTACCTAGGACGCAATTGGTTTTGTGTCGTTCCCAGATTTAATCCCTAACTTGTACACTACAGACAATTCGTCCTTTTTTCTTGTGGATGGTATTGGGCGTCCATTTGGTTACCCAGGCCTGTAACTTGTCACATACACTGGTGTACCTACTGAGAGTGGTCGATCTGAACTCGGGCATATACCCTGTTTTTGTTGTTCCTTTGTGTGTAACGCATCCAGTGCGCTACGGAACTTTTGCCCCATAAGTGCCTCTGCTGGTGTCATCTGATCCTTTACTACATTATTGCGTGTTGTCCGATAGCAAGAAAGGAATTTATTGCTTTAAGCAGAGCACGTTAACATGACAAAATAAAACGGTTATGGAAAAATGAGGCACTCGCCGGGTATTGGAAATAACTAGGGAATATATTATTGTAGAAACATGAGTACAGCGGACATTTGTGTGTGTTAAATAGCGATGTGTTATAGAGAGCCTGGCAGCGTTCATGTTTGCTGGCTTCTACCGGAATACCCCTCTTGTTATCTTCCAACATGCACCTATTAGCTGGGGAACGTGGCTAGCTTGAATGGTCCAGCGGAGAAAAATTTGACACCATTTTATGGTGATGTTGATAGAAATATGTATTAAATTCCTCTTGTAGAGGTTACTAAGTGAGCTCATGAAATTCATTACTTACTGAAATTCATTCTTACTGAATTTTTAATTATTTTTTTATTTATTAATTTTTTTAATTTTTAATTAGAGTAGCTAGACCCAATTATTGCCAGTTCAGCCCTTTCCTCTTCTTTTCCACGGGGGTAGCGGCTTTTAAATTGTTTCATGTTTAGAAAAGGGTTTCAAATTTTCTTCCTATCTGTAGGTCTTGGTAGTTTTGCTGTGGTAAACTTCTTTTTTTTTTAATTTTGTGAGTGGTGTCGACGTCTGCACATTCTGAGGGTACCAGGTTGATAGTTTCCTGGTTGCTGTGTCGGACAGGTAGTTAGGAGACCGAACTCTTTCGTAGCGCCTTGAGAGGCTGCACTGATCGACTGTTGAATAAAATGTTGGTATCTTGTTGTGCCATGTCTCGCATGGATAAGAGTTTCTGCAAGTGCTTCCGCTGGGCATTTCTGAGGCCACATTATGCTGCAGTCTACGTTAGTTTCATTCCTATACATGTTGCATTTGACGATCGACTGATACTTGTACTGTAGGTCACTCCGTACAAAAATATCACTAATTATGACATCATACAAAATAAAAACTAAAACTAAACCACCTATAAGTCATCTAAACCTACTAACATATCTTTTGCGAACGTCCTTGGCATTCGTACCAAATTTTGCAGTGTTGAATCCTTCATCAAATTACTCTCACCTGGTATCATATATCTCTCTGAAACTAGCTTTGTCTCCTCTATTCCCTCCTCTGATTTCTATATGCTTGGTAATTTTCCCATCTTTAAGAACGACTCCAATGTCCATATACATGGAATTGGTATTTATGTCAGCAAATATCACCCGCTAGCTTGGTTGATTTCTCTTCAATCTCATCATCATTCATAGATGTGTCTCCGTCTCTTTCTACTAAGCTCTGTTAGTTATATTTTTGTTCTCTACCGCTCTCCAAAATCTACATCCGTTCACATATATATTTGTGTTTGCAGACTTCAATGCCTACCAAGCTAAATGGCTGGAAAGGTTGTCACAGATTTTCAGGTGCCCATACCATGAACTTTTCAATCCTTAAATCTCTTACACATGTAGTTGATTTACCTACTTGTTTCCCTAATAACACTAATGGAACTGACTCACTGCTAAATCACTGTTTCATTTCTATCTCTGACTCTTGCCATATTATGCAGATTTGCCCTCTTGAAAACTCTGATCATGCTGGGGTTTCCGTAATATATATTTTCACATCGCCTCCTCCCAGGAACCAAGTCATAGCAGAATGCCTTCCTGCTACCAATGAGTAGACTGGCAGTCGTTCTGCAATATCTTCTATGACGTCGCTTGGAACAAAGTTTTTAGTCTTCTCTGAGGACTATGCATCCAATGTCGCTAAATGGGTTAAAACTGACATCGACGATTCATCAGAGCAAGAAAGTTACAACTTCAACTCTATTCATCCTACTGATTCTTCCTTGCCTTCTCGGCTGCTATTGCCCACAGGACTCACTTCTTCAAACTTTATCGGAAACACACGTCTGACCATAACAGGTGCCTTTTGGCTTCGCTGGTAATCAGTGCAAGAGAATCCTAAATTATATTAGGCTGTTGTCTACTGAAAAATGAAACAACGCATAACTTCTAGCAATTTCGGTGTAAATACTACTAACGTTCATGTAAAATGTGTTAAATAACTGCAAGCACTGCCTACATCTTCAGCGGAAAAGGTTGAATACTTTGCTGGACGGTTCTCCAATAATTCGACATTTGATTAGTTTGGGGCATAGGCACCCGACATCAAACCTAGAACCGACACTCATTATAGTGACGTTCCTATTAATTACTCGCTAGTCTCTAAAAAAGTTTTATACTTGACCACAATAAAGCGAGTAAAGCTGAAGGAATTACAATCACTGACCTGAGGGAATGTGCCTCGAAACTCCCCTATATACTCTCAGAAATCTACAATTAATGATTCACTGCTTCTTACTTCCCTGCTTGATGGAAGACCACCTGCGTGATTGCTGCATTTAAGAAGGATAGAGAACCCTCAGACCTCTCAAATTACCGCCCTATCAGCCCCCAACAACTATTGGCAAAGTGCTAGAGGTTATTATTAATGCTGAAGTCGTTCAACATCTTGCAGACCACGACCTCTTCTTCGATAAATAGTATAATTTTCGCTTCACTAGGTTCTATTGTTGATATATTAAGGACCGTCACAGTTTATACGTACCAGGTCCCCGATTAGCACGGCGAAGCTCGAGCTATTGCCCTAGATATCTCCAACGTTTTCACAGTCTGGCATGCTAGCCTCCTACGCAAGCTAGATGGCGATGGTAAAACTGAACTATTGTTTGACCCAGTCCACTATTTCCATTCAATTCGCGTATTGAAGATAGTATTAAATGGGCATGCTTTCAGATCATACGAACGCTAGTGTCCCTCAAGGTTCTATTCTAGACCCTACGCTTTTTATTATTATAATCAACGAACTCCCTGATGTAATCAGATCCGAAGTAGGCATTTATACTGACACAACCATTTACTCCTGCCTCTACTACAACTCTATTGAAAGGAAACTTCAGTTCTGACCTTTTAAAGGACATCTAATCTGTGATGAATTTATTTAAGAAATTCTCCCTAAATTTTAATGATTCCAAAATAAATCTTCTAACATTTAACCACCATAGTCAACAGCTTATAACTTCCGTTAGAATGGATTAAATTAGTTTCCCTGACAGCAAAAAACTGCGTCCCCAGGCCTAAATCGATCAACCGACGTCGAATGGAATGACTACATTGAATCCATAACCAAATCTGCTGCATGGAAGTTTGGTTTATTTTGTAAATCTAGGAAGTTTTTCTCATCTAAATCATCTTACATATATATAAATCTACCATCTACCCGTGCATTGAATATTGCTGTCACATCTGGTCGGGTGCTTCTGTTATTCCGGACTTTGGACAAAAATAAAACGAAGGATATGTAATGTAATTGATCCCGACTAGGTAGTTCAACTCCAGTCAGATTCTCACCAAACGTAATGTGGCTTCTCTATGTCTCTTCTACAAAAGTTTACAAGGCTTCTACTCTGATGCGCTTGGCTCTCTTGTATACCCACTGAATTAATTTGCTCGAGGTACAAGACTAGCGGCTATGTTCTACTATTTTACAGTGAAACCAATTGAATGTAACCGCAATTTCTATACCATCAGTTTCTTTGCTCGCACATACCATCTGTGGAATTCCTTGACGTATACTTGCTTCCCTAAAAGCTACAATCTTCCCGAATTTAGCTGCAAAGTCAATTGCCATTTCTTATCTTCTTGACTAACATCCTTTGCATGATAATCCCTGTTTTATGTTCTTTCTTTCCACTCTACTCTCATGTATCCCTCTTCACACATGTAATCTCATTCTATTCTTATTCATTCTCTGACTCCCATGTAACTTGTTCCTTTTTCTTATCATTAACCTCTTCTGTAATCACCTGCGCACCAGTGGCAGTTCTCTTTTGCTTGGGGTGAAATGATTAAATTTCTTTTTTACATTTCCGTACCCGACTGTTTTGAGATGTTTCATTAACAATTTTATAGATGACATTGTATTTATTTTTTTATGTAAATGTGTACATATTTCTATATGTATACATATCTGGAGTAATAGGTATATTTTTAATTTGATAATTCTATAAATACAGCCACAATTAGCTGACTGTAATTTATATGTTCTCAATAATAATGTTAAGATTAGAGCAGAAATAAATACTTAGAAGGAAATGAATATGCAATCTATGAAAGCTATAAACGAAGGAAATTACCGGAAAGTTATTTAAACACCTAAAGCAATCTGAATATGTACGATCCTTATGCCAATGACATTTCCACTGAGCTTCACTACGGCATGTGACTAAATCGAATTTCTTGTAATGTGTTTCTTTGGAATTTATATTTAATTTAGTTTCATCAGGAGAGAATGAGCATCGTTTCGAGGCCTTCATCTTATCGGATTTACTTAGAATATTGCCATAAAATATAGTAAATAATGAGTGAGATATTACGTTGAATCATCAAAACTTATTTTATGTTTAGCAATTGCCTGCTTTGTTTTTGTACCTAGGAGCATTTGGTAACTTAAACTAAAACATTATTGAATACTAAGCGCCAGTATATAATCCTAAGTATGGCAAGGAACTGTGTGTGAGAAAGTTTAAAGAAAAAGAACATCATTAAGGAGAAGATAAAATTAAATAACAAATATGACGAAGAGAGAGGTAAATGATTGTCTTTACATATACAAGTACGCTGATGTAGTGAAGAATAAATATAAAAGATTAGAATAAGTCAATAACTCAAAATGAAAACCTTGAAAGTAGTTTTAGTGAGATCATAAAAAGAGGTCATTTCAAGGGCTCATAACAACCAAAATATAGATAAGTAGTGACATTCTAAAACTAATGAAATTTAAAAAGTAGATGTTACTAAGATGCTCATAGACTGAATCTTAGTTGTTCACAATATAAACGATAATATGTTAGAAAATTACCTGATCCTATGACTTTCATTAATATTAATGTAAAACTTGCAGGGAATACAAATAGACATTATTGTACAGGTTGATATCCTATTTTGTATGAGTATCCTGTCAAGAATCTTTGAAGCATACAATATTTTACACTAATGATCATCAGTTCATAATTTTATGTCCAACCTGTGTTTCTTTAGATAATGCTGAGATAGACACTGCTGAATTGAAGCATGAAAAAGAAAAAAAAAGTAAAGCAGAGGAGAAAGATTTTTGAAAATTGAAGTTAGCTGGAAATCAAAAAGCCAGAAAAGATGTCTGCAAGCAAGAATTCTGATTAGAGAATGTGTTAATATAAAAATTGCTGTAACATAGTCGCAATTCAACCGTCAAATAATGAGATTTAGAATCAATCTAGTTCTGGGCTTAAATCAATAGAATTTAAGCACCATAGATGAAATTCAATCAGAATAATTATCATGTACATATTAATAGACAAGCCACAGAGAACTATTTTACGGTGATGGGGACTTAACAGAAGACGAGATATTACGTCAGGACCAATAATATTTCATATTATTCAATGCGTGTTTTCCAGTGATTCTACATACATTGAAGAAACACTAGACTACATGTGGAAGCGATATTTCAGGCATGGAGGAATGGTAGACTTTTAAATATTCAATATAAATTCAACCGAGAAAAATGTTTAGCACAAAACAGAAAATGATCTTTCCAAGCAAGAAACATAGAAAAGAATGCAAGAAGGTACAAGAAGTCACTTTCATTGATGTTACAATTAGCCATGCTGATGCCAGTTATAATAAATTCTCTCAAACGATTATGATTTATTTAACGTCGTTAATACCAAAGTAGTTCATCGTTGATTAATTTCTATTTATACTGAAATGCTTCAACAATGTTCAATGAATACTTCTCTTTACGAATATTTATTTTCTCAGCGTAGCTTAGATTGGACACAGGGACAAAAATATTGAGGTTTAAATTCACTATTCGATCAGAACGAATGTTTGCAGGCCAATTTCATATTTGTAGATCAAATTTATGACCGCTTGTCCATAGATATATTTTTCTCTAGATGTCACCAGGAGTTTATGTTTTTCCTTCTTCTCTTATGACATTATTTGACTAAATGCCTTTTGGCTACTTCTATATGTAGGGTTAAATAGTTTCCTAACTAATTCACAGTGTGCGCTGACGTTAATTTGCAAACTTTAAGTTATGTTACTTTAATTCAAATTCATTTTGAACTTCCATGATGGTTTATTAATAATCGTGATATTTTCTCCAATGCAATTTACTTCCAGAAAATAATTATGACTCAAATTAATAGAGTAAAAATTTACATCACTCATGAAATATTTATTTTTAGGCATATTGTTCATATTAATTTAAAACTATAAAGAATAGATAAAGAATTAATCATCATATATGATAAGCGCTTAAGCAATTATAACTTTTTCGAGACATGATTGACTAGATATAATTTTTTTCCTAGAATAAGTTGCCATTACTTTTTGATTTAGATTTGCTGCAAACCACGGCTATAGAACCTAAACTGTCGTTCTATTCAAACCATGGCTGGAGAGTGAAGTGATGGAATAAGACATTTCTTAATTGTATTTGTGTGTATGTGAATCAAACGAATTCGACTGAATTTCTCATTCCAAGCCGATATCCATTACATCAGAACACACGATTAAACAGAAAAAACAAAACATTATTTCACAGAAATGTTTCCATGTATAGAATTGCGAGACTTGTTTCGTTCGTCCGATCGCTGAAATTAGACGCAATATTTTAATATATGTCTTGTTTACATGTGTGAGCTCTACTCAATATAAAGTGTTTGAATACATGTGCCAAGAAATTTAAGGGTCTGTGTGCCAATAGCGCACCCTAATTACCTATCGTTTCTGGCTCTAAATAAAGTTTGGCTATTTACCATAGTTCTCCCTCCTGCTTCCTTTCATTCTCAAAACACGTTAATTTGTTTGCACTTTGTTCCTCTACATCCCATGCACTAAATATTTTCTGTAAGTGTAAAACTCACTAGGCCATATTTATGTGCCAAAAACGTGAAGGATTACTTTATTTTTACTCGAGATATTTTCACTGTTGTTCGTAATTTCTTCAAGATTTACTAATTATTCCCATGTTTTCCTTATGATTCTCTTAGCATTCATGACTAGGAAATTTCTTCACTATCGGTGGAGATATTGTTTAGCGTTTATTGTCAAATAGAAAATCAGATATTACATCACGGTTCAACACAATTTATTTTAACAAATTCTCTTTTACCTTAAGTATTTTGCTTAATTTCACATATTGATCTCTGACTGTTCCGGTAAGTATGCTTTCATTTTCTGAGTAATAATTTCACTCGTCACTTGCCAAGTAGTTGAATCTGCACTTGATTGATATACCCACTACTTTATCCACATGACTCTGTATAAATCGCTGATGCCAATAAAACTTTATCTTCTTGCAGTTGGTATTCAGTATATGCTTTGCTTTTTTTTTTACTTAATAAAATATTTAATATTTCATTCCATTTCTGTTACTGAGTTTGTTCTCAATAGAGTGTAATCAGCGTGTTTTAAAGATTTTAGATTCTGTCCACTGATCAAAGATTTTGACAGGTTATTTATTTCTCATAGGATCATCTCACTGAATTTGTTGAATATGGACAGCAAAAACAACGCATATTTGCGTTAATTTTCTTATTCATCTTTGTTTTCAATGAACGGATTCTATATCCGAAACGAGATTGTTTGCTCATAGTAGAGGTTACATATCTCTCGAATATATTTCCCGTATTACTAATGAATTTTAGTATGTATTTGTTTCATACAATGTGAAATGCAAAATAATCAATGTAGTAAAAATGAAGGACCTTCTACATTTGGAAGACGTGACCTAATAATAGTGGTGTCGTGAATATCTGTTTTATTTTCAGTGATTCAAAAATCATAGTTTTTTTCTAATACTATGCCATTTGTAACTCTTCTACGATCTCAATTCATGATCCAGTCAGGTAAGCGGCTCAAGTATTTTATTGTTTAATGAATACTTGACAACTTTGTTATTGCTGCTGATGGATTCCAGTATTCAAACATTGTTATATATTTTAGTTCAACTTTCAGTATGTTAACAAATTAATTTATAATTCCATAAAAATATCTTGTATATACTTTGCAGATGATAATTGCTCGGCTCATCATGGGTAGAAAAATTAAGATGACGTAGGGATTTTCCTTACCGATGATAAGCGGAGTATTATTCAGAAACGCTAAAGCGGGAGAGAGGATTTTAAACTTCTCTTTCTTTTTGCTCTCTCTCTCTCACTCTCTCCCTCTCTCTCTATCTCGCGCGCGCATGCATACACAAACATATAAACAGCCAACAAACGAATATTTCTTTTGGCTTGTCTGACTGGGCCGATGATTATCCCGCAGTAGATTGCCATTGCTTTCTCTGGTAGACTGGTTGGCAGCCATGGCTATAGAACCCAATCTGCCCTATAATATAACATAACTGGAGGGAAGAAACGGATTAATACCTTTTCCAAGGGTATTTGCGCGTAAGTGAATGCAGGGAATTCAACTGGTATAATAATAATAATTAATAACACACAACGTCGTAATGGACTGAAAACATGTAGTGCTCACAAGATGCCTTACACAAGATAGCATATGGACAAGTTTGTCTGAAGTTTTCAAATAAGCACCTGGATGATTCAGAGAAGTGTTGATAGAAATTGCTGTGGTCAGATAAAAGTACAATTGAGCTATTTTGGCAACAAATTGACTCACCGTGTTTGAAGTTAAAAACACAAAAACAGGCTGATTTGGACGCCAAAAACTCAATTTCAAACTTGATGATGGAAATATTATAGTTCGTGATGTTTCTCTGCTGAGGGGACAGGACGACTATAACGGGTCGAGAGAGAGGCGGATGGTGCCAAATACAAAAACACCTTGAATAAAAATTCCTTGCCTCATCCAGGACCCTGTAGATTTGTTGAGGATTGATGTTCCAGCATAAAAACGACCCCAGCATACAGGTAAAGCACATTAAGGTAAGAGACTGGCCTAGTCAGTCTCTTGACTTTAATCTTTTAAGAAAATCTGTGAAAGGAGATGAGGCATTATTGATTTTGAGAGGATATGCAAAGAGAAATGGGCAGAAATTCCCCCTTTGGATCTGTAAAAAAGAAAAGGTAACCAATTAAAGGAAACGTCAGGCGGCTGTGCTTGTCAACAAGGTTTTTCTCACCAAGTATTGATTTATTTTTGCTATGGGCTGAAATAATTATTTTTTGAATAAAATAAAAATAAATGTTCAAAAATGAATGTAATGTAATTTTCTCCATTTTTTTATGTTCTATCTCTCGATTTCAAGATTAACCTACCCCGAAAATTAAAACATTTCTTATTTTTTATGGTAGCACACTCAGAAAATAAACAGCCTCCCAAATACTTACAATATATATATATATATATATATATATATATATATATATATATATATATATATAATGTGTGTGTATGTATAAATGTATATATTAGTTATACTTCGAAATATATTCAACCACAAATTCATCTAAATAAATAATAATTTCCTCAGGCCAAAAATTCTCAACAGTAACAATATATAATCTTAATAAAAACTAAAAGGTTATGTCATTTTTTTCAATTATCTCCATTTCTAAAATAATGAATACAATTCGAAGACAATATACGCTCTTTACCAAAAAAAAATAAACAAAACAAAAACCCCGTTAAATTCATAACTAATCTTATTTGAAATATATAACACATAGATTATTCCTTAACTAACACAATTTTAAATACTGATTTACATAAATTAAATCCAACAACATGATTTAACATTAGATTCTATCACTGGCGTCCTCCATAACTTTGTGAATCTTGCTGCATATCCCGATGATTATTACTGATCGTTCAACAATAAACAAATATTGTAACAGTGAACATTTCTTCTTATATATAAATTGTTGTTAGGAAATAAAGCCCATTCTTTGACTTGATAAAGTCCCTAATAAGTCGAAATACATCAGCTAAAATCAAACTTCCTTTAATCGATATATATGTATATATATATGTGTGTGTGTGTGTGTGTGTGTGTGTGTGTGTGTGTGTGTGTGTGCGCGCGCTCGCGCGTGCGATTATCTGTATGTGCGTGTGCGCGAGCGCGGGTTGGTACAAAATAGATTGATAGTTTTGTTTTAGTGAATAAAAAATGTTTCTAATGTGTAGTGAACGTCTGTGCGCTTTGTGTACGTATGTATGCGCGTGTCTTTGTGTTTCAATGTGTGTATTTACTTATATATATAATTATGAATACATTTGTAAATAAATAATTTTTAATGCTAATCATCTAGACAGAAGAGAAACCTAATGAAAGCATATAAATATTCAGGAATGAGTATTTAATGCTATGGTCACCGATGCTTTTAGAAACATCTCTTCGGTAATTTGGCGCCAACAAACAATTCCTGATTTGACGTGATTTTGTGCAAAAGGGGAAAACTCATAGTCATTCATATAGTAGACTCCAAGATGGCAGAAGGATTAGAAGACAAAATGAATCTGTCCAAAAGTAATATGGAGACATATTCACATATCTCAACGCCCAGTGAAGCAACATAACGTTCTCAGTCGTTTGCTCTTAAAATAGAAAAAAACCTACTCCTCATTCAAGCGTTGAATATATGAATGGCATCGGGGCCAGATTTTATCGTTAACGTTTGGCGGACAATCGTCTTTTCGAAGAAGTACCAGGACATGTTTATGCTAATAATGCGTTGCTTTTGTTGCGTACTGATATATCTGAAAAAAGCATGCGAACGAAAAGGCTCCTTCCTGGCGAAGTATATCTAAATTTTCTATCATTTTCTCCATGCAGAATATATATTAATTTTATTTTATTTTATTCTGGTAAATATATATTTGTTTTATTTCTGAATTTCGAGAGAAGTTATTATCATGATTCGACACTTGTTTACCCGAGTTTTTTTTCTCAATGTGGTTATTATAATCATAAATTTTCAGCCGTTGCAAACTCGAGCCACTTCAGGTGAATGTCGTTCTTAGTATCAGATTTACGAACGAATCCCAGTATTATATCCAAGAAATCCATAGAAATGAACGGCATATCGGCGCCTTTAATTTGAAAAGTTATAGCAAGATGAAGATTACATAATAATTCCAGGGTCTAATTAAGTTACACGTAGTTTAAAGTGTTGTTCAGGGATTCATTAGAAGAATCAATCAATCGACATTTATATACGCTGGTTCAGTTAGAAGAGTTAGCTATTGCAGCATTAGATTTAAAACACCAATTATCAAATTCTAATTATCTCTGGACGCAGGTCATAGTGGGTAAAATAGAGGCTTCATAGGATTTGGGACGCCTGGAGGTAATGAATTTAATCCATCAGGCTATGGATGCAAGAAGATTATTAACGTGATTTACTGGAACATGCATTTGGCTTAACAAGTCATATTTAGCCAGAAATTCAAAGTACGATGCATTCCCTGTCAGAGAGGAATTTGGAGAAGATACAGTCCAAAAATTTACTTGTATTCAAACCAAGATTAGTTCTTAATAATAATAAACAGTAAAATGTATAACAAATATTCATGATATTGCGAGTATCTGTTTCATAATGAGAGGCATATATATATATATATATATATATATATATATATATATATATATAAAAAATCCAAAATGATGAGCAGATAGGTAATTCCCAAAAGCCCGATCCTAATTAATATTAACTTCATTAATATTAAAATGAATCAAGCTAGAGGACTCGATGCAAATACTATATTCTACTTACAGAGCCAAATATAAAAAAATAAACCAAAAATGTATATATTTAAATCCGTTGAAGAGCCATTTCTACAAAGAAATCATCGCTACTTCAGTAACGGCTAAACGATAATATTATTTGCTCAAATTCAAAGTATTAAACGATTATATACTTGCAGAAGTCAAAGAAAATCATCCATCTAAAAGAAAATGCAATGGGGTAGGATTAACAATTTAATATTTAAGGAAGTAAAAAGTGGAAAGCAGAAAGGTGTCCATGTCTCGTATTAGAAGACATAACCCTTCTTCATACAGGTCAATAGTATAAAAGTGATATTAAGCATGGCAGAAGGATAGACCACGTCTATCACTCTGACAGCTAAATTTAACTTTTAAACTCTTGAATTCGAGTAAATAAAATTTTCGTTTCGCCGTAGCTGTAGAAGAAAGAATTTCCTCGAAGAAATGGCTTTTCTATAGATTTAAACATCGAAATTTTTGTTTATATATATATATATATATATATATATATATATATATATATATATATATCACAAATAAACTATTTCACTGAATCATTCAATAAATCATAATCTAACCCCTTCAGAATAGGCAAGACGAAAGAATTATCTAATGACATCCGGGAAAAAATTATATATCATTCAATCAATTAAGTGCCATACGGGATACACACTTAGGGGGATCATGTCTAGTAAGTGGTCATGACTGACTGGGCAGAAGATTATTCCGCAGTAGGTTGCCATTGCTTTATGCGGTAGACTGTTTGCTAGCCAAAGTATACAGAACCTATCTGTCCATTTATTTAACCTAAAATAAGAGGGAAAAGATAGATTGATATCTTTCCCAATGGTATTTTTGCGTAAGTGAATACAAAGAATTCAACTGGAATTCGAATTCGGTACCCCAATTTGTCGTTTCGAGTCGATATCTACTTAAGCATAACGCATAAAATATAACAACATATTAATTTTTTTTAATAGGAAAACATTTATTTACTTATTGTATGTTATGTATTTGTATTACAAAAAATGCAATTTAAACTTCAATAAATTATCGCTTACTCTTCTGGGATAATGTCTAATATTACGCCTGCAATAATTTACTGGAGTAATAAGTGTGCTGCATATTTAATAAAGTCAATATGTCTTTCTTGCATTATACAAGCTAATAATGTACACATAGTTAATCTATTTATTAAATCGCAATATATGTAAATAAAATCTGATCTCAGATATAATTCTGCACACAGTCAATTAGTGGATCATAGTAATATTGAATATATATTAGGTTAAAACTGTCTTCCTATTTTGATATCTTGTTTCTCGTGATGTCACACAGCAAACATTATCCTCCACCTAAATTTATCTTAGGCAAAAAATATCCGTATTTTTGACGTCATCGCTGCTCTGGTGTCAGGTCTGTGTCATTGATATTATGCGTCATTTAATAGGCCTGACCAGTGCTAATAGGCTTGGTGCTGTTAGCTAATGACTGGAAGTCTGATATATTTTAGAACGCTTTTTTCATTTCGAAAAAATCTAGAATGTAGCTGATCAGAATGAATTGGTCTCTGTTCTGAGTAACCTCTGACTCTGTAGGTATCTTTCAACTAACTAATTTCTTTGAATTCTAGAATAAATATGATTCAAAACATTTCTGAAATGAATTAAATGCTATTTAAGAGATTAGACCTGGGAAGAATAACCTCATCTCGTAAAAATATATCTAAATTACTGCAGAAAACAAAAGAAGATAACACGTTTAAATATAATGAAACATACGTCAATATGCAAATGTTTTAGATATTTAATGTGCAGTAGTTCAAAGGGATTCTTATTTGATTACTTTAATAAATATAATTAGAAAAGTGCCACTTTCATTTTTCTTCACAAAATGTTATCAATGGATGAATATGATGAAATCAGAATGTATTTTGATAACATTAGATAGCACACACTCGAAAAACTTTAATATTCATAAAAAAATATTCCCTTTGGAAAATTGTGGGATTATTTCGATCGAAGTTTTGATTTAACATTGAATACAATTTAAAAGAAAAAATAGAGTTAACTGAATTATAAAATTGAAAAAAAATTAATGTATCATATTTCTTCTTTAAAATTTACGTTATCAAAATAAATATATTCTTTTTTATTATTGATGGAATCATATATCGGAAGAGAAATTGACGGTTATTATTTATAGTTTGATTCTCTCACAAAGCATATATATGATTCGACGAGCAAAATTTAGTCTGAAGGCGTTCTATTGAAATGCAAAATGTTGTATGTTCTGGTTTATTAGAATTACCAAATATCTAAGTAATGCTTTGATTTTTAAACTAATCTCAGGACGATATATTATTTCCTCGTTTTCTCAAAACATTTCAAATGAACTCTAATATTATGACTGAATTCAACGAATATTGTTAAAATACAGCAGTACTACTCCCGATTAATTTTGGCTTATGAAAAATATGTTTGCGACATTCGACTTTGTAAAAAATATCTTTTTTAATTTCCTCTTGAACCACATGCTGATTTTTTCATTTTCAATTTCGAAGGCTTTTATCAAACGGGTTATGAGAGATAAATAAAAGCATAATTTCAATAAACACTTCTGTTTCTCTAAAAGTTTAAACACACTTGATTAAACTTAAAAGAGGTCATCGAGGATGAAATATCTTCCAACTTTCAAAGCTCACACAACTGTAAACAAAATGATATTTTCATGTTTGCTTGATTCGTAATCACAGTAGTTTACGAGGGAAAGAATAGAAATAATACACTCATACATTTAGTACGAAATCTTTCATAATGCCTTTCAGACAAGAATGTTGATTTATCTGAAATTAAAAATACATGTGGTTTGTGTAAGATTAGAATAGATTTAGTATAATCTTCAATGGTTATGTACTAACTATTAGATGAATTTTAATTTTTTTTTTACATATATTTACAACAATTTATTTTATTTACTCTTTGTTCTCAACATGATCTGCACAACATAATCTGTACAACTGCTTCTAGTGTAAAGCATTCAAAACGTGTTTTGGTCTCAAAGTAACCTCACTCCAAACAAATCTCAGACTTAAAAATATTTTTTACTGATATCAATCTTGTTGAATTAAATGGTTTGTTTTTTAAAGGAACAAAAATTCGATATTTGTATTCAGAAAATATTCACACTTCAAACTAAGCAACATTGCTATAAAAATGATAGAATCCTATTATACAAGCACCAATACTTTATTTAGGCTTATTTAAATTGGAAAGCGTTATATTTTAATTGTATAGAATGCTGCATGATGAGCAAATTATATTTTTGTGAGAATACGACGCAGAAGTAATATGATTCATTGTGGGTTCATTTTTTAATTAATTCTTCAAATCCCAGAAAATTCGTGTTTGTTTCAAAATCATAAAAAAATAAAAAGAATAAATATTCATGTGTATGATGAGGCGCTTCATTCAGTATCATAAATTTATTAGTTCACTTTTGACTGTATTCAAATATGCAAACACATTTAATTAACAGTTAATATATACACAATAAGAAACATTTACTTGATGCAAGAATGAAAAAATCTGACAAAATAAAGTATGTTTTCTCATTAACAATTAAATCAAATATTACACAAATTTTAATAAGTTTGTGAGCATTGATTGAATTTAATATATATACTTAAATTCGATACTCGTTTTTAATTTTCTTACAAACTTTATAACAAATTTCACGATTGTTTCATTGAATCAAAAATTTATTTTGATTCGTGATAATCGACATATTGTTATATTTTTAATATTTAACTAAATATTTAAGTTTTTTTTTGTAATTTTCTATACATTACTGTCTTCGTGAATTCACAAACTTTGAAATAAATCTCAAATAAATACGTTTAATTTAAAATAAAATTCGTAAATAATTATTAAATGAAGCAATGAAAACGTGATTGCAATGGCGAATTAACGTCAAGAAATTAGTTTTTTTTATTAATGTTAATTTATGACTGTAGATAAACGCTTACTTGGAAGGATTGTTTCAGTTATCTTCTATACCAAAATTTATTAGAAAGCGATGGTCTTTTCTCATGAAAATGGGGAAGAAAATAATAAATTGGACATATTTAATAAGATTTAATATACATATATTCTAAACATACTTTAGAAATATTTCAGCCGCCGGAAGGTACTTTTCCTATATTTTTGTGTTGCGTTGAATGGCTTCCTGTCACATCATCTTCTCCAATGCTAATGAAACTGAAACATATATTCCCTACCTTTAGTAATGGTAAGATGAAGTTTAGTCAAGTTTTGATAGTGATAGGTTAAAGTTTATTTGGACGGTGCACTTTTTGACCATGGGCTATTCAAGAAATCTCTCATAGTTTTAGGGCAACTAATGTTCATTATATGCGACTTAATCAAATGTCGATCCGCCGATGGAACACCGAACAAAAGGGCGTAAACTTTGCATTTTCTGACAAACTAACTCAAAATCAGTCTCGGGGGCTTTAGTAAACTGTTACCATTATTTCAGAGAACAGTAATCTTGAATGGTAAAAAGGTTTTGACATTAATAATCGTACGGTGGTCAAGTCCGGCATAATTTGGCTCGGGTGAAAATTAAATTGGTAACCACTTAGTCGCTTCTGATTGTATATGATTAAACTTGTCATTCAATTAGTAATGGTTGATTAGAAGAGTGAAACCTTATATTTTAATGGCAGGTACGGCAGAAGAGACAACTCTATTTAAATCGACAGGAACATTTTCAATTAACAGCTTCTCACGAGACCTAGTTTAATATATATATATATATATTATAAATTATAGTTTAGATCATGTCCAAATTACTATCCACTACAAAGTGTACATTTTGTTTCGACATTGAAATGATAATGATTCATCAGGTGGTGTGGAAAGGAATATCGTTCCTACCCATATAAGTATGGATCAGTATTAGTCTACCTGAAACTTTTGAACGTTGTATATTTTCTTCGTTCTTTATTCCCCCGGATATATATATATATATATATATATATATATATAAAGATATATATATAACTTTTGATAAAATGCTAAATTCCAAATTACTATATTTTCGTTTCATTTCATATATGAAGTGCTTTCTCCCGCTTCTCATGAAAACATACACCCAAGAAACATTAAAATTATAAATAATACAGTGGACATCAATAAACCGGTAGAAGTGAATCCTACATTAGTTATATAAAACATACACAGAATAGACACACTGCGCATACAAACACGCAAACACACACGCTGATAAACACACATATGTTTTACTAGACAGTGTATTTTTTACAAATCAGTTATCAATACCAGACTTACTAATATTTAACTACTCCTTACATGTCACCTGTTAAAATGCATAAATTAATCAATATTTAACGGAAACGCCATGGAGAATCCTACTTGATAACACGAAAATACTTTTTTTTAAATTACATAATCAATGAGATCTAATTATTAGAGACGCTCTGTTGATCAAGCTCCGTTCCCATGCACTGGAGAAGGCGTGTCATCTGATATTTAAAGAGAGATGTGACCTTCACATAAACCCATCCGCTCAGAGCACATGACTGTTCCAAACGATCATTTTATTTCAATAATGGTCACACAGTAAAATCTACTACGTAGTACCACTCACGGATGATACATATATTTAAATGAAAACCCTTGAGAATGGCAAAAGCAGTCGAAGAAAATGCTCGGAACAAAAAATTATGATCACTTTTTATAATATTTTAGCTTTGCTCGAGCAATCAGACTGGCCACTTATTCTAACACTTTTAGAATTAAATATACCAAATGCAGCCGCCACAAATACACCCACAGGTACTTTTCTTGCACTTCTCACCTGTGGTACTCCCTTCCATATAATTGCTTTCGTGAAGGCTACGAACTACAAGAGCTTAAATATAATATGAATTCCCATCTCTTATCCAGTTGACTCCACTTGAAATTAGATTAAAAGAATAGTTGCTGCCAAAATACGCATAAATATATCAATATATCTATCTATCTATCTATCTATCTATATATATATATATATATATATATATGTTGATATATATATATATATATGTATGTATGTGTGTGTGTGTGTGTGTGTGTGTGTAAGTATGTGTGTTTGATAGAAAAAATACGGAACAAGGTAAGAAATGTATTTCACTCTAACATGTAGATTAAAGATACAAAATGATCGATTTTTTGCAAAGAGACACATATTTGGAATGTTGTTTTGGGGCTAATTTTTAATGCATATAGATGTCTATATTCTGTCTCCTTGAAATGGTTTCCGTGTTTAGACAATGCCAGTTATATATTCATCGGAACTCGACAAGACGTTAGAATGAATTAGGACCAAATATGGAAACGTATTTCAGTCTAAAATGTGATTTAAATATGAATTTACTTACCAGAAATATAATTAACTTGAATCTGTGTGGTAATGGGTGAATATAAGAAATTTGGGAAAATGATTTAATTAAACTGAAAAATAATCTCCAATCTTTAGAAAAACGAGAGTTTAAGTTATTCTTTTACGTATCGAACTTAATTTTATTAGTATCTGATTTACTTATAATATATTTGATATTTTGCCTCTATTTGCCATATATTCTATATAGCTTAATGTGAATTTTACACTTTCTTTAATATCGATGATAATTTCAAACAAACAGAAATATCACACAGACACAGGGAGACACACCGACCCAGACAAGCACACACAGACACATACACACACACACACACACACACACACACACACATATATATATATATATATATATATATATATATATATATATATGCTGTTAAATATAAGAGACAATGAATGTCTATTATGTTTAATCATGAGGCGTTCTAAACGTCGTATTTTTGCTTTAATTTCAGTTGAAAATAAAGACAAAAATTCTCCAACATTTGGATAATTAATTATTGATTTTCTTCTAAGCTTTCGGCTCACATGAGCCATCTTCAGAGATGTTGGTTAGACTGAAAAATTATAACATCCACCATCACAGACGATTATATTTTGTGTTGGCATAAAACTCCGCTTGGCAACGGCAATAGTTACCAAAAATAATAAACGCAGTTCTTAAGTTTGCGGTGCGGTTTTAGGTCGTCACACCCCGTGATAGCGCAAAATGACAACAAAACCATATAGTCAAATGCAATGAAATAAGTTATTTCCGGTTTTAAAGTTGATTTTATTCAGTGTTGGTTGTTTAGATTTGATGTACATGGCCTCCAATATCTGCAGGTTCCTCTTACTGTGTGTATAACTAAGGATCACCGTACTGTTGGCCAAAATCTGTCTGATATTACCTACATGTTTATGTTTTTCAGAGAAATGTTGTTTAATAGTACTCTGATGAGAAAGATGACATGTAAGTCTTCGGGAGAGCGTGGTTGTAGTAAAAGCAATATATGTACTAGGTTTTTTATTAGTATCAAAGATGTATGTAAACAACCAACACTCTAAACAAATCTAAAGAACCAACACTAAGCAAATCCAAATGTTGGAGAATTTTTGTCTTTATTTTCAACTGAAATTAAAGCAAAGATACGACCATTAGAATGGCTCATGATTAAACTAAATAGACATTCATTGTCTGTTATATTTAACAGCATATGTTTAGAAAATGACTTGCTGACTAGATACACTATATATATATATATATATATATATATATATATATATATATATATATATATATATATTTCCAGCAGTAACAACCAACAAAGCTCGGTAAATTCATACACTGATCATATATGCACTGCACTTTCTCACAGACTGACATGTGTTTGTTATAATTTTGAAGAGAAAAATAATAGCATATGACACTTTTGTAGATCATTAATGTTTTCCTATCGGACACAATGTAATTAAAGACTGAACATTTTTGAGGTAATCTCAATTGCATTAAAGTAGCCAGCAGAATTTCCATAAAATCAATTAACTTTTAACAATGTAGATTTGTTCATGTGACAATTCTGTTTTGTATTTGTGCTTTTGAGAGCGGGTAATATCAAGACTCCGTCAACAAATCAAGCATATGAACGAGTACACTGACAGAGACAAATACCCAAAAAAATATCATTGATTCTTCTGTTCACAGCCAGAAAAATGTTTACGAATTCAAATCTTATATTACGTTTGACAATTTTTTAAAATTAAATATGAAGTTTGATGTGATTACAAGATTATAGTGTTTTTTTTCTTCTGAGTTTTGGTTTAGACGAATATATATATATATATATATATATATATATATATATATATATATATGAGAAGACAATTGCAAACTATGAAAACAGAGAGGATAATCCAAAGATTTTATCTAATTAAAAAATATTATCAATTAGATTGAAATAGATGGCTAAGTGGATATATATATATATATATATATATATATACGTTAAAACACAATACAGACACTAATATATTATTTATTTCTTATTCTATATGTTTACATTTTACTGGAGATAGAAAATATAAAACATCTGGCATGATTATTGACTTTCCACACGCTTTCAGCCCCTTCACTGCCATTTTCAAGGGAGTTATTTTTCTGATTCTGTTATTTTCCTCATTTTTACTGTAACGTAATTTATTATTTGTACCATAAATATATAGTCAGAGACTGTAACATGAATATTTTATAATATCATCAAAAAAGTATCTATTTTGTTTGGATATTTCTTGTGTCTTTTCAAGTGATGAGGTTTATTTCAAGTTGAAGGGATTTAAAAGGTTAAAACCAATCGAAATCCCTTTAATCAAGGAGGCACTTTTGTATAGACACTTTGAACCAATGAGAATAAAGTAATTTCGAGAATATATGAGCAGAATTAAAACTTTTTTGTGGGGGGATTAGAATTAACACAGATATATATAGACACGCATACAAGGACATCTGAAATGTGCTAAAAGTCTGCCTACTTCCACCGAACGCCCATAGCCCATGGGTAGAGTTCTCGACTGACGCCATTTCGGTGGGGTTTCAATCCTGGGTAAAAAAAGCAATCGGAGTCTAACCGTATCGATGAGCTGTGATACGGCGAAACAGATCTGCCAGCGGATGACAATATTTACGCTCTCATACCCTGATTGAGCACTCTGGAAAAATGGTAGACTTTGATAAACAGTAGCTACTCTGGCATGTATGCATCCCTCATTTAGTGAAATGAATTATAGTGTTCTAGCTATTGGGCGCATATAATGATATCCAGTAAAAGCCTGCCTACTTCCGACTGACGCCATTTCGGCCGGGTTTCAATCCTTGGTAAAAAGCAATCGGAGTCTAACCGTACTGATGAGCTGTGATACGGCGAAATAGACCTGTCTGCGGATATATATATATATAGACAAATATGAATATTTTAAGCTTTTCATGTTTAATTGGTTTTCTTTAATTTACGTTTTGATTTTAGCAGATATATCTTGACTCTTCCTTTCTTCCTTCCTTTCTTTCTTTCTTTCTTTCTTTCTCTTTCGTCAACCGTATATTAGTCTGTCTACTTTCCTCCCCTCTGCCGTCAGTAATTTGACTCCCATTTGTCATCTTGCTGTGACCAAAATTCAAAGACATTCGTGTCGTGTTGAGTTCTGTTTTGTTTGAAATATTCTTAAAATAAGCCTTTTTTTTCAATTGGAGTAGATAGATCTATCTATCGCCCGGTTCACACTCCACCCATGTCTATTGAACAGGTTAATAAGCTCATCCCTTGTTCCCTGTTTAGGAGGTGGTTTCCGGCTTTCTCTTTTTCAATCTTCTCACTTTGTTTTTGTTTTTTTCAATTGAAGTAGATAGATCTATCTATCGCCCGGTTCACACTCCACCCATGTCTCTTGAACAGGTTAAGAGGCTCATCACTTTTTCCCTGTTTAGGATATGGTTTCCGGCTTTCTCTTTTCCAATCTTTTCACTATTAGGTAGCCCCCTGCACATCAGTGGCGTTACCGCCTTGCTCGGGCTGATACGATTAAAAAATTAATATATACTTGTAAATATATAAAAGCATGCATGTATAGATACATATAAGTTATACCCACACTTATAAATATATGCTTACATACACATACACATCAGCAAGTAAAGGAAATACCAATATGTCTAATAGTACAAAAGAGCTTGTTTTTAACCTTTTAACGCCCTTCAACTTGAAATAAACTCATCATTTGATAAGAGATAAGACACAAGAAGTGTCGAAGAAAGGTAGATTTTTTTAGTGATATTATAACATATTTATGTTATAATTTCTGAATAAATATTATTATCTCTACTGTGTATTGAGCACATTTTTAAGGATAGTATTTCTTTGGATACGGAGCAGTATTCCATCCATATGTACGCTATATATATATATATATATATATATATATTATTCTAATTAACGCGTTCATTCAGTAAATAAGCGAGCGATCATGGTTATCATTCTCATGTGGCTATTCGCAGTTTGTTTTTCTCCTTTTGATATCTATTCACAATCACACAACCAGCTCAAGTTAATTCTCACTGATTTTCCTCACTCTTTCATGTGCTCAATATATTCTGTGGGTATTAAAATTTCGACGTCCTTCTTCTTTATTATCTGTCCAAATATGTTCGTCTTTTTTCTGCTAATTCTCTGTATTCCTTGTCTTTCTTTTGCCATTTTCGTTTATATAAATCACTCTGTTAAATAAATTTCCGTTATTCTTTTATAAAACCGCAGAACCGCAAGTAATTTATTCTTTCTCATACGGAAAAGCCTGTTTATTATTTACTGTCAAATAAGAGGGCGGATTATCTCATACGAATATTTCTAGAGTTGTTTATTTTTCAATTTCTAAAAAACTTGCTTAGTTTTTGAAATAACTCTTTCGCTCATTCGCATCTCAGTTTTGCGTTTGTTATCTCTTGTGAGAACCTTTCCAATACATTTAAACTTTTGCACCTACTTGATATTTATATCTCCAATTTTTAACTGTAATCTTCGAATTCTTATCCTGGTGATGACCATAATTTCTACCTCCTTGCAGTTAGCTGTTAGTCCTTTTTTCTTGCCTCTTATATCACGATAAGCTGAATTTCCTGTATATTTTTCAGAATCAATTATCCACTCAATATACACTGAATTTCTTTTATTTCTTTGATCACGTCCACTGATATTCTCTCAAGTTCGCTTTGAATATGTTTACTCAAGGAAGCTGACATCACATCGTCTCAGATATTTCTCTTTCTCCACAGCTACTAAATTAATTGTCTATCGATATTACGGTGGGTTTTTTTTTCAGCATTATTTCTAGATATTCCAGAATGCTTTTCAAATAAATGTTGTTTTGTGTAAATGTGTTATAATTTTGGATGATATTCTCTTAATATCGGAGATATAGTAATTAGGGATATAGAAAGTGGGGAAAAGAATCATTATTAAACAGTCACTGTAAATTCTTTTCTAATTTCACCCACACACACACACACACACAATACATATATATATATATATGAATCGTTTACTGCTTTCACAAGTATTTTGATATGAAATTGATTGTATGTATTTAGCCTCGAATGTGCACTGCTAATAATAAGCCTCCTTACTAATTAGTAGAAGTGAAATGATTTTATCAAAATCTAGACCTCCAGCTGTGCTTTTACATATTAGAGTGTCAAATGTATATATATATATATATATATATATATATATATATATATAGATAGATAGATAGATAGATAGATAGATAGATAGATAGATAGATGGACGATACGAAGAGTGAACAGACAAAAACAATGTAAGTAGCAAACAGGCATCTATCGAACATGATTACCCTTTGCTCAATTGTCTAGGAAGGTAGGAACGTATCTTCTTTTTCTATCTCATTACATTAGAGTGTTTTTCTGGAACATTCTTAATTAATCGAACTAGTTGAACACAAAGAAATGATATGCAGTGAACAAAGACATTTGATGAGATATACTGATCATAAGAATTGCACACGTAAAGAACTAGCGTAGTTAAATTCAATATGAAATATAAGTTTTAGCCATTCATATTTGGTATTGTGTCGAGATAGATAGTCAAAGTTAAATACCTGTTGGAAAGATAGATTTAAAATTCAATGAAAGAAAAACCGTCATTGTATTAGTAGCTCTAATAGTATCAGTATTATTATTATTAGTAGTAGTAGTAGTAGTAGTAGTAGTAATAGTAGTAGTAGTAAATATTATCAATAAGAATTTTTTTTTTCTTTAAAATTTAAACATGAAGTTTTGCTAGTTTTACATTTTTCAGTCAATCCCTTATGTGTCATAATTGATACAGGCTTGGGCGAAGAAAAAACGAAAAAAATATTGTGAAAGATAATGAGTGCAGATATTTTAAGAATTCAATAGATATATACGTTCGTTACTTACAGGGATTTGACCCAAAGTGTTGTGTGTTAATTGCAAGAAACAGCAGTGGAGAACAAATAAACTAGAAAGTTAAGTGAAAGGGAGATAACTCGTAACGCTTGAAAATACTTTCGCATAAAGAATGGTATGATAATCCACAGTGATCGTAATAAAGAGTTCGGTTCGAAATTACTAAAACTGGATAAAGGCTGGATCCTAAAATGGCCTAAACATCGTAGATACGACAACAACCATGAGGACAATAGTCCAAATAATGTAAACAATATATATATATATATATATATATATATATATAAAGATAGATAGATAGATAGATAGATAGATAGATATCAATAATCTGAACAGTTAATTGCATATGTGCATGTAAGTGTGTGTGCCGAAAAGAAAAATCACATGATATATGTCTATATATATTTTTTAACTATCTGCCGAAATGTGAAAATGTTTATCTAACATGCGATACAACGCTCCAGAGATCAGTTTAAAATATGAGCGAGACGAGCTCTCATTTTCTGCATAGAATAGTGTAATTCCTGAACATAATTATGAGAGATGACAAAGATTTGACTAAATCTTAACAATTTACATGTTCCATATTCAACAGTATACGCGCATGCATTTGAACAAGCAATTGTTCAATTTCAAATAGATTTCGACACAAAATGATACACAATAAATAAATAAGTAAAAAAATAAGTAAAATAAGTAAAAAAATGCAATCATTATTTCATATGAAAGGAAGCATGCGAACAAGCTGTAATAAGTAAGCATTCCTGTCTGCAGAAGAATTGAATAATAAAGGAACGTTATCAACAGGAATAAGAAGCATATGAGATGGTGCAGATAATGTACCAGTTAGAATGACGTCGACTACTACAAGATAACGCCAGTTTAATCCGTGTACATGACCGAATTTACAAGACCATTGGTTTGAGATGCGTCCTGAATAATCTTTATCTGATGATAGATGCTGGATTAGCATTCATAAATATTGAGTTTATTTTCGACTATAATATCAAGAGAACTAAAGACTATTTACGTCGGAGAAATTGAAATTTGGTTACGAAAGCCGGAAGAAATAGCATCGATTACAATGAGAAGATATTCATATCAGAAAATTACAATGAGCTAACAAAATAAAGAAGATAAAAGTAAATATCTTGTATGTAAAATTGCAA
Organism: Ascarosepion bandense; assembly: GCA_037127315.1. Lineage (NCBI taxonomy): Eukaryota > Metazoa > Mollusca > Cephalopoda > Sepiida > Sepiidae > Ascarosepion > Ascarosepion bandense. The sequence goes on along the minus strand of JBBBDQ010000521.1, from coordinate 902,205 downwards.
TGGAGATTATATAGACGTCTTCACAAAGAAATATTTGAACAGGAAATCTGTAATGTCCTTATATGCGGCTCAGAATTATCATATAAGTTAGAGTACTTTTATAATTTAATACATTTTTTTCAGAATTTGATATTTAGATATTTCTAGGGAAGGGAATAAAGAATTTTGTAAATTGCAAATATAAGTTTATAAACTGAGGAAAATCAAAAATATGCAATAAACAGAGGAAAAATTAAAATTATGAATGATTAGATAATAAATATATAAGTAAGGAATGCAATCATTATTTCATATGAAAGGAAACATGCGAACAAATACACAACTGAATCAAATAAAAATAAAATATAAGTTTGACTGGATCTCTGATAGATGAAACTCACCAGGATATAACCAAACAATTCCAAACGTTTATATATATATATATATATATATATATATATATATATATATATATATCACTCAGTATGTACCAGGCCTGACACTAATAAAATATCTATATAATTTTTATGAAGTACTAACCTTCAAATGACACGTGACAAAATCTTTGAACAGTGGGATCATTGGTTTACAAATTACAGTTATTTAATTAAAGGTCAGTCAGTCAGTTATGTGCCATAGGTGATAAACGCTTGGGCGAACATGTCTCGAAAACTGACTGGGCAGAAGATTATCCCGCAGTAGGTTGTCATTGCTATAGAACCCAATATGTCCTGTTATTTAACCCATAACTGGAAGGAATAGACGGATTAATACATTTCCCAAGGGTATTTGTGCGTAAGTGAATGCAATGAATTCGGTTGGAATTCGAACTCGGCTCCCCGATTTCTCGTTCTGAGCCGATATCCAATGCATCTCTACGCACATTATAGGTACTTTTAAATTTTTTAAAACAATTGAAAAATGTGAATTTCGTGTGTTTATAAAGCATTGATTTCTGGTGATAAAAGTACTGTCAAAGCACAGCAATGGATTTATATTTGTTATTCTGAGACTGCTTTGTCGGAAACAACCTTTAAGAAATCATATGCTGACTATAAATGCGGTCATACAGACACGAATGATGCTAAACCCTCAGCTAACCCAATATCAGCAGATGTTCTAGAAAACCATATATATTCTCATGTTTTGATTGTAACTGAATTTACTTTTTGTTGTTTTGAAAAGGGACGTTCTTTCAAAGCTATCACGTACCGAGGTAGACTAGAAACTGAGTAAGCGTCTTTCTGGTTAAAAGAAAAAAATCATATTTCATTTTTAATAGTAAATATTGTCAGGTCGATGGTAATTGATAATTGTTTGATATGCAGTTCATTCTTAATATCAAAATGCTTTTGAAATTGTGATTTAAATAGCATTTTTGAATTTTTTTTATTTAGGGTTTTTTATGCTACTTTGGTCTGATAATATCATGTTAGGCGTCTAATATGCGATACATGATTGAGGCGATCATGACTCGAAAGGGACATGACTGACTGGGGAGAAGATTATCTTGCACTTGATTGCCGTTGCTTTCTGCGCTAGACTGGTTGCCAGCCAAATCTATAGAACCCAATCTATCCTATTATTTAACCACTACCTGGAAGGATGAATACCTTTGCGAAGGGTATTTGAGCGTAATTAAATGCAAGAAATTCAACTGAAATTCGAACTCGGCACCCCGATCAATCTTTTCTAGTTGATATCCACTGCATAATCTGCGCAAGAGTTGATAATATGCCCAACATATATAATTGATTTGTGAGTAGAAAACAAATTATTATACAGGACATTGGAATTCATTCGCGATATTACTCATCGCTCGTTTAGAGTTGATGTGCGTATTTTGATTAGAAACAATAATTCATTGTTGGTATAATGCTCTAATTGCTATGAATGTACGGAGAAATTATGTAATTGAGTTTTTGGTAGGTGGTTTACTGCTGTGGTCATTACTGATATGATAAAACAGGCAGCAAAACCTAATCTATAGGTTTTTACATTGCTCTAAAGATATACTAGTTGGAATTCACCATCAATTTTCTTGAATTTTATGCTACTAGCTTCATCGTTGTTTCCTGTGATGAGATTATTTATGTATATTTTTTCTTAATTTTGTATTTTTTGGGTACATACGAAATACATGAATCAGATATAGAATGGTCAAACTGAAAATATTAAAGTCTTTATGGTTCGCATGCTTAATTATTTTAAATTTTCGAACAAGGATTTTAAAAGAAAAAATATAATCTTCTATCTGCATATAAGTAATGTGACATCCGTTAGTTACATCCTCTAATATATTTATACAGTGACCGCTGAAAATCAAATTTTAGCGATATGTGCAAACAGGTAAGATTATAAAAAAATACAGTTGGTTTTACTACGCTGTGTATGTTTGTACAATAAATGTTCAATAATTTATTTGGATAAAATTAAGTTTTAATCTTAAATATACAAACTACACCCACTATTTTAAAAAATTATTCAAATAACAAACACTTATTTTAAAATACACAACCCAGGTTCTGCATATCTATCTGTAAATTTATTTATATATATATATATATATATATATATATATAATAATAATAATAATAAAATTGACTCTGTACGTATTCAAATCTTAAAATGTTACACAAGTAATTTTTAAGAACCACGAATAACCAGCAGAATCTAACTCCGTTATCGCCTTCGGCTATAAAGCTTTGGACAACGAGGGGAAAAAAAAAAAAACTACGGAGCACCGACAATACATACAGCACTTCACAGCAAAGAAAAAAAAACCCTCAAACGGAACAAACCACAAAGAAAGAAAAGTGCTCGATACTAAACTAACCAAAAAGGATTAACTAAGAGGCAGTTACGTAGAGCAAAAACACACGAGAAAAAATCGCAAGATCGCCAAGACCTACCGCGGTTTCGCACAACGGCTCGTATATATATATATACAAGAATCAAGTTTTCACTTCGCTTTGCGTTTGCGAGAACAAACGCATCGCAATGCAAAAGCTTCAAGAAATTAGAATTGTCCTCAAGAAAGATTTACTTATGAGCATTTGTATGTCAAGAAAAATTCTTCGCTGCAAAAGAGAAAAAGGAAATGTTCTTATTGTCTCCCATAAAGATATATAAAATTAGATTACATTAAATAAATTATTGAACAGCAAAGTAGATTTATATTCAAAATATTTATTCTAAAAAATCTGTTTATTCAGATTTCATCATTTCTTTTCGAAATTAAACGAAAATTAGTGCTCGTAAATCTCGACAAATATTGTTTGAGATAATTTCATCAATACTAATCAATGTGAAAATTTCAACACGCGGCACTCTGATGCCATCTAATTATAGTGCACTATATTTCCTTGTTCAGCTGATCCGAGATTTACGAGAAAATCTTCTTAATAACATGTAATTTGTCAGCGAGCTGAGAATATGTGAAATACGAAAGTAGTAAATAGGCAATTCTTTAACTTAGCAGAGATAATAGTCTGGAAAAATACAAAATGTTGAAGGATATCCGTATCTGAAGAATTGTTACAGCACTTCAGAAAACATATATATTGAGCGGAAATAGGATATTTTCAGATTTCTGTTTTGGAATGGGTATATGTTGCCAGTTAATTTCTAGTTTAATCCCCTAGATTATCCTTGTCTCGGCACAGATGAGTGAATAACAGAAATTATAAAAGTACTCTAACTTATATGATAATTTTGAGCCGCATATAAGGACATTACAGATTTCCTGTTCAAATCTACAAAGAATACAGTATTCTCCGCAAAGCATATAAAAATACGATGACGAGAACCGTTTGCAGAAAGAGAATAAAACATTGAATATGTTGATTATAACATGGAAAGAGACAATAGACGAAGACTGACTATAATAGCCAGAAGCATTGTTAAAACAGATAATAGAGCAAATATCGGTCTTGAATTTACTACGACTCAACGGCGTCAATAAAACAGTTTATTGATATTTAAAAAAAGAAAATAAATTGGGAAAGATATTATGCAAATGTGGTTACGAGGAAAAATTTCCCTAGATAATATGAAACTATACAAAAGAGAGCCCCAAAAAATATATTCACGTTCAAATCATATTAATGCAAATGTACACAAAATATAAATTACTACATGTGACAAATATTGATATAGATATGAGACATTAAATTATAACAAAAATTTCTACATGTGACAAATATTGATATAGATATGAGATATTAAATTAAAACAAAAAAATAAAAAAAAACGTCAAATATTTGCGTAGTATAATTCCCAAAACAGGCGTGACTAGAATGATAATCCACTAATAATTGAACAAACATTTATTATAACAAAAACCAATGGGGATAACAAATAAAAATACACGTTGGAAGATGAACTGGAAAATGATCAAAATATCAGACAGGGGAAGTGCCATAAGTGATACACGTCTGGGTGATCATATATCGAAAGACTGACTAGGCAGAAGTTTATTTGGCGGCAGGTGGCCATTAATTTTTGCGGTAGAATGGTTGCCAGCCAAGTTTTTAGAAACCAGTCTCTCCTGTTATTTAACCCATAACTGGAAGGAAGAGACAGATTGACACCTTTCTTAAAAGTATTTGCGCGTAAGTAAATGCAGGGAAATCAACTTCAATACAAACTCGACTCCCTGATCTATCGTTCCCAGCCGATATCCACTGTATCATTACGCACAACCAATCAACATATAAATATGTGAATTTGAAATTTACATTGATGAAATAATGAAGGTCAAACTCCCAAATACAGTGAAAATCCGACTTCCGATATTTAAAGATTATCTGCGGGAGCTTACCACACATTTTAATGAAAGATATATTGGTAAATATTTTTGTTTCTAACCATTTTACCCGAAATAGGGCAATAACTACACAAATTCGATCGTGGTTAACGTTTGCGAAAAAAAAATGAGAAAAATATGGCTAAAATAAGGAAGAGTATGAAATGCAGTGACTGATGTTACATTAAATCTTTTTAGAATTCATTATTGACAGGAAAGCATAAAATCGAAAGAGCGTTCTACAGGCGAGTAATGCGAAGGAAGAAACTATTAGAATTAAAATTACGGTTACATGTAGCTATTAGTAAAATGTTGTGACCTACTTTCAAATCTACTACTATGTTTAAATTCTTTATGTCGCGATTTCAGGAGACATAAAACAACATAAATGTGGTTCTGCAGAAAGATGATTAAGAATAAATATTAGAGCATTATGGACAAGATTAGTGAACAACAACGACATTTTGAAGAAAATGGAAAGAAAAACAAAATTTTAACATCTGAATGTTGCAGTGAAATTTCTGTTGCACCTAATGAGGAGAAGGGGCTCGAAAATATGATACTTACAAGACAGAGTGATAGAAATTAAAATAAAGCGGTGTATAATTACCTTGATGAGCTGAAGGAAATAGATGCTAAAATGCATTTTGTAGACATAATAAAAACATAAAATTCATTAAGAGCTACAAGTAACAAGAAGATGTGGTGGAACATGGTAGCCGACATAGTGAAACAACATGAAATGTGAGAGATCAACGAGGAAAATTGCTTAGAATTATTGTCATAACAAAGTTATCAAAATGATTTTTTTTAATGAACGAAATGTGATCTTATGTGTTATAACAGATATTACTGATGCATTTTGAACTTACAAAAAAAATAAATCATTGAGAAAATAAAATAGAAAAATTGACGAACATTCGACTCACTCCATATTGAAGAAAGGTAAATGTTATGGTGACTTACACATATGATGCATGAACTCATCCAAGTTCTATATATGTAGCAGTTCTGCTTTGAAGAAGCAGAGTGAGTGAAGATTTTATTGCAGCATAACTCTGACTGCCACGCTGATAATCTTTCATTGGTATATATGTGTACTACTATCTTTTTGATCTATTTATTTAATACTATTTAACTTTATTTCTGGTCAGCGGACTACAATAACTTGGTGATGCGACAAGAACAACTTTTGTGAAAAAGCATTTCATTATGTTTTTGTATCGTTATTTATGGGTGAAAACTAAAACGCAGTTATTTTCATTGCAGTTTGTTTTCGAAGATGCAGAATATTATTCTAATCCAAAGTGATTAAAATATATATCCAGAAGAACTTTACAACACTCATTGTCTACAGGGGGACCGCATGCAAAATGGAAAAATTAATGTTTTATTAGGCCTTGCTGTTGACTCGTCTCCAATTAAATATATCTGATTCTGAGTGCTTTCTATATTTTTTCAAGCCGCCCGTAAATAATTACATCAAAACAAACATACAAGTGAAATAAAATTCAGAAAAATCTCTAAATAATACCATCAAAGTATATAAGAAGTTTAATAATTTAAGTGAAGAATTTAAGAAATGTAGATTTAAATGAAAAGCAAAATTTAATATATTTACGAGGATTCAAACTAAAATATTTCCTTTATGCATAAAAAATCTTAAGCGCAATGAATATGCTAAGACAATGTGTAATATATTTTGAGAGCTAACTCAGATAGTTCAATGTATCTAAACGTGATAATATATATGATAAGTAAATGTTATAGTTGTGATAATAATAATTGATTGCATCTAGAATTTAAAAAAAAATGTCCAATTTATTCCAAATTTGGTTTGACGAGAACCTAAACATGTTCTGGTCAAAAGAGTTCTGGCCCCCTAGTAGCCCAGAACTGTTCCTTGCTACTATTACCTACGGGACACTTTTGAGAGAAAGTCCAACAAATGTGCACACAATATTGTCGATTCCCCGAGGAATCATTATCGAGGCCGTGAAGCAACTTGACCAGGGAACATGTGACCAACGCCTGTAGGAGGTTTAAGCCTAGTGTGGAGGCTGTCATTGAAGCTGGAAGGTGCTCGATTTAATAATATGGTAAAGGAAAGATCAGACAACAATGTTATAAAGCAGTTTGTTATGTAAATACTTGTCATTCTGAAAAGCAACTTTTGTTCAGTATGCTTTTCCGGATTGTAGTGCACACCAATGTATACATTAGAAAGTTCAACATGTTTTTATGATTACGGTCTATCAGGTTGAATACACCGGTTCTTGCTCGATCACCGAACTTAAGCAACGTTGAGCCTCATCAGTACTTAGATGGGTGACCGCTTGGAAATACCAGTTGCTACAGGTGTTTAATGACGGATGTGCGACGTGGTGCAGTGGATATTGGCTCGGAAAGAGAAATCGGAGAGCCGAGTTCGAATTCCAGTTAAATACCCTGCATTTACTTAAGCACTGGTACTCTTGGAAAATGTATTAATCCGTCCCTTCCCTCCAGTTATGCGTTAAATAACAAGGGTAGGACTTGGAGACCCTGCCCTTAAAAAAAAAAAACAAATCCCAATGAATCTTGATACGCCAAAATGAAAACTCTATTACTAGACACAAAAACTCATATAAAAACAACAATAAATTATTAAAACAAAAATGTATTAACAGCAATAAATAAATAATATTTTTGTTGGCAATAAAAACAAACCAATCAACATTATTTACATGATGTTGACTTTGTCTTCGTTTTCTTTCAAAGATCTATGTTACTCACAGGTTCAGAAGAAGTTATTGTCTACATTCTTGTAAAGACTACAATGCTGTAACTTCAATTATCTTCTTCATCTTCATGAATCGGCGATTGGTATTGAACTACATTCAGCACACTCTTGTAAATGTATGATATATCATAATGTAAAAATATGTATGATGAGGGAATTTATAATTTGTGTATGTAGAAAAAGATTTTGAGACTGAATTAATAAAATAACAATTAAAAATAATATTATTATGAGTGTAATCACAATGAAACTTTAACAAACAAGAGAATTTGATTAAATCATAACAAAGAAAGGTTTTTTTTTCTCGTAATTTATTGATTAAAATAATACAACTATTACATTATTTAAGATAATCGAACAATTAGATTTGAATATAAAAATATTCTTTTATTCTTATTTGTGCAAATCAGTTTATAAATTATACTTTTTGGATGTTATTAGTAAAAATTTAATTTTCTATGATATATATCTCTTGACGAGAAACATTTTTTTCGAAACTGCTGGAATGGGGCAAACAAAATCAAAAACAAAATATTTATTGTGGAGGAAACGCTCTCTGCTGAGAAGAAATGCTAAACTCTTCTGATTCCATTTCTAGTTCAGCTGTTCAGTTGTTTAGTTCTTTCTGTCGTTCGAGACGATTTTTCTTTCAATAGTGGATATAATTCATTTCTCTAAGTCAGTTATTCGTCCATGCTTAGAATACGCTGCCACATATGATCGGGACACCTTGAATGTATCTTGAGCACTTTGATAGTGTCCAGAGAATATTTAGCAACATTATTCGGCCCGATATGGCCTTTCCGTTTTATTCACTTTCCCACTGTCGAAAGGTTGCATTTTTTAACGTTTTCTATGTATACATTCATGATAATTGTTCGGATGCTCTCGTTACTATACTGAGAATATTCTTTAAATTTAAGCACAACAATAAACTGGTGACTGGTTGTCACCAATTTACGGTTGGGCTTACTAGATTTAAACGTAGATTCTATGGTAATAGATTTTCCTCGCATTTTCCGATTTTAGAAATCACTTCTGACTCCATTATTTCCAGCCAACTTTAATTTGCAAAAATTTAAATGCAATGTTTCTGCTATTAGCTGTCATCCGGATTTCTCTTCCTCTGTTCTCGCTCTCTAGCACTTGCTCCTATTTTTAACTTCTGCACACACTGTTGTCTCAGTGGCTTTGTTAACTTGGTTGGGTTGAATTCGATTAATAACTACCAAATAGCAGAAACGGCGTTACTAAGTAAACATCCTAACATCAGTACTACTAAACCTTTATTCTCACTAAAACTATAATGGAATGTATTACTAAGAATAACTGGCGTACAGCTATTTCATTTTGAATCATTGTTTTCCTTATGATCAACGAATTTAAGAAACATCCTGATTTGTCAGTTGCTGTAAGGGATAATGACTCGGATTTCTTAATTGGAGAACCAAGTTTTAATTCCAGTTAAATTGTTTAATTCACTTAGTCGCAAATAAATATGGGATAGTGATGCGGTCACTATTATTCCCAGGTATGTGTTACAAGATTGGATAATTTGTTAAGAAGGAATACCAATCAGTATTAAAAAGAGCGATAATACTTAATTTACTTTAGGAAATTATTTCCCTACTATTTTTATTTAATACAAATATATTATGACTTTAAGCCTACCACAAAATTAGAAGATTGAATGTTTTTTTAAGAAATAATTAATATGACGCTTCAAAAAGGATTTTGAATAAACACGTTATTCAAAAATTGAATAAAATATTATAATTACCTTTTTAATTGGGCAAAAACGGCGACCTAAAAATAGAAGTGTGAAAGCGTGCGATTGAGAAACAAAGCAGTGTGACCAGACGGGATTGTAAAAGAAGACTTTAGCGTCGACAAACTAAGAGAAATAATAAACGAAATCTACATCAGCGGCAATATACCGGAGGACCTAAGCAGATCAATCTTCATAATACAACTTAAGAATCCAGGTGCAAAGGAATGTGAGCTCTCTCGAACAATCACTTTAATGAGCCATATAACAAAAATCACCATCCGGATTATGATAAACGGCGCGAGCAGCAGAATCGGGCCAGAGATAGGACAGGAACAATGCGGATTCGTTAAAGATACTGGAACAAGGGATGCGATATTCATGTTCAGAATTCTATCTGAACGAACAATACAAATGCAGAAGGACATTTATCTGTGCTTTATAGACTACGCAATAGTTTTTGATAAATTACGTCTCCGGGCCATGATAGAGATCCACGGCAACATCAACATTTTCGGAAAAGTTGTCAGGGTAATCAAGAATCTATATCAGGTAGCAAATCGCTTTTGAAGGGTAGGAGGTGAACTCAGCAGTTATGCAAAAATAGAAAGTGGGGTAAGACAAGTATAAGTTTTCGCACCGGAACTTTTCAACCTGTACAGCGAAGCAATTATGAGAGAAATAAATCCCTTGCCAGGATGTGTGTTTGACGGCCACAATCGCAACAATATCATATACGCAGATGACACGGTGCTGATAGCAAATACGGAAAGGAAAATGCAGGACCTTCTATAGAAATTTAGCAAATGTAAGTGAAAAGGAAGTATAGAGCATAAATCTCAAGAAAACTGAATGTATAGTCATCAGCAAAAAGAGGAGACCAATATGCCAAAGGCAATTTAGAGAAGCTAAAATAAAACAAGTAAAAAACTCAAATATCTTGGAAATTTAATACAGGATGGAAAATGCGACACAGAGATCCAAAGATGCATTGGTTTGCTCTAAGACATGTTTCAGAAGCTAGCCAGAGAAATGAAAGACATGAATTCTCATTAAAAACAAAAAGATAATAATAGATTGCTATGTGTATCTGTCTTTCTGTATTAAAGTGAATGATGAACGATCTCATTAAAAATGAGGAATAGGCTTGAGGCAGCAAAAATGTTGTTTTACAGAAGGATGTTGAGAATGCCACGGACAGAGCAACGATGAGATGTTGGAAAGGATTCAAACGAAAAGAAAGAATTTTCTAGGACACGTAATGAGAAAGAAAGTTCTGATAAATAAAAAAATGGAGAGGGGAAAGCATTGCGATACGTAGTTGTTGGGTCTGAGCAAATGGTTGACGGAGCGTTGCTTATGAGAAATACCAAAGGAAAAATTAATGAGAGCGACAAGAGACCGATTCAAGTATAAGTCCATAATTGCCTACGTCTGAAGGTACACGGCATATGAAGAAAAAGAATATGACGCTGCTGCATATATTCACTCTTTTTTATAATGTTCTAGGAATTATGTTGATAATTTGTGGGATTTTTGTCTTCATATAATCTCTGATCATCCAGTGAAGGAATGTTTAAAAACATTATTGAAGCGTTATTTCAGATTAAACAAACTTTTCAGAGCGAAAGCCAAGTAGACATAAATGATCTTATCTGACACCATCTTCTCTAATGCTTTTAATCAAGGTCACAAGGATGCCATACTGCATCGAGAGATTTTTGCTTTTAACGGAGAGGATTTTATTACAAGCAGAATGGCAGTGAAATATTTTTCCACTTTCAAGGTGGTGAAGTTCTTAACTTATCGACATTTTTTTCATTCTGACCACGGACGGTTTTAGTTTTATAAGAAGCAACTGTTCGCGTTGATTAAAGAAAAACCTACGTCTGACACTAGAGAATTGTCTCAGATGGTACATTTTTTATTGTTGCCCACCAACTTCACTCAATGAATGATGAAGAAACACTGTACATTTGTATCTCCACAGTATTTGATCAAGATAAATAAAAACAACGCTCGTTCAATTTACGCCAGTTTACCCGTCAACACGAAGCTAGTCCTTAATACAAAGAAAGATTTCGATTAGGAAATTCTGTCACACCCACCATATCCTATTGATTTGGCTTTTCAGAACATGTTGTAGAGTATCTAGCATCCCTTAAGCATTGTATCCGATAGACTGGCTCATAGTCTGAAAGATTTTAAGTGTATGTATTTAAAGTTCGTGTTTTGGGACCAGCAGATTAATTCTCGTACTGATTTAATTCGGCGACTATATATCATTTTGGCCCTCCTCTCTTTACTCACAAGTTTTGTCTTGTTAATTGTATCTAACTTATTGTTCTGTATTTTAGTTTATATGACTTCGCAACGGATAATCTTCTGGATTATATATTAAACATTAATTGTTCTCTGTGTATCACTCATCGTGAGGCTACAACCGAATAGTAACAATTTCTAACAATTTCATGGGTTTTGTTTTTTTCAACAATGATCTCAAGCTTATAGCGTGATTTGATTTATGTTTGCAGTAAGGACCTAGACATCTTTATTGTTGATACATTGAAAAATTAATTGATTTTTGCCTGGAGGTAATAAACAATAAAGACTGAATCATCAGAAATATTAAGAGATAATATGCATTAAAATAAATAATAAAAGCCTTATAAACATAGAAAACGATCTAATAATATCAATAAAATTAGCATTCTTAATTGTTTAAATGTTGATATATTCTTAATATTTTTGTAACTTTCCCTTATTGAAAACACTATCTTTTTACGATCTATAGAAATATTAAATTCTCCCAGTTGGTACCTGTCTTGTATGTTGGAACTAAGTCTATGTAATTAATATGAGTGAATAATGAATGAAGACTGGAATATTTTTAGATTGTCGAAGATATTTTTTTCGAAACCATTCTCTGACTATAAAAAGATTTTCAGCACCCTGTATTAAAAATCTAGTTTTCTTGAGTGGATAATTTATATTGCAAGATAATACTAGTTTAGCACAATAAATCTCAAAGGGAATTAGAAACAAGAGAAATGTCTGTATACTTGACATCTAAAAAGATATTTTTTAAAACAATAGCGTTGTCTTCAAAATTAATAGTCTATTGATGCTCCAGGGAGGGGAATACATCTAAATTCCTCAATATCCAGCTTATCGAAATCATAAGTAAACCTTAATTGTATAGGAATAAAAACAATATATCTTTTTTAAAACTTTGGGTAGTGTTAGTGGTCATCAGCCTGAAACTATAAAAAAATGAGAATATAACTAAACTGCAGACTTGTCTAATAGTTGCATGAATTGACTACAAAAAGTATATTGTCTTTCGGATGATATTTAGAGAACTAGAAATATACCATAGTAACAGACAAAACAAATGCTCTTGAAAGTGACATGACTGTCTAGGAAAAACTTTTCTAGCAGTAAGTTGACATTACTTTCAACATTAAACTGGCTCTTAACTAAGGTTATAGAACACAATCAGTATTGATATTTAATAAATAGCTTGAGGAAGTCGTGACATTATAACTTCCTCAATGGAAATGGAGCGTGTGTTAATGCTATGAATTTGCCTGGAATTCGAATTCGGCTTCCTTTTTGTTTTCTTCTTCTTCTTCTTCTTCTTCTTCTTTTTTTTCTTCTTCATGAGTCCATGATCGCCTACGTCTTGAATAACACATTCAAGACGTAGGCGATCATGGATCTCACTCGGCTGTGTTTTCTGTCGTTCTTAAATTTTTCATCTCCTGGTATTTTTTCTAAAATCCGCTCCGCCATCCACTTGCTGAAATCTAGCAAGTACCTCTCGCGCTGCATTCCCATGACTCTCCTTCCCTCTATCCGACTTGTGACCATTGAATTCTCTAAGCACTTCTACCTCATTACGTGTCCCAAGTAACACATTTGTCTTTTCTTGAGATTAAGTATTAGTTTTTCTTCTCGTTTGCCTCCTTTCCGACACATCATCTTTAAACTCGTACTCTGCCCATGCTATTCTCAGCATCTTTCCTGTAAAATGCATTTCTCTTGTTTCAAGCCACACCTTTTTAAAGCAGACTGAGTACATTTGACATTCAGATCACGTATTGACGGAAAAGAATAAAATATATTGTGCCATATTTAACTTCTATGAATTACTAAAAGCAGAGACGCAGAAGCAGGAGAAAAGTTAGAAATCGCATAGGGTTACATTTGATAAAAATCTCTGAATAGAATATATTAATAGATAAGTCAGTCTATCGGTTGTTTCACACTACTCCCAGATCATTTATACAGAAGATGCTTTTTGTCATTTGATTTTTGCTTATGTATAAGATTGGATTTCTTTCTAAGTTATTCTCATTATCTTTCACACCCAGAAGCCCATTTACGTTTTATTTGAACTAACTCCAAGCTTAAGGAAAATTAATTAAATAAAAAATGATCACATTCTGAAATGACAGGGAAGGAATATTTGTAGAGTTATTAGGCTTGTTTTTATTTCAGTAATTTCGTCCTATGTTCATATGCCATTTTTTTAATATTTCACGACGTTATTTTTGTGTATAGCTCTGAAATTATTATTATTATTATTATTATTATTATTATTATTTCACTAATATTTTATGCGAAATATATTGATAATTTCTAACTGTATTCTTAAGTTTGTTATAACATGCAGTGCTGTCTAACTTGGCAAATTTGTAGGGCATCTAGAACGGCATACGTTACGTTCGGCAGGAATCTTTCAGTAGAAATAAAAGTTGCATTTCAATGGCTGCATTCTAACTTCCGCCAAGCATGTTCGTGACCTGGCACTTACAAGAAGACCCGCATCAATCATTTGGTTTAACCCGAGGTCAAAATCTGTTAATTCAGTGCCTGCAGAACCGACGTAGCTCACGGACGTCTACCTTTACTGTGATGAAATAATTTTACCTTGAAGTATATGGTCTGTATTCCAGCCAATATTTGCTGGTGCGTATTTCAGTTATATACATCTTGTCCACATTATTAATGCGAACACGTACGAAAGATTATACGGATATGTACACTCTTGTTATTTGTATAACTGGACACACCTCACACGCACAAGCAAGCAAGTGAACATACAGTTATATATATATATATATATATATATATATATATATATATATATATATATGTGTGTGTGTGTGTGTGTGTGTGTGTGTGAATTATCTTTAGACATCAAAATTTATTTAAGGAATATATTAAAGGCAGCAGGTATTTGTCTGGATTAATTTGTTTGATTAATTAAATATTTCTACTGTTGTATTAGTATTTCTTGCATATATATATATATATATATATATATATATATATATATAGAGAGAGAGAGAGAGAGAGAGAGAGAGTGATAGTGGAGATGTGATAGTGCACATGTTTTTTAAGTGACAACAAGATTCGTCGCCGCCTGTAAGTTTCGGCATTTTCAAGCTTAAGTAAAAGATACAATTGTGTGTAAAATTAATGCGTTGGAAATTTTTAGTATATTGATGACAATAAATTGTTTGCCCATGAGGTTCGATCAACAAATTCAATTAATCTGATTTATATTCTATTTTATCTTAAGGAATTAAAATTAAAACACTTAGTTTATATATATATATATATATATATATATATATATATATATATATAAAGAAAAGGTGGAAAGCCGTTTTAATTTGAAACGCGTTTCGATACATTGCCTAATTTTCGGCGTCTACCTTTGAGAATGAAATTATAAAAAATGCCTGTTGGCACTTTTGAGGCAAGCATAACAATGAATCTTATTATCTAATCAGATTGACTAACCAGAAAGAAGATAATTGTTCACACACACACACACACACATATATATATATATATATATATATATATATATATATATATATATAGTAAAAACCAATATATACCGTATAACTAATTTATAAAAACACAAGTACTTCACTATATTATATCTGACTAAAATATCAACTTAATAACTACCAATCTGATCAGGTGAGAAAAGTTTTCAGTAAGAAATAAACTAAGACTGTGTTAATCTTAAATTTATCCATAGTAATCCTAGTATTTGAATCACACACAATTTTATCCATCAATGTTAAATTAAAAGTAGCATAATACGATACACTGCGTGGGTAAAAAAGTTACACGGGGTGAGCTGATGTAAAATTCAGCGGTCACCAACAGCTAAAATATATACAGAGAAAGTAAATTATTTCTGCTCACTTTTTGTATGAACTGATTAAATAATTTAATGTATTGCCTCTTCTATCCTGAAAAACATGCTGACGCAATTTCCGTACAGAAAATTCAGTATATCATTCCGATCGGAAGAACGTTGAACCTAATGCAGGTGCACGAAAAACATGGATATTTATAAAAGATATTTTTATTTTTTTTCAATTTGATCCATCAGGTTACCTTTCGTCTCCGACATTCTTTTACACTCTGCGAAAACACACACACACAGAGAGAGAGAGAGAGAGAGAGCGCGCGCGCACACACACACACATATGTTGCGAAAATAAGCGTAGAAAAAGGAAAGAATATTGTTTCTCCCGCTGATTCTGTAGACTATATAATATTAAGCGCAGGAAATATTTTCTTAAACAAGTAAATAAACACTTCTATACCCAATATCCGTTACACAAAATCTTCAATAGAAATACACTTTAATATTTGCTACGACTGTACTCACAATAAAAACATTATCATAAATAAAATAAACAAAATTAAATACATCTTGGAATCTAAGATAAACCGAGTCGGTATATTTGAGCAGATATTTATTTCTAGGCTAGCATGGGGTCATCAAATCATTGCGTTTCCTTAAAGAATTAGAGATATTAAGGTGTGTTAAGAAAGCATGTTATTTTAGAAGGTATAATTTACATGTTTCCTATTCAATGATAAAATTTTGATTTTCTGAGTATATCCCAGGTATTACATTTTTGTTGTTGATTTTAATCGCCAGTGCTTTTAATGTATTTACTATGTTAAATTATTTTTATGATGTCCATCCTTTTACAGTAGAGTCAAAGTTTAACATCGCCATCGTAATGGATGCTAAGGGTGTAAAATAATCGTTCAATCATGTATTGACCATTTACTTTCAATATAAAATAAAAATCAATTAATTATACATTTCTTCTTCTTCAATGTGACTTATCTTCTCTGAAATCATGGCATTTCATGACTCCCTATTAATAGTGCCTCTTAGCTCGCTTTCTTCTGTTACACCACGAAAACCACGTTCTGCCATTCACCTCTTCAGGTTCGTCAAATATATTACATTCTGTTTTCGCCTGTGTCTCCTTTCCTCTATCTGGCCTGTTGGTATCATATTATCCAAGCCCTTTTTTCTCATTACATGTTCCAGGAACTTTTGCTACATTTTCCTGATTGTCAGTATTAATTATCTTTTTCGTTTTCAACATTTCCTAAACATCATCATTACTCACATGCTCGATCCACGACATCCGTAGCGTCATTCTGTAGAAACACATTTCAGTTGCTTCAAGTTTTTCCTTCATCTCGATGAGATTGTCGAGGACTCACTGCCATATTGAAAAGCTGACATAGCATCGAAATTCAGTAATGTCTTCTTTGTTTTGAGTGAAATTTTCCTGTCTCGTAATGATCTACTCAGTTTCTGGAATGCACTAACCTCAATGCCAATTCGTCTTCGGATCTCCCTGTCGCACTTTCTTTCTTCTGTTTGAACACTTCCCAGGTATTTAAGTTTTTTGTATTTACTTGATTTTATTAACCCCCTACTTGTTTGTGTCATTTTGGCCGCACTTTTTGCTGATGGCTATGCCTTTGTTTTACATGCAATAAATTTGTAGTCCGTTCTTGTCACTCAGTTCAGTAAAGTTCTATAAGAGGGTTTGTAGGTCACTTTCCGTGTTTGCTATCAGCACTGTATCATCTGCATATTTTATGTTCAAGTTGTGACCCCCGATGACGAATCTTGGCAAAACATCTAGGGACTTCAGAATAGTCTCGTTGTAAAAGTTGATTAGATCCGGTGAAAAAACACATCCATGTCTTACATCCCTTTCTACATTTGTATGTCTGCTGAATTCGTTACCTATCGGTATGCAGGTTTGCTGCCAGTAGAGATCCTTGATTACTCTTCTGTCTTTGGTTATTATCTCGAGGTTGCTTAGCATTTCTCTCAATTCTTTGTGGCGTATTTTGTCGAGCGCCTTTGCATAATCGATAAAGAATAGGTAAAACTCTTTTTACATTTGTATTGCCTTTTCGGGTAGCTTCCTAATAATAAATTTGACGTTCCTTTTTCCACTGACTTTGACGAATCCGCACTGTTCTTGTCCTATCTCTCACCTGATACTGATTCTCTCTTTATTCATCAAAATTCGGACTATCAGTTTTGTAATGTAGCTCATTAAACTGATTGTTTGTTGGAGTTCACATTCTTTTGTAACTGGCTTCTTAGGCAGTGCTAGGAAAATCAACTTGCTTAGATCATGCGGTATTACTCCATTTTTATAAATTTCATTCATCATTTTTAAAAGTTTTTTCTCTGCCGAATTATTCCAGGGCTCTCAGTAAGTTAATTACGATGCCATCTGGTCCAGCTGCTTTTTTATTCTATTCAGTTTGGCATATGCAAACTACCAGTTCGGTCTTTAATATTTCCAGTTCGTCCTCAACTTTATGTATTATTGGTTGCTCTTACTTATCACGCAAAAAGATCTTTTATATATACTTCCCAACGATGGAGTAATTTCTCTTTCTCCTGTATGATTGTTCCTTCTTTGGATTTTATACATCCTTTTGACGAACAGGATTTTTGTCTAGACATTTCCCATATTTCTTTAGGCACGTCTGCTTTATTAGTTCCGCTCAATCTCTCTACTTGTGCCCTTTTGTTTTTGAGCCATTCCACTTTAAGTTGTCTGCATTTGCGCCGTATTTCGTTGTGTAGTTTCCTGTATTCTATTCCTTGTTTTAGCATTGCTTTCTGTCTCCTTTG
Source organism: Ascarosepion bandense (assembly GCA_037127315.1). Lineage (NCBI taxonomy): Eukaryota > Metazoa > Mollusca > Cephalopoda > Sepiida > Sepiidae > Ascarosepion > Ascarosepion bandense. The sequence goes on along the minus strand of JBBBDQ010000521.1, from coordinate 883,862 downwards.
CATCATGTCGAAAATCGCTTCAGTCACCAACTCGTTTTTTCTTGAGCGTCTGATTTCCTTTTGGACAATGCTGCTTGCCGATTTCACTAGTGCTTCCTTTAATAAGTCACGTTTCGTGTTCCTTTTTCAATTTGTTTTTCGTATTTGTTTTTCTCGTTGTTAGTGTATTTTTTTGCAGCTTGAAGTCATTCATAATCGTGTTGTTTTGCATTCTTAGTGCTGCACTAGACTTCTTTAGTCTCCGAATTGTCACCCTTAGTTTTCAGATGACTATGTCGTCGTCGCTTCCACAGTCGGCACTTATATTGGGTTTTCATTTAAGCATTTCTGAAATTCCTGTTTATGATTATGCAATCACATTAGTTTATCATGTCACCTCCAGGGATTCTCCATCTGCATAGATGTCTAGGTTGTTCTTGAAACCAATTGTTAATTACTACTTGGTTATTTTTATGCAACACTCAACTCATTTTTCTATTCGTTCGTTGCGTATCCTAATCCAGGGTTGCCGGTTGTCTCTTCTCCCCTTTTTTTATCTATTTGCATTTAATTCAGCCATTAAGATTTTTATTTGTTGATTTTTGCTCTGAGCCTTAGCATTGTCTAGTATCGAGTAGAAAGATTCTATTTCTTTCTCAGTACTTTGCATTGTTCGTGCATAAATTACTATTATAGCCATGTTGAATGAAATTTCACTCGTGATTTAGACGTAAGATTATGTATATAAGTATAAAGTAGCTATGGAAATTATAAAATTGGGTATTACAAAAACACTATTCATATTAATGTGATCAACACATATGAAGCGAAGAACATATATTTCAAAATTTTAGCTTATGTATGTTAAAATATCAATACGAAATACCCATCTTTTTCGAAACTGCTTGTGTCTTATGAAATGATAGTGCCTATTGAGAGATAAAGAGATTTAAAAGTTTCAAAATTAGCTAAACCTATTCAACCAATTTTAAAGGTGTTTGTTTAATTCTGAAACTTTTAAATCTCTTGATCTCAGAATCAACACCATCTCTAGATAGGGCGCAAGATGTGTCGAAGCAAAAGAGCTAATTTTTGTAGTGATGTTATAATATACATAACTTATGAAATTTCCGTTAAATCTTGGACTGATTGTTCCAGATCGTTTCTTCGCATTGATGACACGACTGAAATAAGAAAAGCTGATGTCAACGATATCCACAATATTTTTGGATCCTTTTCCTGTGAGATTGTGCTGCGTTACAAATTTTGTACGCTTACTTGAAATAAATTCCATCGCAGGCAATAACCCTAGAATGACTAATCGACAGTCGCGACAGAATTGTCTCGGCGAAAATAAAATTATGCCATCACGATACGTAACATGTTTTAAGTTTTTATCAAATTGGATCTTACAACACGGAAATAGATTCACATTACTGAACAATTTGATGAAACAGTAGAAATTGATTACACCATGTCGCACCAGTGTGTCGAAAACTGATGTATATTGAAAAAAATAAAATATTGCATTTGTTGTAATTATCACAAGTGTCAGTATATATATATATATATATATATATATATATATATATATATATATAATATCTGTGTATTACTAATAATAGTTTAGAACATGTACAAATTATAATTTACTACAGAAGTGTACATTTTGTTTTGTTTCAACATCGCCAGAACAATGTCTCATCAGGTAGTTATTAATGATGGTACCATCATTATTAAGTACCTGTTGAGACATTGCTCTTTCGCTGTCTAAAAAATGCACAGTTTTGGAGTAAATTATATTTTATACATATTCTAATATATAATTTATAATAAAAATTCATTGATCTATTTCTATACTGAGCATATTTTTTAAAAGAAATATTTTGAATATTGTTAAATTTTTTTTCCTTTTTATTCACTTGTATATATATATATATATATATATATATATATATGTATATATATATATATATTCTGATTAAATTTAAATGATAGATATTTTAGTGTTTTATGTTTTATGAAATCTTTAATGTGGTCTTATGTTTTTTTTTTAGTAGGCTATAATTTATATAAAAATCTTCCGAATATTTTGTTCATCTGATCGCTCTCTGCTATACTTATACTCACTATCACTGATAGATTTCATTTTTCATATAACTGGATGTAATTAGCGTTGGGTATTTTTGTAGATTTTTGGGAATCTATTATGTTTCAAACAGGGTAAGAACGTTGTTAACCTTTTTTCAGATGATATTAGTGTTTGTTGTGTTTTTCTTTTTATTAACAATTCCTTCATTTTTTTACCCAATTCTTTTGCTTGCAGATGGCGCTATGATATTTGTGTTTTCAACCATTATGTTTCGGATAGAATTTAGTAGTTTCTCATGTGTGTTTAAATGATATCAAACTGAAGTCTGATTTGAAAAATACAGTGGAGCAAAAACACAGATATACAAAGAACATGCACATTACTTTATATTTTCCAGGTGAATTGCAATTTTTGCGGAGGTGGTTTTGTTTTTTAAATTTTGTGTCGTATGTTATTTATCATTTTGTTTAGTTCGAAATAATTGAGGCTTTTCGGATGATGTTTCGAAATGAAGATCAGTCCTGTTTATAATGGCTATACAATTATTTTTTTTAGAAAATGTAGAAAGTGTATTTTTATCTGTGTGTTAATTAATGTTAATGTAAAACTTGGAAAGGAAAAGCCTAATTCAACCCAAATACTTAACAGTCCGTATTTCAAGACTATTTGTTTAACGTTATGAAGTTCTTTATGGATGAGAAAATACACGTATGTTTTCTTGAGTAAATTTCTATTGTTAGACGTAAAATAAAACGTATCCTCGATAATGGCATAAAGTATAAACGAAATCACTCGAGCAAAAAATATTAGGACAATGCTTATTTAAACTAAGACCTCAAAAGAATAAAATCATAATATGATATCTTGTCTGTTATTTTTAATGAAACCTGCATAAAAGCAAGATTGCTACCAAACTACACAGTATATATATATATATATATATATATATATATATATATATATATATATATATATATATATATATGTGGGGGTGGATAATTTATCTGTACGTGTGGAAAATTAATAAATGAATGAAGTATGCGTGTAATAGTCATTTAATGTTATAAATGTAAGAAAGTAATGTATTCTATACAAACGCTTTGTTTCCTTTGAGGATCTGTATAAAGATACATGTGGTATTTTTTTTTATTAGTTTGTATTATAAAGAAAAAATATCGTTACATTTTAATGCTTCATTTTAAAACATCCTCATATAATTATATTTAATATTAAAATTAAAAGTATTGAGTAGCAGAAAATCATTATCTTTTAAAAAATGATGGAATGCATATGCACACACACACACACACACATATATATATATATATATATATATATATATATATATATATATATATATATATATATAGTTGATAATACCAACACGTGAAGACGAAGAGGATAAAGCAAAAGATGCAGGTGTCTCTCAGCGCTACAACCTAGATCCAAGGCCTTTTCTGATTTTCATCAAGAAATCTCCATGATGTGAGCAAATCTCAAATAGTCATTTACGTTAACGAAACCACGACATACTGCCGCTTCAGTCAGAACTCTGCCAAGGCGGACAAAGATAACCTCGCTGCTGATCTAGAGAATGACATCAAATTTCTGGTGAATGAGGTAAGTAATAGCTCGTAAACTTTAATACTTCCAAAACGAAGCTGCCATCCATCAACCATCATATATCGTCTCTTCTGCCTCTCCATTAACTTGGCTCTAGCTAGTCTCCCCGAAAGTAATATATTGAGTCTCCTCGACGTCATTCGCTTAGCCGCCATTAGATGAATAGACTACATTGAATCATTAGCTAAATCTACTGCAAGTAATTTTTTCTCGCCTGAGACTATCTTGCACATACACAAACCAATCGTCCGCTCATGTATAACTCTAGGCATATTTTGTCAGGCTACGAAGCTATTATTTTGGTCATCTCGATAGACTCCAGAAGGGAATCAGCAATATAATCGATCCCTATATGATAGCTCGACTACAGCCTTTTTCTCACGGAATGGAGGTGGCTTCCCTCTGATTCTTCTACAAATATATGTTCATGGCTTCTTCTCCGACAAACCTAGCTCTATGGGATCCCTCTAAAAGGATTTACTTCAGCAACCAGCCAGGCAACCCATTTTTTGCAGTCAACTGCAGATGTTAATTCTGCTTATCCGTATTTTTCTCACATTTCCTGCGTGTGGCATTCCCTTCGTATATTTTCTTCCTTCGTAGATACAAACTCCAAGGGTTTAAATGCAAATTCAGTTGCCATCTTTTATCCCATTGATTCCCATACAAGCATTATCCTTTCCTCAATAACTCCTGAATAAAGTTCTTCTTCTTTTTCAATCTATTCTTTCGCAACTCTCTTCACCCCAGTAATTCCATCTTTCTCTTGTCCATTCTCTGATAACCCCTGTATCTGGTTAGTATTTGGTTCCTGTTTTTTGTACTCTACTTATATAACATTTCTCACTCCTCTTATGTAGCAACACCCTGCACATCAGTGGCAGTAGTACCTTCCTTGTTGTGAAAAGATGCATACATATATACATGCATATATACATGCATATATACATACAAACATATATATATATATATATATATATATATATATATATATATATATATATATATATACAGTAAATTTCAATATGTGCGATATCCGGGTAAAATGTTGTAAAAGGATTACGTTAAAAGCAGTTTATCTGAATTAGAGAGGAAAATAATTTGGGTAATGAAGGGAAGCAGAATTGTCTCGTATCAACGCATATGTTTTCTAAATTTATCCGGGTAAAATACATAGTGTAACTATAGATTTTGAAATAGTTAACCAGCAATTTTTAACAGCAGGTTGGATTTTTTTTCAATTTTTATTTTGTTATTTTATGTGTAATGATACTAGAATATTTAATTTGAAATAAAACTAAACAATTATTTTATATTAATATATATCGTAGTTAAGAAAACCTAGTATGTATTGTGTGAGTCATTTATTTTACTAATCTTTTTCAGTTTGTAAGTTATTTTAGAGCATAAGTTATAAAGAGAATATTGTATACAATGTGTAAAAAATTAATTTTAATACATAGCTGCAATTTACGTTTGCTTTTGTAATTATAATTTGTGTTGGTTCATGAGTAAACTGGCTGGAATATTAAGATTTTAACTAGAATAATACAAAATTAAGTTGTACTTCTATATATTGGAATTAAGAAAACCAAATAAATATTGTGTGCTCATTTATTTTAGGAAAATACTTTCTAATTTATAAGTTATTTTGGAATGTGTGTAATAAATGAAATATTGTAATTAATTAAATTTAAAGAAAAATAATTTCGTTGTTTACATAAAACGCACAATTCATCTTTACGATTCTATAGTTCTTTATTTTTAGGAAACATTAACATCTTCAGCTTTTTATTCAGGCGCAGATATCGTAGGATAGTATACAAAGTCTTGTTGTTTTTTTAGAATTTTCGACATTACGTTGTTTTATTTTTTCTGTATCCTTTAATTTCCAAATATCCGCAGAAAGGGATGTTTGTTTTCGGTAGGTGTTGTTGTGAAGGAAGTTAAATTAAAATACCAAGGCTGTTAAAAATATTTCTAGTAGATCAAGTGCAATCTTTTTTTCGATCTTCAACACTTATTAGGAGCAGAGACAAATAGACGCCTATTATGATCCAATGCGTAGGAAGAAGATTTTTTTTCCTGTGGGCAATGTAAGCAGAGCAGACTGGCGAGAACAATCGAGACGAGTGAGGTTTAGGACAAAAATCACCATCCCGGAGGAGACCTAAGAGAAACAGTGTCCAACGGAAAGGCTAAACACTTTTTCTCAAGTGACGTCATATAGAAAATCGATAAACAAATTTTAGTCTGATCTTTCGTAGCAGTAAAATATTATGTTAGTAGGAGGTTCCTTCGGGGAGTGGCAGTGGGAAGAAATATTAAAGGAAACAACAGCATTATTAGAGTTTCTAAACTGTGAAACATGCAAGCTTTGCCATGAGTCAGGGACAAAGATGAAGCAGAGATCTAGCAGGGAAGCCTGTCCTGTAGTGATACTGGTGAAGTGTAAGTGGAAATAAACCACTTGCGTGAGAGTCTGAGTAATTGCAATGTTCATAGCATGAATGCTATAAGGATCGTGACAGATATTTCAGCCAGTTTGGATGGTGTAAATTAAAATTACCAAACTTGAATATTTTTTTTTTTTTTTTTTTTTAATCATTTCACCCCGAGCAAGGCAGAAACGCCACTGATGTGCAGGGGGTTACATAAGTGTAGAAAGATTAATTAGAAAAGAGTGAGGAGTACAAGCTAGTTAGAAAGGAACAATAGAAAACTGAGAAAGCAGGTGCAATGACAGGTACATGGGCGGAGAGAAAGGGAAGCTTATACAGGGGAGGGGAGAGAGAGCTAGAGGCCAGTGGTTAGTAGGTGAGTATTAACTTTGCTTTTAAATTTCTGGAGGTCGTAGCCGTCAGGAAAGCAAGAATACGGGAGTGAGTTCCACAGGCGGGAAGTGCGAGAGAGGAAGCTGCAGGAGTAGAATTGTCGTCTGCGTTTGGCTAACCTGACTGTGAATGGGTGGGACCCAGTTGCCAGTCTGGTTGAACGGGTAAACACCTGTTGAGGAGGCATCAGTGACTTAAGCTCATCCGAGCAGAAGCCATGAAAGTATTTATAGAAGAGACAGAGGGAGGCCACATTTCGACGATGGGAAAGTGGCTGCAGACGAGTCGCCAGATCAGTACCTATCACATTACAGACTCTCCTTTGGAGCTTGTCAAGAACACTGAGGAGAACGGCAGGGGCACCTGACCATAAATGGCAGCAGTACTCCATGCACGGACGGATGGTTGACTTGTATATATGCAGGATGGATTCAGGTGGAAAAAACATCCTGGATCGACATAGTGACCCAATCTTCTTAGCAGTAGATTTTGTTTGCGAATGAATTGCAGGAAGCAGCCTTATCTATATTATTAGATATATGTGTCAAGAAGAGAGAAGTTAAGAGAGGGAGGGAATACGTATAGAAAGAATATATATCTAACTCATTTTAAAATGACGGAAAATATATAGGTAAGAGCGGTAAGGTGATTTGAATGATGCCACCCTATGTAGAGGGAGGTACCCACTGAAAGGAACAGCCAGGTCATGCGTATGGACAATGGAGACATTCCTTAAGAGAGGAAGTTAACCAGAAATCGAGAAATCATAGATCATAGGGAATGAAAAGTTATGATTAATTTTGCAAAGCGAGGGGAGGTTAGGGGATTTTCGTGGAGGTAAGATTTTACAAGGTAGAAATTATTACGCATTCCACTTACGTTTTTTTAAGAAAATGTTGACTGGTTTAACTGATTTTCGTATAGCTGATTTATCTTTGTTTATTGAGATGCTATTGTTTATGTTTGTACTGATGGTAAGGAGAGACATCAAGTAGAAGTGGCATATAGTAATTGACTTCGACATGTGCAGGATGGGAGCTGGCGCTAACTGCAACATAGTCTGGCCTCAGGGTTGTCTACCGGAAGCACTTGCAGGATCATCTATTCATGTGCGCCATGGCACTGCAAAAAATCCGATATTATGCAACTGTTGATAAGACTAAATGCTCTCGACGCTACGCAAGTCTTAGGGCTCCTAACGAGAAAAATACTAAACCTGTGCTATCACAATGAATAAATTTTGCCACCGTCCACACCCATTAGAAAAAAATGCGCGAGAAACAAATATTAATGTCTGAGAAAAGAAATAGTACCAGAAACCACTTCCTAAACAAAGGACAATGGATGAGTCTTTACTCTTGTTGAATAAAAGTAAGAGGAGTCTGATCCAGGGGCTAGTAAATTCCATCTATTTAAATTCACAAATAAATTAAGTTAAATTTACTAAGTTTCAAATTAAAATCAGAAGATCACTTATTATTTCAACAAAAAATGGAACTAGTAGTAGCTAACAAAACAAAGACACAAAATCAAAACCCAACCGAGAATTGGAGATGCTGAACACCAACTACATGATAATTTCTTAATAAAAGAAGAGAAACAAAAATATCACAGCGTAGAATTGGTCAGATAAGTGATAATTGTAATATATTTCGACCGACAAAATCACATTTTTTTTTAAACAAAAACCACATTGGGTGGAGTGATTAAATCTAGTCCTAACTAAACTATAAAAGCCACGCTGGATGGAGAATTTATGGGTTGGTGTAGTTCTCATTCATCTAGGAAAGGGAATTGCAGATACATATCGAAACAAAAAATGAATTTCAGTCCCTAATAAAATAAATGTTTAACAAATTACGAAAAAATGTGAGAAAGAACTTCATTTAAAAATTCAAAGACAGCAGAGTAAAGAACATTGGTAAAATAAGTGCATGAAAAACAATTTCTTTCTAAGAACATTGTATGTTCTTTGTGTCCTGGTAAAATCGGTGTTAAATTTCATTTTAGTTCAAATTCTTTAAATGTAAGTCGTTTTCATGAACTTTTTTTTCCAATCTTATTTCATTCCTGTCTTTGAATTCTTAAATAAATGTTCTCTTTTACGTGGATTTTCTAACTTGTTGAAAAGATACCTGCTTTAGGGACAAAATTTTAATTTATGTTTGTTTCAATATACATTTGGTATTCATTGCCTTAAAAGAATAACACCAAACACATCTCTTCAACTTCTCCAGCCACTGTGACATATATAGGGTAAACCACTAAAGTGTCATACGCGATAAAAGCTTGGCCGATCATGTCTCGAAAGAGACATGAATGACTGTGCAAAATATTATCACGCAGTAGCCTGCCATTACACTCTGCGGTACACTGGTATATAGAGTAGCTAGGATTAAATTAAAACAGCCTGCCCGATTTCTTTTTGGCCCCCAAAAAGTTAAATTTTCCGTGGAATAGGTCAGCATTATATCGTAAATGACCTCTTCAATTCTGGTTGGAGATATTTTTTCTTCTTTTTCTAAGACGCTATCATTTCTTTGGTGTCCAGTCAAATTTATCTTTAAATTTCAATTTTTTAATATTCTTAAAGATATTATATTTTCATGTAGCTTAATTCAGTAACACTATATATATATATATATATATATATATATATATATATATATATATATATATATAGATAGATAGATAGATAGATAGATAATAAAATCAATGGCAATAATTTATATATAAAATCAATGACAGTAATATATTCTAGGGAAAATGTATATAATAAAGTATATTTGTACAAGAAATAAACAAAATATATTAAACTGAGGTGCAGTGGCATGTGGATGTGCAATGAAAATTTGTGCCTCTTCATCACAGTTTTATTTTCCACAGGCGGTGTATTATATCAAAAATGAAATGAAAAGCTCGTAAAAATACGAAAAGATGTCTTTCAGCAATTAAACAGTGTGTTGTGATTTAAGAATTCTTTTAACAATGTTGATAAATTGACTAGTTTATTTTTTATGAATTATCAACCTATTGTTGTTAAATAAAGCCGAAATATGTTTATTTTTACTTTGTAAGTGTAATTATTTTCTTTTGTACGAGTGAATATTCTATTAACATTTTCTTATGTTGCCCTATCTATAGGATAAGACGCTTCCTCCGTCAATAAATATTAACCGCCATGGCTTCCGGAAGACAGCCAATTGTCATTCAAGAGACAACAAGGAGCATTGCTAGAGGCATTGTAGAGACAGTCGTAAGACAGTCGCGACGCAGCGTAACAATACATTTTGGACTGCACATATATCTGCCGAAGACTAACACTCTTACTTGTATGTATGTTCTCTTATTCTAATACACGCTTTGAACCTACCTTCTTGTTTCTGTGTATTCCTTCCTGGCCAACAACTCGGTGACGAAGATTCGCTACAACATATTTTTTGCTTTTTGGAGGAAACAATTATTTTCACTGATATATTCCTAAGGCTAAAACCAAAGATTGCGGTGTATGGATTCATATATTTGTCAATTCTTTTTGCGGATAAGTGAATGCAACTTACACAAATAGCTTTAAATCATATTTCTGAATTCTGACAAAATATTTACAGATGAAGAGACTTGTATCGACAAAGATGTGCTTCTACCGACAGATGTCAAGAATACTAAAACTCAAATAGTTTAGCAACGGAGAGTTATTACATAAATAAGAACAAGAGGATGACATTAAAATATTTTGCGGACACTTGATGAGGATTTTTTTTCTTCTATCTGTCGTGTCCCTTCAGAACGTAGGCAACCAAAGCTCTCTACCTCTCCCTATCCATTGTCGCTGGTAAAAAGCATTATCCAGTTATTCGACTCAATCCCGTCTCCACTGAGATTCTGGTCATTTCAAACAGGTTTGACGAGCGTTGATTTCCTTTGTACCTTATCCACTTTATCCTTCCAGTGAGCATTTTAAGCAATCCTTCCTCATCATATAACCTATAAACTTCAGCTGTCTTTTCATTTTTTAAGGATAAGTTTCCTTTGTGTGTTTAACCATCTCAAACATATCATTGCTAAATTGTTCAGTCTCGAGAAACATATTTTTGCTTCATGTTTTTTATTTATTTTTGTTGATAAGATTGTCCAGCATTCACCGCCATATTGAAGAACAGACATCACATAACAACCAAGCACTCGTTTATTTGCTTCCAGGGAATTCTTCCTGTGTAGTAGTACTCTACTCAGCTTCTCGAATGCATTCTTGGCCATGCTATTATGCCTTCGGATCTCAGCATCGCACATTCCACCCTTTGTTATGATGGTGATATATGGTGTAAGAAATTGATACTGTTCAGTCAATGTAGAGAAAAGAGAATCAAGTGGGAAGATAATGCAAATTCGAAATTAAATATTTCGATTGTTTCACAGAACAAGAACAAAAATTGTTAATGCGGGTCAAATGTCACTTAAAGTAAAATTGGAAAATTTGGAGAGCATTGATAGATTATCCTGGTTATAAATGACAAATAAAAATGCTTTCCGCTTGGATTCGAACAGATACAATCTAGATTTATCGAACCAGAATATGAAACGTGAAGTTATTATAAGCAAATGAGTATATTCTCTACTTACGTCTTTGTCATATCATGTATGTACTTAACGTAATTGTCATATAAGCTTGTCATATCAAACGTAATGCTAACACTTCGACGTCAGCAAGCATTTCTTGCTACATAAATTAAAACAGATTAGAGATTTCAAGACTTAATTATTAAGCCAATAAATCACAGGTATATGTCCTTCTTCATTTGAATTTTCCTTGCAGAGTGCATCCTAATCATAAATTTGGCGCTTCTTGTTCGAGTGTCTTTGACGAACCCACACTGTTTTTGTCCAATCTCTAGCCTGAATCTACTTCTTGCTCTATTCATCAGTATTCGGACGATTAAATTTTGCAATATGACTCATTAAGCTGATAGTTCGGTTAGTTCGCACTCGTTTGCCCCTGGCTTCTTAGGCAATGTTATGAAAATTGATTTGCATAGGTCGTCTGGCATTATACCACTATTATAAATTTCATTTATTATTTCCGTAATTTTTTCTATGCCGAATTCTTCCAGGGCTAACAGCAGCTCTATTACAATGCCATCTGGAGTAGCTGATTTGATTCTATTCAGTGTGGCCATTGCAGCTTCCACTTCGGATTTTAATATTTCCTGTTCGTCCTCATTTTTGCGTATTATCGGTTGCTCTCTCATGTCGTGGAAAAGATGTTTTATATATTCTTCCCATCGCATCAGTATGTCCTTTTTTTCAGTATTCTTGTTTCATTCTTGGCTTTTATACATCCTGTTGAAGAGCAGGCTTTTTTCCTGTTATTTCTCTTATCCATTTATGCATATCTTCTTTATTTGTTCTGTTCAGTCTTTCTACATCTGCGTATTTGTCTTTGAGCCATTCCTCTGTTGCCAGTCTAAATTCATTCATTATTTCCTTCTGCACTTTCCTGTATTTTCTTCTGTGTTTTGGCATCATTTTCCGTCTCCTTTGCATCATGTCAAGGATCTCTTCAGTCATCTACTCATTTTTTTCTTTTGCGTCTGATTTTCTTTGGGACAACGTTGTTTGCTGTTGTCACTATCGCTTCCGTTAGTGAGTCCCATTTTTAATGTCCTTGTCCTATTTTTTCTTCATATTTGTTTTTCACACTGTTAGTGTATTCTCTCTGCAGTTTGAGCTCATTCACGAGCGTGTTGTATGTAAATCTCTGTGTCGTACTAGGCTTCTTCATTCTCCGAAGTTTTACTCTTAGTTTGCAGATGACTACGACGTGGTCGCTCCCGCAGTCGGCACCTGGGTAGGTTTTACATTGCACCACTGCATTTCTAAATCTGTTTATGGTTATGTATCTATTTGGTTATTCGTTTCATCTCCTGGGTTCCTCCATGCCCATAGACGCAGTGAACTTGAAACCAGGTGTTAGTTATTACCTGGTCATTTGCTGTGCACCATTGGACCTATTTTTCTCCTCATTCGTTCTGGACTCCTAATCCAAAGTTGTCGGTCCTCTCTCCTTCCCTCTGTTTGCCTACTTTTTAAAGTCACCCATTATTATTCTGATTTCTAAGCTTTTGCACTGAGCTTTGGCATTATCCAGTAGTCTAAACTATATAAGAAACTGTCAGCAATAGTTAAGATCCGCATTCGTTACCAGTAGTGAAAAGCATGAGTTTTCTTTCCATTTTTGACATTTTGCAAAGTCAAATCCATTGACTTGCTTTGGATAACTCCAATAAATCTTTAATATACCGACATGGAATTAATGTGGTAGCACGTGATTTCTGTTTTTTTTTCTTTTGGTAACGGGAGAAGAGACACAGAGCAAAATATATCCGAGAAAAATCACAGGCCCCTGCAGAATCATACACTTATATAAACATGCAAATGTCTGGATTGTATTTTCTAGCCCAAAGGCATTACTTTTTAAATTAAATGAAGATTTGGCTCTGTTTAATGATGCTGATATCTGGGTTGCAGATGGGGTAGACATTGTTTACGAAACATAAGACTGGGATTACGAATTTTTTCTGATAATAAAATCACAAATATCCAGCTAGATGAAAGTACAATGTGTTTAAATTTTGCTTTTATACAATTGGGAGATTTTGGCCTCCCTGTTTATGTTGTTTTCTAGTTACTAGGTCTTACTTTGTATAGTTTTGTGTCCGTTTCTTTTGTTGTGTGTCTCTGCGTTAATAAAACAATGACGGTTTGTCCTGTCCGTTTCAATAAAAATTTAACCATATTGGCCTAAATCAGATATATTCATCTGCAGTTTTCTTTTTCTTTTGTATCTCGTTAATCAAACTTCGCACTAAGGATCACTGCAATTGAACTATATATATATATATATATATATATATATATATATATATATATATATATATAAATTTTTGTACCAAATGGAAGGCATATTGTGTGGTTTGATGAAATGAGCTAATTAAGCTCATTTAAATTAATTATGATATGTCAGGTTCTTGACAAGAATGGCGAAGCCCAAACCGTTGCCTTGAATATCTCTAAAGCGTTTGACAGAGATTGACATGCTGGCCTTCTATGCAAACTGCGGAGCTATGGTATAACTGGACATTTGTTTGAACTAATCCAGTCTTTCCTCTCTAACCGCACAGTGGTATTAAACGGACATGCCTCCCAGAACTACCATACTATCCTAACTCCTGCGCTTTTTCTAATCTACATTAATGATCTCCCTGATACCATAAATTCCCAAGTAGCTATGTACGCTGATGAGACCACAGTTTACTCTCGCCTTGATAAAAAATCTGGTGTGGGCGATAAAGCTAACCTTGCAGCCGAGCTTGAAAAGGACCTCCAATCCGTAGTGGACTGGTGTAAGAAATGACTCCTAAAATTTAATGCTTCTAAAACGAAGCTGGTATTAATTAACCATCATAGAAAATCGCACCTACCTCCTATTAGCATGGACCAGGCTTGCCTCCCAGAGAGTAAATCACTACGCCTCCTTGGTCTTACAGTTTCAGCGGATCTCAAGTGGAACGTCTATATCGAATTCATTGCTAAATCCGCTGCTATGAAAGTCGGTTCTCTGTGCAGGGCTCGGAAGTTTTTTCCGTCTGAATCTATCCTGCATATATATAAATCTATCATCCGCCCGTGCATTGAATACTGTTGCCACATCTGCTCGGCTGCCTTCTATGATACCTTCTCTTAATTTGACAGCGTTATTGATGCTGAACATTTTTAGTTCAGTTAAATTCTTTACATCGTTCCCTTCAGTTTGCCATGGAGACTGAAATGGATGGATGTCTCACATTTTTAGATGTCCTTGTTCATCGGCGGGACGGTAATTTCGTGACTTCTGTTTTTCGCAAACCAACCTTTACTGGTTTGTATACTAATTGGAAGTTATTTGTCCCTAAGTCTCGTAAACTAGGTCTGATAGAAAACTTGGTTCACCGTGCCTTAATATTTGTTCTTCTGAATGTTTAGAAAGCGAATTAATTCGCTTGCAGGAGATTTTCGAAGGCAACGGTACCCGGTTAATGTGGTGAAACGGGTAATTGATCGCAAGATCAAACGTTATAAAGAACCTAAGGTTGAAGGACCTAGCCGCTGACCCTTGTATCTAAAAATACCCTGGATGGTAGAAGATGTCAAAATATAACCGACAGGGTTTCGGCATGCGTTTCGTCCTGTTATTTTGCGGTGCAGTTACGTGTTGTTTTTCAGACTAGAACTGTGTTTCCTTCCTTCAGTAAAGATAGGTTGTCCTATTTTCGAAAAAGTTCAACTGTTTATCAATTTAAATTCTGTTGTGATGCGGCATACATAGGACGTACCGATATGAGGTTGGAGACGAGGGTTTCACAACACGTCACCGCTAATATACGTTCCAGTGTTTCTCTCAGATCTATAAGAACAACACAATCTGTGCTGGATTCGGCCATTGGCCGACATCTTTTGGCCAATCAAGTGTGTGCCTCGGCATATGAGGACAGCTGGTTTACTCTCTTGCACAGCGCTCGGTCTACACATCATCTTCGTATTTTGGAAGCAATTTGCTTGAAAATTCATCAGCCGAGCCTGTGCAGACAGAAAGAGCGATTTTTACGCTCCTTACAATTGCTGGTGAGTCTGTGAGTGTAACATCTACTCACTTTTAAACACTCTTGTGGAATTATATGTGTACACTCCCCTTACATTTTATGTGTTTTTTTTTCAATAAATTGATTTTTAATCGAGTTCCATCGTCTCCCTGCATTGTAAGTAATTTATTTTGCCTTGTCCTTTTCTTTATTTCCCTTAAAATTAAAGCCAACGAGAACCCTTGATAAAAGTTGGCCATAAAGGTTCCCCGGGTTTAAATAATATGATGTCTGTTCTTTTTAAAGCCATTAGTTTATTTTTGTGGGTACAAATCATTATATATATATATATATATATATATATATATATATATATATATATATATATATATATACCCATGCACCAATGTCTTTAGTGTTTTCATCATATGTGCATTTGAAAATATACCCATGGCGTATGTGAGCTCAAACGCAAACACACACACACACGCACACACACGCGTGCATATATATATATATATATATATATATATATATATATATATATATATATCCGAATGAGTATAGAATGAGGAGAGAAAAAAGAATTTTTTTCTGTCCAAAACATTAATTTAACATTAATTTCCCCCGAAGAAGTGTTTGAATCCAAGCACCGAAACAACCATATGATTCTAGGGAAGAGGACATATATAGAAGAAATTATGTACATGTTCTAAAACGTAATTTATAATATATATATATATATATATATATATATATATATATATATATATATAATTCAGATACTTCAATCCAAGGGAAAAAAGCAGGAAGGTAAATTCCCAAAAACCCGATCCTAATTAATATTAAAAATTTTATTTTAATATTAAAAAATGATACAGGAAGAGAGCTCCATGTAATAAAATATTACAGAGCAAATATATATTAAAAAAGGATTAATTCAAAAATGTTGAATGGCCATTTCGATATGAAGATCGCCACGGGGTCAACACATCACCTCAGCAACAGAAAAATCCTTTTCTCCAGTTTCTGAAAGGATTTTTCTGTTGCTGAGGTGATGTGTTGTCCCCCGTGGGGATCTTCATATCGAAATGGCCATTCAACATCATTGAATTAATCCTTTTTTAATATATATATATATATATATATATATATATACAAAATCAAACAGTTATACATGCGTATACATAAACACGCACAAATACACACCCACACACCCAGAATCAGCCACACACACACACTTTAATATAAATAGATATATATATATATATATATATATATATATATATGCTTGCGGATATTTCTGTAGTTTAAACGCTCAAAAACGGGGAATATTTGAACGGATAACTTTTTTTTAAATATAAATAAATTATGATATTTTCATTCTTAATTGTTTGAACATAATAGGTAATTTGTGGCATGGGTACACTTAATTATAATCTCTGTTTTGTATTCAATAATTCATTTTTGTTTGGGAATAACATAATCGCTAATTTTTCTTCTTGATGCAGTTTACATATATTGCCACAGTTGTAAGTATTCGCTTTTTTTTACCATGCCCCACTTTATGTCTGGGTCTTTTCCATATTTCAGTTTCAATTTCCACACGTGGCTACGAAAATTTGTAAATTTTTTAAAAGTTTCTATTTTAATTGTAAACATGTGAATGAACCATCTGTTTTTCAATATGTTTTTGGTTGATGCCCACTATGTTTTCTTTTTATCATTTAAGTCATGTAAATTTGCTTTGTAAATGACTGTATTTGCATTATTGCATTTCATGGTTCCAAAAAAATCGATATAAATTCATTATATATGACACAAAATATTTTAACCATCTATTTTGAAAAAGTATTGGTGGAAACTGAAGCATGCCATCTCAACGTATTGATATAATTCCTATATTGCAGCAGATTTCAGCAATCGTAATACATGGACTAAAACATCAAACAACGACACATTTATTGTACCACATATATCGTATGACAGAGCCGAAATTTCAGAATTGATAAGTATATACATTTTTTAAAAATATGAACAAAATAAACCATATAGACCACCGCGGATTATACAGAGATGACCGAATAATAAGAGCACCGGGAAACAAAAGAGAAAATGATAAAAGAATGAAATAAATTTTCAAATTATTCAAACAAGTAGATATAGAAATAATAATAGAAACATATAGAAAAGTAGTTCAATATTTATATGTGGATTTAAACTTACAGACTGGAAATGTCTCTCCATTCATGAAAGCAATCCAATGTTAAATATATAAACTCAAGTTATAACTATCCCCAAATCATATTCAAGCACATTCACAAAGAAATAGAATACAGATTATCAAAAAATCCGTCAAACAAAACAATAATTGATGAAAACAAGAAACTATGATGATGCGCGAAGAAAATCTGGCCACAGAACATTTTAGATAACTCATCCTATCCAGACAAATAAAAAAAAACTATTAGTGAAAACGAATCATTATATGGTTCAGCCCACCAAGTTTCAGCCCACCATTTAGTTCTTGAAACCAAAATATGACAAATATTTTGAAATTCAAAGATAAACACTTTCCAAAAGAGTTAAACAAAATTTTAAATAGGAATAAAATCAAGCTGAGTAAAAGCTGTACTAGTAATTTAGAAAATTTCATGAAAAAAAACACAAAAATTTAAATAGCATTGTAAAACACAAGATCAGTAATGAAGAATGTAAATGCAGGGACAAAATAATACCACTTCAAGGATTTTTAATAAAATTGATGCCATTTACAAAGCAAAATGCATGACTTAAATGATCAAAACTAAACATATTTGGGATTTAACAATGAAACATTTACCAAAATTTGGGATTTACCAATGACACATTTACCAAAACCAGATGTTACAATCATACATCAACATTTAAAAAAACTTAAAGAAACTGCAAAATTGGCTAGCAATATGTGGAAGTTAACATTAATATATGGAAAAGACAAAACATATCCTGGAGCATAATGAAAACAGCCAAATCTTACAACGCTAGCAAAATATATAGACTGTGCCAGGAAAAAATTAAGCGATTATGTTATTTCTAAACAAAACTGAATTATTGAATGAAAAAGGAGAAATTATGACTAAGTGTAACCATACCATAAAATATATTTTAGGTTCATAAACCATGGCTGAAAACGTTATTTCTTCTAATTTCAAAAATTGAGATGTTAAAAATTTGCCGGATTTTTAGCTTTCAGCGGTAAAATCAATCATTGCAAATCGCCTGAAACACCACATGGTAGAAAACTAGGTCAGGTAATGACTCGATTACAAATGAAGAATATTCAAATGTTCTACAATATAACTGTACTAAACAGATTTAATCCACATGTGTACTAGTCTAAATTCATTATGACCAAAAGCTAATAATATAATAATCTATATATGATAGATAATTTTAAATGTATTACTCAGAGAGATTTTGTTATTTATCTAATGATATTTTACCTAATCCTTGCAGAGAGCACATATTCTCTTTAATATTATTACTTGAATATTCTGGCTAGTTGCTGAACGTAAATACAGCTTCAATCAACAGGTGGATGGTCCTCAGAAAATATTAGTAGCAATAATGATACAATTATATATATATATATATATATATATATATATATATATATATATATATATATATATACGGCATTTCAAATTATTAACGAGGTAATTTTTTTCCATTTTGTTTCAATTATTTTTAAGAATTTACAGAGATTTTCACATTATATTGGATACAGGAATATGTGCACAATGTATAAAAGTGTATTGTTCTGCATGGATCAAAATAAACGGTGTCTATTAAAATTATTAAAACGATATAGAAAGGTTTCACATTATTAACGAGTGTCATTATAACAATGTTGTTATTTGTTGCAATGTGACAGGAACCATTTTGAGGGATATATAATATTTAAACTTTCGAAAGGCAAATATACATTATAAATATCTATAATAATTTGAATACATTTACAAATTGTAAAAGGATTTGTTACAGTTTCTATTAATGTCCGTCAGAAGGCTGATAAATATTACTCTACTTTTTTTTTAATCGTATGATCCCGAGCATGGCGGTAATGCTACTGATGTGCAGGGGGCTACATAAGTGTAAAAAGATTAATTAGAAGAGGGTGAAGAGGAAGACGAACCAGTTAGAAAGGAAGTCATAGAACTAACAGAAAGGAGCAATAGAAAGATGAGAATGCAGGTGTGATGGCTGTTTAAAAAGTGGAGAGAAAGGAAAGGATATACGGGGTGGGAAAAGACCTAGAGACAAGTGGTTAATAGATGTGTATTGACCTTGCATTTAAATTCCTGGAAGTTGTAGCCGTCAGGAAAGAAAGAATATGGGAGCGAGTTCCACAGGCAGGAAGTGCGAGAGAGGAAGCTCCAGGAGTAGAATTGTCGTCTGCATTTGGCTAAACTAACTGTGGATGGGTGGGACCCAGTTGCCAATCTGGTTGCACGAGTAAACACCTGTTGAGAAGGCACCAGTGTCTTCAGATCGTTTGGAAGTATTTATAGAACAGACAATGGGAGGCCACAATTCGTCGGTGGGGAAGTGGCTGTAGTCGAGCCGCCAGATCAGTACCTATCACATTAATGATCTCCTTTGGAGCCTGTCAAGAACACTGAGATGAACGGCAGGGGCCTCTTACCATATATGGCAGCAGTATTGCATGCATGGACGAATGTTTGATTTGTATATATGCAGGAAGGATTCAGGCGGAAAAAATATCCTGACCCGTCACAGTGACCTAACTTTTAGCTATGGCCTCGATGTAGTGGTTCCATTTGAGATCAGAAGAGATGGTAAGGCCGAGGAGGCGCAGTGTATTGCTCTCAGGGATAATCTCTTGGTCCATGATTATGGGAGGCAGGAGAGGTTGCCTTTGATGATTGACAGACAACAGCTTGGTCTTAGACGCATTGAATTTGACAAGCCACTTTTTGCCCCGATTCATCACAGGGTTTAGATCCCATTCAAGGTCAGTAGCGAGATTATGTTTGTCCGCCACGAAGGGTTTCTTACTGATGCGGGAGTAAATTGTGGTGTCATCTGCGTAGAGGCCTACTTGGGACATGATCTTATCTGGGAAGTCATTGATGAAAATAAGGAAGAGCGTCGTGCCCAGGATAGAGCCCTGTCGAAAACCAGCATTTGTGCTGTAGGATGAAGAGGCATACCCATTCAAAACGACCTTCATTTTTCGGTTGTTTAAAAAAGATTGCATTAGATCAAGCAAGCGTCCGGTAATACCGTAACCCCGTAGCTTGCATAGAAGGCCAGATTGCCAAACCCTGTCAAAAGCCTTGGAGATGTTCAGAGTAACAGCATGAGCCTCGCCTGACTCATCTAGGTCCTGGTGCATATACTTCGTAACGGTTGTTAGCATGTTGGCCGTGGACCTGGCTAAGTGGAAGCAAGACTGCCTGTCAGAGTAGAGTTTGTGGGCAGCAAGATGTTGAACTATTTCAGCATTAATTATGACCTCGAACACTTTCCCGAAAATTGGTAGAAACTGATAGGGCGATATTTGGATGGGTCCGAGAGTTCACCACAGTTCTTAAATACAGGAACCACTGAAGAGAACTTCCAGCATTCAGGAAAACAGGTGTAGTTTTCCGTCGTTCTGTTTCACTAATAAAATGTAAATCAGTAAATAACGCAGGCCTGACCAGTGGAGCAATTTTCAGGAATATTCGAGAATTAACAGCGTGGAGAAGTACTCACTACTCTCTTTCGAATAGGGACGAGACTTCTTAACTTTGAAAAATCTACCATTGTCAAAAAAAGTACATGTACAAATGCGTTTTGAAAATGGAAAATAAGTGTATGAAGTTTGATTACTCGAAATTTATTTACAAATATGAAAGTCGTTCAACGCTTCTATATGCCTGAGATTTGGAGCAAACATTGCGTCATAAATTAACTCGAACATCATCAACGCTTACCACACCAACAAAGAAAAAGATATATTATTATTTGCCTGATAATACTAGATGCATCAGAATTGGTCTGTGGAGAATACCTGACATTACGGAATACAATGCAGATTCTTATATAATTTTCCTTAACAGGAATCTTGGCTAAAATGCAAGGAATCAACATTTTCTTCATTCAGGATATCTGCAGAAATTAAGCTTCTTTGTACACTGAAAGATGAAATGGCCGTTTAATTCTTCAAACTGAATGCCAAGTGAAAACATCTCGAGTATTCTTAAGTGACGTGTTGATGAGAATGGACGGCAATTCAGAAGCAAGTATGACTTATAACGGAAAGGATCAATGTATCACCGGAAATTACATCCGCGGAAATCCAGAAATTGGCATGTTCGATGAACCAGCGGATTTTCCACGTCCTTCAAAAAAGGATTGCATCTCACAAACCAAATCCTGTATAGATTTGTACTCTATTTCTGTATTTCTTTTGATTTATTTTATTATTATTCTCTCTATGTTTTCATGAAAAAATGTAAATAATGTAAGTAAAGTTTAATTTTCATTTTTACCAGGGTTTTAATTACACTTCTCTAATATTCTGACCTTAATTTGTGTTCCATTTTGTGTTCCATTTTTCTAGAACCTTACATGTTTTACGGTGGAGGTGTACATTCATGTTACTATCATTCTTTGATAATTTCGTGAAATTAGAACTGGTATTTTTAAATAGACAAGAAAAGTGTCATGCTATGTCGTTAATAATTTGAAATATCTTGTATAAGTCAAATATAACCATTCAAATAATATCGATATTTTTTATGTAAAAAGCACTTTCTAAAATTCGGCACAATCATAACTTCTGCCGATTTCTATTGGCAAAAAAGAAACAATTGTTTCATTTAACTGGCGTCTAAAAGGTTTATTTTATTTGTTTTCTAGAAAAAACATTATTCGTTAATTTTTCCATTAATCAAAAGATACCAACAATATATATGTTCTAATATTTATATGTTATTAGTTTACACACACAAACACACACACATACACACACACACACATATATATATATAGTTCATTTCTTGTTTAATTCATTAATTAACGTTCCTTTCTTAATCTCCATAATGATTAAAATCGCATGTAGCAATATTTTCATATTTACTAAATTTATAATCATGTTGTGAGATCTTCCTTTTGTATATGATAATGCACTCGACTGAGTTTACATACACTCCTGCCATAGAGAGAACAGCGTTTGAGGTTTGAAAGTTGAGAGTAACCGTAGAGATCCGTTGGAGCTATCAGGGAGTACAGAGAGATACCGAAATTACCAGGAGACTGCCGTAACAGAAGTAAGAATAGCTCTGAGCTACACTCATCTAGAATAATATACACGGATATACTATTTCCAACGACTTCACTTTAAAACTTGTATATATTTATTTCTTCATACTAATATTCCTGGATTTACTAACCTGCGTTCAAGTTTGTATATTACGTTCAATTTAAACTATATTTCTGTCTCAATATCTGTTTTGTTATTTATTATTTTGTGCGGTTACTCACCTTGAATCCATAAAAAGTTGGCGACAAAGACTCGAACTCACGTACACAAGTCGCCACAACAAATTGGCGAGGAAGACTCGAACACACCTACACAAGTTTCATAACAAATGGGCGACGAAGACTCAAACTCATGAATATCCGCAACAATAAATAAGGTAAAATTAAGGCACGTTAGTTTTAATCCCTTTAATCTATTATTTAATTTGTATTTTAAAAAAAGTTTGCGTGAGTTTTAGATTTAATTAATACGCACACCTTTACGTATTCATCTATTATATGTATTTACAAATTTAGCCAAATTATATATATACATATATATATATATATATATATATATATATATATATATATATATATATAGCGGAAAAAATCAAAATATATTTAAAAACGATGGAAATATAAGGCCTTAAAAAATTGAAGCAAAGGACGCTGACAATAAAAAACACGTTGCCGTCAGTAGAAAATGAAGCAGGTAGCTCTATATTGGGCACCTGAATAAGATGTAGTTGGATGATAGATAACGTACCTCTACGTAAGGTGAAAGCTTGGCCCACATTTACGGTGTAAAATAAAAGCATAATTCTTCCCGGGATCAAAACACACACACACACACACACTCGCGATTGTCAAGCCGACAACCAGTAACCGTCGATTAACGCTTTTCTACACAATCACGCAAATATTAGGCTGATTCGTATATTAAGGATGTCTGCACATATAAACACTGCATTGCACACGCTTAATTATTTGATAAATAAAATTTCATTGATATGAAAATCAATAATTTTCTTATTGTTGTATATTTCTTAAAAGAATATGTAGATGTTATTTTCAATGTTTTTCTGCTACTACATCTTTTTTCAGAGAACATCATATTTCATGTACCATTTAAAATATAAATTTTTGCAGTTAAATATTTGTACTCTCTGCAATCTTATAAAAACAAAAGCCTATATTTGTATATCACATAATTTTTGAAGATTATATATAATAACGTGTCCTAATAAAACGTAAATTGTTTGTCTTTACAGAAGGAATTCTGAAGAAAAAAATTATGTTACAAAAATCAGCAGAGAAATAAGAGTATATTAAGAATAGTGATTAATGTATGCACGCCATGAACTTTGCTATTTCCCAATCCCTTACGCAAGTGGTGGACTTCCCCACTCGCACTCCATCGGGTCATTCCTCACTACTAGATATATGTTTTACCTCTGCGCCTGACGCCTGTCAAGTCTCGCAGCTTTGCCCTCTCGGCAACTCCGACCACACTGTAGTCTCTCTCAGTATTTCTTTCCAATCTCACTCCCCTCAGGAGCCCCGTACCTATAGGACCTCCTACCTCTACCAAAAAGCTGACTGGGATGCCTTTTGCGATTTCCTCTGCGACGTCCCTTGGGGAAAAGTGTTTGACCTATCAGTTGATGACTGTGCCTCTGAGGGCTCGTCATGGGTGAAAGCTGTCATTCATGCCTTCATACCCACCAGAAAGTATTGCTTAAAACCTCATTCCTCTCCGTGGTTCTCTCCGGCCTGCTCAGCCGCCATTGCCCACAGGAACCATTACTTCCGTCTATTCCGGAGACAGTCAACTGATCACAATAGGCGCCTGTTCATATCTGCTCGCAATGAGTGCAAGAGAACCCTAAATGACGCCAAACAGTTGTCTGCTGAGAGAATGCGACAGCACATAGCTGACCACAAGTTCGGCTCTAAGGTCTATTGGAGGATTTGCAAACGAGTGCTCAACAACAGGAAATCCTCAATACCTCCTTTAATCCATGGATTTCAGGTTCTCACGTCATCTGCAGACAAAACCGAGTGCTTTGCCCACGGATTCTCATCCAACACCACATTCGACTCGTCCGGAGTACACCCACACGACTTCCCTATTAGAACTGAGGCCAAACTGCACGACGTATATATTACCCCGACAGTAGTATCCAGAGTAATTTCAAAACTCGACCGCCATAAGGCGTGTGGAGACGATGGAATCCCGGTGATAGTCCTTAAGAGGTGTGCTCCTGAACTTTCCCCTGTCCTCTCTAAACTATTTACTGCCTTCCTGCTTCCTGCTTTCCTGCATGCTGGAAGTTCTCTTCAGTCGTTCCTCTATTTAAGAATTGTGGAGAACCATCGGACCCTAATAAAACTATCGCTTTACAAGTTTTTTTACCGATATTCGGGAAAGTATTCGAGGCTATAATCAATGCTGAAATAGTTCATCATCTCACCGCCCACAAACTGTTCTCCGACAGGCAATATGGATTCCGATGTGCCAGGTCCACGGCCGACCTGCTAACAACCGTAACGGAATACATGCTACAGGCCCTTGATGAGTCTGACGAGGCTCGCGCGGTTGATCTGGACATCTCTAAGGCTTTCGACAGGGTTTAACACTCTGGCCACCTATGCAAACTACGCGGTTATGGTATTACCGGTCGCCTGTTTGACCTAATCCAATCTTTCTTAAATAACCGCAAAATGAATGTCGTTCTGAATGGGAGTGCCTCTTCGTCCTACAGCACGAATGCTGGTGTCCCACAGGGCTCTATCCTGGGCCCGACGCTCTTCCTTATTTTCATCAACGACCTCCCAGATGAGATCAAGTCCAAAGTAGGCATCTACGCAGATGACACTACAATATACTCCCGCTCCAGTAAGAAATCTGTCGTGGCGGACAGACATAATCTCGCTGCTGACCTTGAACGGCATCTACACTATGTGGTGAACTGGGGCAAGAAGTGGCTTGTCAACTTCAATTCATCTAAGACCAAGCTGTTTTCTGTCAACCATTACAGGCAACCTCTCCTGCCACCCAAAAGCATGGAACAAGCGATTCTCCCGGAGAGTAATACACTCCGCCTCCTCAAACTTACCCTGTCCTCAGACCTCAAATGGAACCACTATATTGAATCCACAGCAAAATCAACTGCTAAGAAGGTTGTGTCACTATGTCGATCCAGGATGTTTTATTTTTCCACCTGAATCCATCCTGCATATATAAAAGTAAACCATCCGTCTGTGCATGGAGTACCGCTGCCATTTATGCTTATGTGCCCCTGCTGTTCTCCTCAGTGTTCTTGACAGGCTCCAAAGGAGAGTCTGTAATGTGATAGGTACTGATCTGGCGGCTCGACTGTTGCCACTTTCCCATCGTCGAAATGTTGCTCCCCTTTGTCTGTTTTATAAATACTTTCATGGCTCCTGCTCAGACGAACTTAAGTCACTGATGCCTCCTCAACAAGTGTTTACTCGTGCAACCAGAATGGCAACTGGGCCCCACCCATTCACAGTCAGGTTAGCCAAATGCAGACGACAATTCTACTCCTGCAGCTTCTTTACTCGCACTTCCCACCTGTGGAACTCGCTCCCGTATTCTTGCTTTCCTGACGGCTACAACCTCCAGAAATTTAAATGCAAAGTCAGTACTAATCTACTAACCACTGGACTCTAGCTCTCTCCCCACCCCCGTATAACCTTCCCTTTCTCCCCACCTATGTATGTGTCATCGCACCTCTTTTCTCAGCTTTCTATTGTTCCTTTCTAACGAGTTTGTACTTCTCACGCTTTTCTAATT
Source organism: Ascarosepion bandense (assembly GCA_037127315.1). Lineage (NCBI taxonomy): Eukaryota > Metazoa > Mollusca > Cephalopoda > Sepiida > Sepiidae > Ascarosepion > Ascarosepion bandense. The sequence continues at coordinate 857,603 of JBBBDQ010000521.1, read as the reverse complement.
AATCTTTTTACATTTATGTAGCTCCCTGCACATCAGTGAGGTTTTCGCCTTGTTCGTGGTGAAATGATTAAAAAAAAAGCATTTTATAATTTTTAAAGTACTATTTAGATGTATAACGTGATATATCTTAGAAAGAAATAAACAAAGATGTAGATAAAGAAAGCTTTTTGGATACATCTAATGGATAGAATCAAAATGCTGTCTTTATGAAAATAATCAACATTAAAATGTATGTCTGAAATTTTTTCAAGTGTTAATATAGTAAAATGAGGATATATGTTTCAATATTTATACGTTGATTTTGAAAGTCGAACATTTAATTCATTTCATACATAAATAATTTTGGGAAAGGCAGGAATCTATCTTTTCTCCCTCCAGCTATGTTTTGAATAGCACGATATATTTTGTTTAATAGACTTGTTTTGGCAACCCGTCAAACATAAAATATAAAGGAAACATACTACATGAGACTTTTCTGCCTACTTATCCCAGTTTCGAAAGTGACAATATCAAAAAGGTGTGTATCACGTATTGCAATTAAATATTTTAGAATAGATACAAGTAAATTTTATCTTAGAAAACTAATATTTTGGAATTTTCTTTTAGTCAAAAATGTAAATCAATATCAATTTAACATATGCATGGCCTAAGGTATTTTAATGTTTTCTTTAAAGTTTTCATTAAATTATTTTAAAACATTAGTAGTTTTGAAGTTTTTGAAATTACATTAACTTTTAATATAAAAATATTTTTGAACTTACCTTAAATCGTAAAATAAATATCCTTTTCCGTTAGATTAAAAAATAACTTACTCAAAAATAATCGAAGAAAAAAAATGAACTTCAATCAAATAATTTTGTAACTAATGTTTTATTAATATTTTTATTACCAGGGATAAATCAGGTAATCTAAGTTTAGAGAATGTAGGGGGAAATGATTATCATTATATGAGAACGTTGGAAAACATCTGCATTTAAAGACTAAACTCTAACGTACAGACGAGTTTAAATTTTTTCTAATTTTTCAAAATATTGCGCAGGTTTGTTGATTATTTATGACTGATTTTTGATGAGTATTTAAATAGCAAACCGTCATTTAGGATTATATAAAAAATAAGAGGGATTAGAATAAACAATCTCCGTTCTGAATTTAATTAATTTCCAGAAACCAATGACAAATTGAATGATCGTGATTAGCGCTATATTCTCCATAAACTAAAATAGTAGTGTCGGCTGTAATTAAATTCCCTGAAAGAAAATATAACTGAACTAAATTCGATACGAAAGAGAATTATATATATATACATATATATATATATATATATATATGTGTGTGTGTGTGTGTGTGTGTGTGTGTGTGTGTGTGTGTGTGTGTGTGTGTGTGTTATAAAATGCAGAGGTGTATATATATATATATATATATATATATATATATATATGCGGTGTAGATATAGAAAAATCTAAATTAGTATCTTATACATAAAGTGGTAGGGTAACTTTCGAGGAGAGCTCTAAATAAAAATGTTTATGAATACACATAGAGCAAATATATGTAAAAATTAAGGCAAACACATTATTTCAAGGTTAAGCTGTGGTATTTACCTATTTCAGGCGAACCATCTTCAGCTTCCATCTTTATTATACATGAATTTATGTATTTTACACGAATGAAATTCACAAATAAGACCCCGAAAAAAAACGAATTAAAAATAAAGATCTCTCCCTTAACATTGAAAATTTAAGAGAAAATGAATCATTACATCAGTTAGGAAAATACACACACATAAACTTGTATACATACAAAGATACGTAGATGAACATGTACCCATATATATAATCAAAGAGCACGGGTAAGAACGGATGTCAACTCAAAAACACTCAATGTAAGTTAGTCAGGCTGCTGAACGACTATTTGGAAAGTAAAACAAATTAAAAAAATATATAAGTAGCCTTTGTGGGTGAGAGAGATACCGTTAATGAAAAATCGACTCTTCTACACCGATAACATCAAGATGTCACCTTCCTGACAAATCGATCATATACATGGAGAAGTTTCTCATTAGTTTCAACAAAAACTGAAGGTGAACCTAACACAAAAATTCCTTCACGAATTTTCCATGTCGTCATAACTTCCTCAGATTCTCCACGTTAATTCTATTAAATCTTTATCACTATCTCGATATCGAGCACACTAGGCCGAACTAAATAAGCATTAACCAGTTCCCTACGGCTACAGAATATACTAAATTTAGCCGTAGATTTTTATATCTTAACGAAATATGCAAGTGTCAGTCATAATAGAATGATGAAAATATCGAAGTTGTGGTAATACTGATCTTAATAATAATAAGTACTGTAAGAAGAATAACCTTAACAATTAGAATTATTTTTATGGGAAACATAATGAGGAAAAAGTGACAGCTTATGCGACACTCACAGGAGATAATGAAATAAGAATAAAGCAGGAAAAATACTGAATTCTTTGCGAATGAATCGAATATATTACAAAGAGGATGGTGAAAGGGAAAAAATTTATTTAGAACGAAAACAGAAGCAGAATTTTGTGGAAACTTATCATCTTTCCTATACATGAATGAAATGATATATAAAATATGTTTTACAGGAGGAATAAAGTACGTAGGAAAATCTTGCCTTTCCACTTCTTTCTATCCCTGGTGGCACTTAGCACGCATTCTACTGTTACACTAATCAAACCTCGTTCTATCATCCACCTGATTAGTTCATTCAAGTATGTTATCCGATGCTTTCTTCTGCCTATTTTTCCCACGATTTTGTCTATAAGTATCAGGTTCTCCACGCCTTCTTTTCTCATTGCATGTCCCAGGAACTTCAGCTGTCTCTTCCTGATGCTCAGTATTAATTTCCTTTTCGTTTCCATCATTTCTCAGTTCTCATTATTGCTCACATGCTCGATCCATGATGTTCGCAGCATTCTTCTATAGAATTAATTTTCAGTTGCTTCAAATTTTTCCTTCATCATTTATGAAGAAATTAGGCAAACAGAAGAAAATCTTTATAATGATAAACTATTTCATTTTCGTTTGCTAATTAAGACTTTTTTTTTGTTCAGAATGAAAGATGCATGTCTGATTTTTTACTATATCTTTAATGTTTGATCCTAGGTTTGTTATATTGTCAATAAAAAGAAAAAGTTTCCTACATTGTCTGGTTGAATGGAGTATTGAATGAATGGTAAATCTTAATTCCCCTAACATGAAGCTCATCTCTTTAACCCCATACAAAGAAACATCCATCCATCAGAATGGATGACGTTAGTTTCATAAAGATCAACTCAAAGCGATTCCTTTCGATCATTCTCTCAAATGATTTGAAATGAAATTACTACATTGAATCCATAGCTGCATCTATTCCTAGGAATATTGGAATAAATTGTCGGACTAGAAAATTTTTCCCGTCATAATCTATTTTGCATATTTATAAATCTATCATCCGTCAATAAATTCAGTAATATTGCTATAGCAGGTATGATTTCCTGATATTCATCTGGAGATTCTGAAAAACATCAAGAAGAAGATGTACAATATAGTCAATCATGATTTCTCACCGACCTGATATGTCTTGTCTGTGATTTCTTGTCTGGCTACTTTAGTGTCAACTGCTCCGATGAGCTTTTTCTCTTTTTTTCCCAGTATTTACGCGAGCTAGAAACTTGGCAGATATTTCCCACCATTTTACCGTCAAAATAATTAAATATAATCTCCTTTTCTTCTCTAAATTTTCTTTACCCGCACTTCCCGACGGTGGAAATCCATTCTGTCTGCTTGCTTCTCTGACATTTACAATTTCAAGAATTTAATAGCAACGTCAATTGCCGTCATCTAAGTGATTGGAATCCAACGTTTATTCTTTTCTATTTTCCTAGTAACTTCTTTTAAATTATATATACATGTTGGGCGTGTATAATGATAATATACACGCTAAAATGTCTGCCACCTACTACCGAGCGCCCATAGCTCAGAGGTAGAATCGCCGAGTGACGACAATTCGGTCGCGTTTCAATCCTGGATAAAAAAAACAATCGGATGTCTAACCGTACTGATGAGCTGTGATACGGCGAAACAAATATGTATGCTTATGACTATATATATAATATTAACCAGATAGTATACTACCACATAATAACCACACACACTATATATATATATATATTTCATATTAAACACATGCACAGCAGTGTCCCTCTTGTCTTTATTGAGGTGAAATGATTATACAAACATTTCTCTACTTTTACTCGTATTCTATAAGCCATAAACTAGTATGGCACTAATCTTGCCATTTCTGCCATTAAATTTTGTGTGGGCATTATTTTAAAATCTTCACTCGTCGGGTTAATTTTTTTATCTGATAAAAAATAACAGAGGTCAGCTAAGTGACAATTTTTTTCACATTAATTCTAATTTATTAGATTATATATTTCAATATTAGTAATGTATCGCTTTTTTGTCTAATATATAAAGTAAACATTAATATAGGAATATACTAGTATCATAGCCCGGCGTCGCCGATGCAACTCAGAACATTTTTTTAATTACATGATTAATGCAGCGTGTTGCGATTTCCGAGCTCTTTTAGTCGCCGCCTTGCTTCAAAACAGAGTTATGTAAAAAAAATTATTATATAGAAAATTGTTGCTTAATAATTGTTCGAAAATTCCATTAAAGAAATCTATTTTTTTTTTGTTTTGCGTAAACGTGAGTTGATGTTTGGCGTGATATTGTAAACAACATTGCGTTTGTTTTTCTTTCAAAATTACGTGGGAAAATATTTACATATTTGTTGACTAAATGAATTACAGAAAGTTTCGAAGGATATTTAAAAATGTAGACATGATAAATTTTTGTTTTAAGACCCTAAGGCTAATATCCCTTATATACGCAAACACACGCAAATAACATTTTATACAGGCAAATAACTCTTACTTATTTCATTTGTTTCAATGTCATCAACTTTCTTCTAAATTATGTACCGAAAAAAAATCGCGTACTGATTTCTGCCAGGACTTTTCTGTAAAGGAAGTAAATAGGCTCCAATATTCTTTCTATATAGCTGGTATCTCTTCTCTTATTTATTCCTTTTTCTAGTTGTATTAGGATTCCGTAGCAGGTTAACGGAATTTGGTCTTGTGGGAAGATAGCCCACTATAATTCATAAAATGATTATAAACTTAAGAAAGGCAATTTTGAGTATAAAATAACATTTATATATATATATATATATATATACATTTCAATTAATGTTTTGCAATTAAAGCAATACTTGAAAAAAAGTCCAACGGAAGTAAAAGAGTTCATGGAAAATAATGATGAGCTGAAAGAGATAAAAGAATGTTCATTTATAAGTTGCCACTTCTAAGGTCAGTAGGTCAGCAAGTGGGTTTTTTGTGGAATGTCTTTGAAAATATCAGTTAGTACTTTTGAAAACAGGGAGAAAGCAAGAGGTCAGTATAGTAGCCGCTCGACGTAAGTCGAGGGGATAATAATTACACACTTTTCCTCTCGTTTCCTGTCTGTCTGCTGATGCTTTGTCTCTGCTTTTTATATCGGCTTTTTGGATCAAAACGCTGCTAGTTTCCAATTTCATCCTTGTTTTTTGTTCCGGGCTTCCGTTGGCTGGTAAACAAAATTCACGAAGGCTCGCGAAATAGTAATTTGATATTTGGTTAATTTTTATTTTTCAACCGGAACAGCTGCGCGAACTCGGATGCGCACAACAATTTTTATTCATTTGCCTTTTAGTTATGAGAGAGCACACATCCGGTTCATCGCTTTTGTTCGATCGGTATCACCATATCTACGCCTAAAATCTTTCTGAAGCAAATTACTTTCACTAAGCTGGAAATGGCTGACAAATACATGGAGAAGAAGTCCAATTTTTTTCTGATCCTTTACATCAAAATGTCGGTTTCTTCAATATCTAATTGCTGATTAGAGTTCAGCATATACATTTGCACGGAAATAAGACTATTTTGGAAAAATCTGAAGGGATATTAGACTTCGGGTACTAAAAAGGAATTTTACCATTTTTTTTAAAAACATTTTGTTTTTGTTTTTGTTTAAAAATCATTTTTTTTTTTAATTACGTGGAAAAATGTTCACATTTTTTGTTGATCAAATGAATGTTTGAAACGTCGGAATAAAAATTAAATTTAAAGGCTAACTTTTTTTTAGTCGCGTTTGACACGTGTGATTTGATTTCTGTGACATAATCTAGCAACCATCATAGATCTTAGATGTTTTACAGAGCAAATATAAACAATCGACAGCGTTGGCAAAATTGCGAAAGTAAAAATTGCTGAACATAAATTCTAAAAGTATGTGCCGACCTGGCTTCCCTGTAGATATGTGTCCCTAGAATGTTTGAATGGCGTAGCTTAAAAAAATATAGGCGTGAATAGGGAACAGTCACACACGGACTCACAGATTGCCTTATATATATATATATATATATATATATATATATATATATATATATATATATATATATATATATATAGATGTACACAATGTCCATAACTCTGAACAAGAGAGAAAAGGCGCAATAACAAGGAACTGACCTAAAGAAGTGGTTTAAATGAATCGAAGAACTGAGTATATAGGTATAGAAAGCAGACAAACAATGCTAATATATATCTATATTTCTGAGATTATATATTGTAATTATTTCAATTGTATGAATTGTTGTCATTATTTATCATTATTGTCATATTAACGGTTACGGTCGTTTATGTTCCAACGCATATCACCTGAAAAACACTGGATAGTACGACGGTTGAATCCTCAAGATATGGCAACAATGATGAAGACAAAAGTCTGAAAAAATATAAATACTGTAAAGTAAAATAGCTACATATGACAGAATGTTGTGAATAAAACCTGATCAGCTTTGTCATGAAGAGACGTTGAAGACGAAATATAAGTAGAAGCAGACTATAAATGGTTTAGTTATATCCGCAGCATTTTGATGGAATTAACACTTCTATTTAGTTATTAATCTAAACATTTAAAGCTAGTGTTTATCTACCTTTATTTTCCGTGTACATAAATTACTGATATTAAAATAACTTTTTCACTTTTATAAAAAAAATGTCACCATGTGAATTTTTTTCTTTTTTTTTTTTTGCTTCTGTACTTTCATTCTCGGAATTCTCGAGATAAAAGATTCAAATCATTTGAAATTTGCTTTGAAGAAACACAACTGAACATAGTCGCCTAGAAATTCATTTGAAATACTTGATTAATCAATCCCATATTGCAATCTATTTTAATAAATATAGAACCGAAGGGATGCTAGTTAAGATGTACTCTGCCACACGCTCCTTGGCTGCTCAATATTAATACAATAATATAATTAAGAATTTGCAAGTAATATATACGAAGCTCTAGGGGAAGAAAGGACATGTGAAATTTAATTAATATATTCTTCCCGCATTAGCAAGTCGTCTTTGGTACTGCATCTATCATATATATTAGTTCAAATGTGAACTTGTGTATAATAAAGTAGTTTCAAAGATACTCCAGTACTATTAGTTGTGTTCACACTATAAGAAATGTAATGCAATAAATTCATAATGTAAAACTTTTGCAGCTTCAGCGTCTACGAGACCAGCATTTTTCAGAAGACTTCAAAGTTCTATGTTCTTCAATTTAAATTATCTGCAAAGACAACAGGTGTAAATGCAACGACAAAAAGCTATTTAAGCAGATTTTTTAAAACAAGTGAAGTGCATCGGGTGTGTCAGCTGTATGGTATATCGTCTATGAAATTAATAATTATGTGTATTTTCGTCTATCCAGTTTTTAAAGGTGTAGCTAGATTATCAGGATAACAACAATGATATTTTAGTTAGTCTTGTTTAACAGCATATCACCCACTGTGGGTTATTTAATGCCAAAAAGGTGGGGATTTAAGGTATTCTTTAATGTTCGATTATACTGAGAAGATTGATTTAGTCAAATTTTAATGAACATCTTTTTTTATATTTTTTATTTTAGAAAACGGAAAATGTCTTCTAGTTTTTTTATTCAATTAAGAGGTGGTTTCATGATTCTTCACATCCTTTCAATCAGAGCCCTTGCTGCCAGATGCAGTTTACAGTCATGCCCAGGAGCAAAAACAATGATATAAACGACTATATAAACCAACACTAAAAAAACACACAATGTAAATGTAGCATTTCAGACCATCCCACATAGACACAGGGTGTTCAGAAAATTTACTCACATTTTAACTTCCAATAACTTCTTGAATTCCTTCTTTTTATCCAAACCATGAACTTAATAAGAAAGTTATACCTTTGATCTTGTTTGTAAGCAAATAAACTATAATTATCTTTAATTTTAACCATGAAAGTTGTTTTCATTTCCATAAACACTTAGCTTTTTGCTATTTTATATTTTCGCGAATTTTAGAGGCACTCAATATATTTCTGAGTTATCAATTGGGGACAAAACTTAAGACAAAAAATAAAATAACTATAAATGCATCTAAGAATGTTCTTTTAATGTTTTATTCAATTGAACGGCTGAAACGATTAAAAAGATTAAAAGAAGGAAATTATCGGAAAAGTATTGAAACTCACCAGCTCGTTTCAGGTGATTATCACTTACTTTCTAGTAATATCCGTCTTCAATTCAAGGGCTAAAATGATTAAAAACAACAAACAAAAATAATATTATATACATACTATGCTGAATAGATATATATAAGAAATATGTAAAGCAGTATCGCGAAAACATTCTACAGAGTTTTAAATAATGTGTTTCCCTTAACTTGTTGCCACTCGTAATAAATGTGGCTTATTAAAATAAAGACCGGCTGTTAAATGTGCCGTACTACCGCATATAGATAATCATATAATTGCTAAGAAATATAATCGTGAACTAGAATACAAATTAAACATGATCTTTTATAAAGTAATGTGTGGTTAATACATGAAAGCGAGATCACGTAAGATAGAATTGTTGTAGCTGATATTTCTTTTGAATCGTATCAGCCCGAGCAAGGCGGTAACGCCACTGATGTGCAAGTGGCTACGTAATAGTGAAAAGATCGGAAAGAGAAAGCCGGAAACCATATCCTAAACAGAGAACAAAGGATGAGCCTCTTAACCTGTTCAATAGACATGGGTGGAGTGTGAACCGGGAGATAGATAGATCTATCTACTCCAATTGAAAAAAAAAACAAAGTGAGAAGATTGGAAAAGAGAAAGCCGGAAACCATATCCTAAACAGGGAACAAGGGATATTACAGAAAATAATATGTTTGAATTCTTAAGCATTGACTTACTATAGCAAAAACTACAGCAGATGAAGATCAGAATGTTCTCTAGGTGAGAATAAGTTTGTCAGCAGCGACATTTAACTGTTGTAAGTATCCCTGGGGGCAAGGAGAGTTGAATAAATCGTGCTGCTTAAACATACACTTATTCATTTCCATTCAAGTGGGATTCCCATGCCTGAACAATAATGACTGTGTGCTGGTTGTTTTTCAAAACTGCTAGATGATGCCTGTCTTATGTGGAATTATCTGTTTCCTCTAATATTTTCGCTCTTATATCTGTTAGTATAGAACAATGGTTGCCGAAAATAAAATATTTTTGTGTGCTGAAATAGTAAAATTATATTTTTCTCGTCTGATAGTATTAGTGCTTTGATTTATAATGGGCAGAGTGTGACACATTTCGGAGCAGATATATTAATATCTGTCTATAATTCTGAGATGAGATAGTATTTATAGTATTTAGATTATTCGGAGGAAATGTCGTCCAAATGAAAAAAAAATGAGAAGAATATTAAGAATAATGTAAATACTGCAAAAATAAAATAAAAATAAAATAAAATAAAAATAAAATAAGGAGCAATAGTAATTTTAGCAATATTTGACATGTGAACTCACTGGTCAACATTCGCCAAAAAAAGGAACTTAGTCTGTGGAAATCATTTTTAAATCAAGCACTCAGTGGCAAAGGTCAATGTGGCTGGCTTGGGCTCGCCAGTATTTCATGGGAGAATGCAATCGACCAGTGCTAGCTGTAATTAGACCGAGAATCTGATCGTCTCTATAAATAAACAAAAGACTTCGGATTCAGGATAGTTTGGAAAAATATATTTATTTTTTCCAGAAGTCATCAGTCAGTTGGGTGTCATACGTAATACACGCTTGGACGATCATGTCTCTAAAGAGACATGACTGAGCGGGCAGAATATTATCCCACAGTAGGTTACTATTACTTTCTGTAGTAGACTGGTTGTCGTCCAAGACTATAAAACAAAATCTGTCCTATTGTTTACCCCATAGCTAGAGGGAAAAGTATTACTTTTCCCAAGGGTATTTGCGCGTAAATGAATGCAAGGAATTCAACTGGAATTCGCACACAATTGAATCCCTTACATTCACGTACGCGCAAATACACATTTCTTGAAGTCTCTGAGCGATTCTAGAAGCGACTCGTGACAAAAGCAGAAATGTTCCAGTATATAAAAGAATAGTTTTAACATGAACAAGAGAGAGACTGAGAGAGACTTTTGGGGGATTTCGCTGAGGCTGATGAACCGGGAGGAGAAATGATGACTGATCCGTTAGTCGGTCAATTTCAGAAGGATTTAATATGTTCCCCGGTATCGTGCAGTCTTATATTCTGCCGTGTAGGACGGTCGACTGTTGTCTTATTTTCTCTTTCTTATTTTCTCTTTCTTATTTGGCCATTCACGCGATTGAAAAAGAATAAATGAACATGGCAGAAATCAACTGATGTTTTCAAGTAATATGTGACCACGTGGTTTATTTTTATAATATCCAGGAACAAAATAGAATGCCTTTGCGAGATACATTATTTTAGAGCAATCTAGCATTTTTACATCATTAATATTTTGTCTGTAACGTCTCAATTCCACTCAAATCAGAGATACTGTTCCAACAAACACTAAATATTTCAAGTACCACGCTGAATAGATTAGTTATAAAAATATTATAGTTGTTAAGAATGTGAACACAGAATTTGCTGTTCTATGTGCAATTTGAATATTATATTTTATTGAATTAGACTATATTCTAACGGTATATTCAGTTTAAATATCTTATTGTAATATTTGATAAGAAAATTGAACATAGGTTTTGCTGGTTATTATACGTTTATTATATGGTTATTTTATGCTTCTTTTATGTATATCTTATGTTTATTATATCATATATTGCAATATATATATTCTATATTATTTATTAATCATAATATTATATTCTATATTATTATATTATATATTATTATATTATATACTAGCAGTATAAGCTGTAGAGCTCAGACTCTTTGGACGTTGGCAGAAAAGACTAAAACGCAATAGTTGTTTTTAGTTTAAGCGAAACCGGAGAGAGAAAGAAAAATGAATGGAAGTAAATCAAATGTTGATTTCCTGTTATCGATATCAGATACGTTTCTTTCGTCGTAAACTGAATTTTGAAGGCTAAATAAGTCCTCTGAGTAAACGGTATAATGGCTGAGAGTAAGAACTACAATTATACCTACTTAGAGCCAAACCTGAAGTAAAAACTAAAATAAAAGGGCTGAAAAAATACAGATATACAGGCAGATAAACAGACATACAGACAAACATCTTGCCTTTCACATATATATATATATTATCGATTTTCTGCACTATTGTAAGAACTACAATCTTAAAACTTCTTAATATCGTTTCTTATGTCTTTGTCTACGAGTGTATCAAATTTAATTAAAATCGGACCAATCCTTCTATAACCCGATTTTTTTCGATTAAAGATTTTCGATATTTATCCGGGGTACCTCGGCAAAATTCCTAGCTACGAACACTCGCAGACGCTTATAGTACAACTGTGTAAATTTTCAAGAAAATTGGTTCATCCGTTTCGGAGTCTAAAGGTAAAGGACACACACACACAAACACACACACAAACACACACATACACACAGAGACATAAAAAAGTTTAGATTATTATATTATATATTACATATGCTATTTACATGGTTATTATGTATTATATTCAATATTCAAGAGTATATTATTTTAGTTGAAAAGGAATGTGAACACAGAATTCGGTGTTCTAAGTGTACCTTCGCTACACGTCAAAAACTGTTAAAAAGTCGAAATATTAACCAGAAAGTATTTGTGTCAAGGTCATACATAATCATGCGAGATAATGAACTTCATAGGGATGTCATATATTGAGTCAGATATGTTTATCTTTATGCAATCGCTTTCTCAAACCAAAGATTAAATATCTTCGAGGAAATGAAGATAGTAGTTCTAACTCCTAGAGTAATTCAAAATAATCTGTACCAAAACAAACATCATCATATGAGGAATATTGTGAAAAGTCTACTTACTTATGCTGACCTTGTAACTCCAAAAGTACAGGATAACTTAATCAAGATGTTGAAGTTCTACACAACTTACTACAAAAGCCAAGAAAGAAAACACAGTAAAAGATTAATAATAATAATAATAATAATAATAATAATAATAATAATAATAATAATAATAAAGAAATTGAAACAGTTTATACGCGTTATTAACCATTTTATCTGAAAAAATTTATTAAATAAAATATATTATAAATTAACATCGAACGTGATGAGTTTCTGGCGGTCGGTGAGGATCAGAATATTTAACATTTATATTCGATATGTAGGATGTGGTTTGTGGTGCAGAGGATGTCGCTTTGGAACGAGAAATCATAGAGCCAAGTTCAAATTCCAGTTGATTTCTCTACATTTACTTACGCACAAATCCCTTGGGAATATTATTTTCCGTCTATTTCCTCTAATTATGGGTTAAATAACAAAACAGATTGGGTTTTATAGCTTTGGCTAACATCCAGTCTACCGCAGAAGTAATGGCAAACTACTGCTGGATAATCTTCTGCCCAGTCAGTCAAGTCTCTTTCGAGATATGTTCGCCAAAGCGTGTATCACATATAGCACTTAACTGAATAATATAGACCTTACCTAAATCAAAGTTATTTTATTGAATTAAATATAATAAAATGCATCATGCCTCTGTTTGAAAGAAATCAATGCGGCATGTTAAGGAGGCAGGTAAATATTACAATTAACAAACAATAGAATATATATTGTTTATTTGTACAGAGATATATCATGAAATGCAAAAAATCCTCAATTTTTATTGAAGAGATCAAAACATATCCTACTTCACTGAAAGTGTCAGGAAGATTTGCCGTAAGAGAAACACAGCCGAAATACTGAACACTTTTTAATTGCTTAATTGTGTGTACCATGTATGCAAATGGTGAGCTAGCAGACAACGATAGAACAGCGGTTTGAATTTATAAATTCCCCAAAATATTTATATAACCATATATATGTGTGTGTGTGTGTGTGTGTGTGTGAAAAGAGAGAGAGATGAAAGAGCGTGTGAGAGAAACATTTTTACTTCATTTTATATTTTTTGTTATATGCCTTGTTGTTTACTTCACATCTATTATTGCTCTCTTGGGAGGTATCAGCGACTACGATTCCGGTCGGACAGTCTGAGGTCACATCCCGTGGGTTATGTGAGCAAGGAAGAATTGACAGAAAAAATACGATTTGATCCTCTCCTCCTTGAAAAAAAAAAGACTTCAATTATAAACTCTGAAGATTGATATGTACTAAGCTTAGTTTAGTTTCATACAGGGAGAAATGTGTAGGGAAAACTGAAAAAGGAAATCATGAAAACCTTACTATTGAGGCTGGCCAGTGTTCAATGTCAGTCAACGTTGAAATGGTTACTCTCCCCTTGGCCAAATGACGGATTGCTCACACCGCCGGAAATGCCAACTCTAGATGTTTTACTCTTCGATTTATAATTATAGATATCCTCAGTTAAATAACAAGTCAGTGTAAAAAGATTAAACATATTATCTCTACAACACCATCATTTATTTATTTAGTTAAAACATTTGTTTAATCGAATAAAAGGCATAATATTAGAGATAAACATTTTCTTTCAAAGCATTTTTACAAATATCTCCAGCGTTGAGTAGCACTGTATTAAAAAATGATAAATTGAAAAAGAAATGAGAAACACGTTTTCATATTTTTTTCTTTGTTCTTTTTAGAATAAAGTTTGTCTATTATTCAAATTATCAAGTACAAGTTACGGCGGTAACAGGAAAACTTGTGATATAGTAGAAAAAGTGCAAGAGAACATAAGACTTTTGTTATAAATCTTTTGCAGATTGTCCATATTTCACTAATTGCTTTCAGTGATATTAATTAGCCTAATTTCGTAAAATGAATATACGATATATTTAATACCAAAGTATGTTTTATGTTTGCTTTTTATATTTTATTTAAGAGTTTTTACGTAGTTCAACTGAGAAATATATTTCTATACACAAATGGAAGCGGAATTAGCCCCCACATATTAATATATAATGACATATTCAATTTTAGGAGATGTTTTACAAACAATTAAATTTTAGTTCGAACAACGTTGTGAAATTAGTAAAATAACTATTATGACAGAATGACGTATGTGCGAGACGGAGATCCGAAGGCGAATTGGCATGCCAAAGGACGCGTTCCAGAAGATGAGCAAAATACTAACACACAGGAAAATCTCAATAGAAACGAAGAACAGAGTGCTAGACTGCTACGTGATGTCTTCAATACAGCAGTGAATGCTGGACAATATCATCGAAAATGAGGACAAAACTGGAGGCTGCCGAAATGTGGTTCTACAGAAGGATGCTACGGATATCGTGGACTGAGCATGCAAGCAACGAGGAGGTTTTGAAAAGAATGGCAACAAGAACGAAATTGATGCTGAGCATCAGGAAGATACAACTGAAGTTCCTCGGACATGCAATGAGGAAGGAAAGCCTGGAGAACCTGATATTGATTGGTCAGATAGAAGGAAGGAGAGACAGGGGAGGCAGCGGATAACATATTTGCAGGGTCTGATCAGGTGGATGACGGAACAGGGGTTGCCAGGAGCAGCAGGCTCAAATATACTAAGAGCCACAAGGTATAGTAAAACGTGGAGAACCATTATCGCCTACATCCTGAAGGGACAGGGCACATAGAAGAAGAAGAAAGCATGTTGTGACGTCTAAAATATAATGCCTAGGTAATGAAATATACGTGTTGAAGGATGATTAAATTGCTGTTGGAGAAATGCACCACATTTGAATAAGATATTTATAATTATTTTTTTGGTTGTTTTATATCATACATTAAGTAAAAAGTGTAATCCATCTGGTTATATTACAAGGATCTGAAAGCTTGTATCGCCGAACATGACGAAATCGTAATATGTTCTATTCTTTGACGCTAAATAATTAAGGTCTCAACAAATATCTATAATGAATTAAACTACTTATCCCAGTGCAAAATTATGATAAATATCCAATTATTATTTACACTGCATGCTTCTCAAACTAAGCTTCATAAATAACTGTACAGTTTTACTTTTTTCTACGTAATCTGTTCTTTCAAAACATTGCTGATCATCGTTCTCTATTAATATATTTCATTTATAAGTGCTTAAACAATGTTCTCTTCTTGTTATCTTTGCTAAGTATTTTTCCTCTATCTATTTACTCAACATCATTGAATAGATCGTGCATTGATTACTTCTGTGCCACTTGCTTTCAGTCTGTCGTATAAGCATAAGATTTTCCAAGCTTTTTGTTATCATTATATATCATAGTAATTTTATCTATCATTTCCTGATAATAATTATATTTTTTCTTTTTATTTTGATGTTCTCTAAATCTTACTCGTTACTCATATGTTTTTTCCATAATATCCTCAACATTTGGTGGACCAGTGACATATACCCGAGCAGCGTATGCTGTATAACATAGAAACTAAAATGAACAACGTGTCATACAACATTGAGTCAATAATGAGATAACTTAAACAGCAACCAAAACGACATATATGTTGTAGACACCTCGATAAAACGACAGTTATTAATTCGACGGCGGGGTTCCAAAATTAGTTACGTTTTTATTATAAAATCGATTGCCTTGAGTAACGATATTCTCATTAAATAAATGACGCCCGTAACAAGTATATATAAACAAATGTAGGCACCATATATTTTATTCTTTCTTCGGGTTACGTTGCGTAAAGTAGGAGATGGGGTCGGAGGTGTCAGCACAAATTCATTGGGGTCAGGAGGATAGAGGCCTCCCTCGTTCGCGGTTTACCCTGTTTCTCACTTGTTCTGAGTTCTGAATTTTCTCGGGCCGATTATTTCTACTTTTCTCTGTCTATTTTATGAATGGCTACGTCAGATTTTGAGACATTGTTTCATAATTTCAAGGCCCATATTATCTTACCATTTCTATGCTGGTTTAAAAAATCAAATGTTCTCCTGACGCGGGGAATTTTATTCATATTATTAACTTTTGAAAAATAATATATATATCAAAACAAAGTCTATTGTTTCTTTGCTAGCCAGTATACATATTTTTTGTTATTTCATAAAATTACACTTCTTCACTAAATTATTCCCCAGCTCTGATAAATTTCAACAAGCATATTTATATAAAACCATATAGGCTTTACTCCAATCATTGAATCTGTTAAAAGGTAATCCAGTATTCACTCCTATAAAATAGGACTGATATTACGTAAGGAAAATGAGGTGTTCGTCGAAATCCCAGTTTTATAAACATTTAAATAAAGAGGATATATTAAATTCGGTAAATAAATGAAAAAAACTTTAAAATCGTATATGATTTTGTTAAATTCATGTTTAATTGTGCATATCTTTTAATGACAATGCAATATAATATATTATATATTTTATCATAATAGTTAAAGGTTTCATTCATCATAATATTTATTACATTTGTTGAGAATACGTAAAGTTTAAGGATTAAGGATAATCTTTTGAAAGAAAATATATGAATTACTTTGAAAATTTACATTTATTTTATACATGTGTTTCCGTCTCTCTCTTCTAAACTCGGTTAGCTTTTTTTCTGTCTCTCATCTTCTTACTATTCTCTACTTGACATCATCTCAAATAATATTGATGATATCATTTTTCTCATCCGTTCGTTCATATATTTGTGTTTGGAAACTTTAATGCCCACAAAACAAAGTGACGAAAACTCTGCCAGAAATATTGCTGCTGTCAATAGTATGGATTTTGAAATCACTCAGGCTCTTACAGAAGTGCTAGATTTCTCAACGCGTTTTCCTAATGACCTAATGAACATGACTCAGTAATAGATATCTGTTTTACTTCCATCCCTGACAATGCCAAGTAGCTTTGATCTCTTAGAAACTACTTTCACTCCCACTTCACCCAAGAAACCCGTACCAGCAGAATAACTTATGCTACCAAAGAACCGACTGGGACTTGTTTCAAGATTTTTTTTGTGACCTCCACAGGAATAAAATTTTAGTGTTCCCGTCGAGGACTGTGTATCCAAGTTCTCCTTTTGCTTTAACAATGGCATCGATGCATTCGTCCCAACAAGGAGATTTGCGACTTAAACCCCATCTTTCCCTGGTTCTCCCCAGCTTGCTCGGCCGCTATCGCCAAACGGAATCTCTTTCTCCGGCTTTAAAAGTCCCACGCGACGGACTATAACTGGCGCATGTTTGCTTCTGTTCATAACGAGTGTAAAAAGGTAATTAATGAAGCTAGACTGTTGTTTGCTGACAGAATGAAGCAGCATATAACAACCTGCAAAATCAAAAAAATTTTTAAATCGTTTAACGAATTAATGCTAATTTAAAAAAAAGGTAAAATAATCTGGATTGTAAAATGTTAAGGTGATTACCACGGAATTAATGTAGTTGTTTTTAAATCACAGTTTAAAATTTCGTAAGGGTGCAGTTCTGTAAGAATGTTAAATTCCTTCAGCTGGATAAATGTTATATTTCAATCAATCACTTAAGTGCCATACGTGATACACGCTTAGACGATAATGTTTCTAAAGTGAAATGACTGACTGGACAGAAGATTATCCAGCAGTAGCTTGTCATTAGAATGCTGTAGACTGGTTGCCAGCCAAGGCCAAATAACCTGATCTGTCTTGTTATTTAACCTATAAATGGAGGGAAACAGACAGATTACTGCCTTTCCCAATGTTATTTGCGCGTAAGTGAATTAAACGAATTCAACTAGAATTCGTACTCGGCATCTCCGTTTCCTAGCTGATATCCACTGCACCACAATTCAGTATTACCAACTTACGCTACGTTTAAATTTTTTCCAATTCTTTTTTAACGAATTTTTTTAATAGGTGTTCTTTTTATTAGTTTACTTTTATATTTTTATTAATGATATCTCATTTTGTTGATTTAAAAAGTTTCAGAATCCATTGACTCATTGCCATTCGAAAGAAATATTACAAAAGAATAATTGTGCAACTATTTCTGAGAAATAATTAATATCATTTCGAAAACGCAACTCTTTTGTTTCGAAAAAAATCTAAGAAAAAATGTATAAAATTCCACACATGTGTTGTGTTGTGTTGTGTATAATGTTAAACAGTTTATTCATTCTCATCTTTTACTCTCTTTCACATATATTGGATTTGTGCTAGGTTATCTAGTCTTTGAAATAGCATGTGCACTTTGTTGTTGAATAATGGCTAGCGATCATGTTTAAAAGGACAACAATTACTGGTACTGAAATGAACTTTAAAAGGTTTTCTCTATTTGAGCTTTCAAAAGAAAACACGCTTTTATTTTTTCGATTAAAAATTGCTTCTGCATAAAATAATGTTTACAAAGCTAAATTTAAAAAAAATGATATTGTATTCTTCCTGGACACTGATATTTAGGATGAGCTCATCAGATGTTGCATTACGGCAATTTATGTTAAACACAATTCTGTAGATATCAACATGGATGTGAGTTTTTTTTTGAAACACTGCTAAATGATGCTGATAAAATTATAATAATTGAGGTTGATATAAAATATAAGAGAGGTTTCTTGTTTTGTTGAATATTGATTTACTATTACGAGATTTTCAACAAGAAATAAATTAAGAAATATAATAAAGATGAATGTTAAACTTATTTCGAATCAGTTATAATTAAAAAATACGATTTTCAATTTTCATATCCGAGAAAGAAAATTATTCTTCTATAACCAGTTTCATCTTCAGACATAATCTCCATTAACAAGCAAAATATTTCTGACAAAAGTTGAAAATTTGTCATTGAAATATCAAACTGATAAATGATAATCTAACATTCACTTGAATAAATTTTAACATTCGTATATTCAGTTAATTAATGCTATATATGTTACCTGCTTGGGCAATCATGTCTTGAAAGAACGCATGAGTAATTGGGAGATAAAGATTTTCCAGCTATTAATTTTGCAAAAGACTGGTTCAGAATCTATACTATAGAACCTAATAATGTTCTGCTATTAAACCCATAGGTAGAGGGAGAAGGATTAATATTATGAGTATGCAAGATATTTAACTGGAATTTTATTTCGGCTCTCTACCTTCTCGTACGGAGAAAATATCCACTGCAAAACAACGTAATCCAAGATGTATATAAAACTGTTGATTAAATAATTGCCAAAACCTAATTTTAGGCATCACAATTCAAAGAAGTATTATCGACAGGAGAAAAACACGATGTATACAATTTTCATTTTTGAAAACAATTCATATTATCATACAAATGAATGCTTTAACGTATTTGTTATTTATTTCATTCATATATAGGAAATCAATCTTATGATGTTATCATTCTCAGGTTTTGATATTTGTTTTATTTTATATTTTTCAGTTATTTATGCACTTACATGTCTAGGTATATTCCCAATATTCAGACGATATATGATGCATTTATATTTATTAACGCTAAATTAGTAAAATAGTAAATGTGATGTCTTTCATGATTGCCCTGATTAGATAAATGTGGTTAAACTTGTTTGTTAATATGAATAAGAAAACTAAGATTTGTGTAGACCTTAGAAAGAGATCTTTTCTAGCGAAAGTCTATATTTTAAACCTCCATAAAGATGGAAACAATAAGTACTAAAAGTTGTAAGAATACTAAATGTAGTACATTTAGCAATCACTGAAGTTATAAAGAAGTGGCAAAATCTAATAAAAAATAGTGCACAAGGATCTCCTTCGGATGATTCAAAAAGCGATGATAAATTGTTAGGCAAACAAATACAGAAATAATGAATTAACCTTAAAAACTTTCACCTGTCCAAAGAACTATTTTATTTTGATAGCGTTTAATGAATTATTTATAAATTTTGTGACACATTACTGACATTAATCTCTTATTTTGTATTTTCCCTATCATGTATTGACAGACATAGTTCGTTTGTGGACTAAACTATATAAGAAAGGAATTATCGATTTTTTTCAAGACATTTAACAATAGACACTACACCGTTTTCCTCATTGTAACCAGTGTCTGATATTTTGAATAGTCGTAAACTTTTCAAATAACTTAATTATTCAGGTAAGTTTTCTTGTTTGTTTTCTTATAACCTTGCTTCACATTTCACTTTGTAGATAAGGGTCAATGGTGAAAAAATAGATTTATAAGGAAGACTAAATGAAATCGTAGACAAAAACGTCTATCAAAGTTAAAAGAAAATATAACGCTACGGGAAGATGGAGTTTGTGGATTATAAAAGTGAAAGACATATATTTTGTTTACAGATCGGGCAAACCGAAATCAATCATGTTCGGAAATTCTGGCAAGCGTAGAAAAAGATGACATAATTGGTCCTAGAAAAGAGAAGATTCATATGAATAGAAAAATAGCAGTTTCAGTAACTAGATAAGTATTTCTTCCGCTATTTGCCGTGTACTTGTAGAACGTAGGAGATCATGGCCGTCCACGTCTCCCCGTTATTTGAAGCTCTTAATATTCTTTTTAATGTAACCGCATCCAAACCTGATCTGCCATTCTTTTGTTCAAACCCATGATATGTGACGCGCTTTGCTCCCCTGTCTCTCATTCCCTCAATCTCTCCCGAGAGTATCAGATTCTCGAAACCTTCATTCCTCAATATTTGTCCTAGAAACTTCAGCTGCCGTTTCATGATGTTAAGTATCAGTTTCTGTATCGGTTCCAACCTTTACAAAAGCTTGTCGTTGCTCACGTATTATCTTCAGCATAATTGGTTGAAAGGACAAATTATTAGCAACGAATAAAAAAGTTACTAGAATGTCATGCGTTTAAGAGTGTCTGTATTGATGAATACTATGAGAGTTCGTCTCTCATTAATGCATAGCGTGAGATGTTCTGAATGTTGTTAAACTCTGAAGAATTTTTAAAAATCAAAAAGAGAAAATGCAATAAATTGTTACATATGATATACGGGTTAAGAATTACTAGAGGAATCGAAGTAAAGAAAAGGAAGAAAATTGTAAAACTTAAAGGTTTTAGGAAGCGAAAAGATAAATAAGAGATAATATCTTGGTGAAAATGGTTAATGGCAAACAATATAAAAGTTTTGGTACATTCTTATCAACCAAAATCTCAAGAGACGTGATATTGGTAAAAAATTTTGTCAAACTTTTCAGCTTAATAGGAACATTCAGAGAAGTATTACAATAAGAAACAAGGGTAATAAAACAGTTTTCGACAAAGCTTAGTACTGTATATTTCATGTATATTTTGTCTTTCATTTATTCCGAAATTTTATTTGAAGGTCATTTCATTATAATTATTCCACCGAAGCTATTTAAAAAAAAATAAAATAAGTCACATTTTAATATTATATAAACGTAGTTAATTATTATTTCACAACAAGCGAATCAGTACTGCCACCGGTGCATAAGGGTTTCCAAGAGGTGAGAGCGAAATGAAGAACAGAAATCTAATAATTCAATGTTTTAATTAAATTACGGTTACTAAATTTACTGCCCTGTATTTGAAAATGAAAGTTCTGTTTAAGATCTTCTTATTGTTTGGGATATGATTTCAAC
The DNA here is from genome assembly GCA_037127315.1 of Ascarosepion bandense. NCBI lineage: Eukaryota > Metazoa > Mollusca > Cephalopoda > Sepiida > Sepiidae > Ascarosepion > Ascarosepion bandense. Next base: position 835,638 of record JBBBDQ010000521.1, on the reverse strand, counting down.
ATTCTCAATATGACATCCGCATTTAAAAATTGACATTCTAGATGTAACACCCTTTTCCATCGATAAAAATTTTATCTTTTGACTCTTGCCCTCAACTCTTCCATTCGACTGGATAAATCTAACCCATTGAATTTTGTGAAAATTAACGGACTGTAGAGTTGAATATTTTTCATAAAATATTCACAAAATAAATTATTTTTAGATTATTTTAAATTCGTTCATTGCATTTACAGTATGTATGTTTGTATCTATATATCTATCAATCTATCTTTATATATATATATATATATATATATATATATATATATATATAAATGTGGATTTAATGTATTATTTATTATCTGTAAAATGCTCAATGGAAGAGAGAGCGTAAAGTATATGAATATACACATAGGCACAGGGGTCATTAATAAGTGGTAACACTTTGACCTAAATGTTGCGTGGAAGAAGTAAACAGTGTCGTCTTTTGGTGATAAGTCTGTCCACTCCTAATATTCATAATTTCTTAAACTCTAAGTCTAATTTTATATATATATATATATATATATATATATATATATATATATATATATATATGTGTGTGTGTGTGTGTGTGTGTGTGTGTGTGTGTGTGAAGAAGGAATTAGATGACAAGCTGCAAAAACCATACTTGTTACCTGTTTCGTCCTTCAGGAGTTTATCTGACGAAATGTATTATAAATTTAGTTTGATGAATTACTTGAAGACGAAATATGTCAAAAATAATTTTTCACTTTGGCTTATGATTTCTCCAATATTATTCACAAACAATTTTTATATACTAATATATATTGTTATCTAATATATGTGTGTACACACACACACACACACACATATATATATATATATATATATATATATTGTTATGCAGAATTATTTCTTTCAATTGTCTTTCATGAAATACTGATTAAAATATTGGATATTTTTTTAAATTATTACAGCATCTAAATACTTATTCTGATTTTAGTGGAGATAAGGCAAATAAGAACTGTACGTTATATTTATCGTATCATGTGTTTTAATTGACCTTTATATCCGTTTTCAAATGTGTTTTTGGCCACAATTATAGATATTGAGTTTTGTCTCTTGTTAAGTTATTTTTTCCTCATCTTAAAGAATGTACTTTCAAATTTCTAAAGTTTCACGCGACATGAGTAACGGCGTAAGCATCTTTCAATTAAAAAAGTAACTTACAACACACCATTTTAGCTATTAAATATGGTAAGGTTTATGGCAGGGTACACATGATTGAGTGAGACTTGTTTTGATGCTGTGATATATAACATTCTTGTCATTTCGATCTGAATTTTCAGTAAAGGTTCTTATAAATCATGGGTTAATATATATATATATATATATATATATATATATATATATATATATATATATATATACACGAGTGTAACCCTGCTTTCAAAAATGACGGGAAAATATTTGAGTGCATTATTAGCTGTTTCCACATATGTTATCCGATTTGTCTTTTGTTACTGTTAAATGAGTGTTAATGTTTAAATTATTCTGAATATATTAAGCGTAAATTCGCCCATGCATTTCAAAAATTACTTCAAAAATAAATTCCGTTTTGACTGAAATATCAAAAGACCTGTTTAATGTTATTTGAGAATTTTAGAGATGAAATCGTGCTGAGGGGAAAATATTAATATTTATTCATTCACTATAGTAAAGGAATCTATCTAAATGTGTCAAGCATGTATTAACTTCAAATATTGATGGAAAAATATTTAACAGTCTTCATAGTAAAATAAATATTTAGAGATAATTATTACATATACATAAAGAAAAAATATTAAATATACATACACTGATGGGTATTAAATAAAGTTTTCTAATAATATATAAACATGATTTATTTTCTTTGTAGATAATTATTTTTTCAATACTATATATCCAACGCAACTTTTTTTCAATCATCAGCAAATCTATTCATATCAGTCTATCAATTTACACATTTTCATGATGATACTAAAATCATTTGCAGACTTAAAAATGTCAAGTTTCGTAAAATTGTTATATTATTATATCAGTCAATAAGCTAATAAATATTAGAATTACTCATTTTATGACCGACTCTACATTTTCTTGTCTCTAGCTCATTAGTCTAAGACGATATAAGAAATCAGTTACATTATTACCAGATCCAATATTTCTTCTCAAAGTATTGGACGCTAATCAAAGTCTCCAATCATATTTTAATTATGTGTGATGCATGCTGTAATAGTGCAACAACAATTTCTTATACTGTTGTGGATTATACAAGACAACACCAGTAACAAAAGTGGACAATGTAAGATGTTTTAACTAAAGAATATGAAAATAGTTCTGATAGATTGTGCAATAGAATATCGTTAGACTAAGTCAAGACAAAATATTATACATCTGGTAGTAAGCTTGACAATGAGGAATTGAAACTGATACGGAAAAATAGAAATTAATCTATATTTCATGTATGAAAGTCTACATCTATGAGATGAAAGTCTCCTTAAGATATTAAAGTGTCACATTTGAAGAAACGTAGGACATAAAACGTCACACTACAAAACAAAAGCAAGGAAATAGTCTCACAGAAAAAATCGTTCACATCTTCATAAATAATAATAAATATTCTTTATAAAACAAAAGAAAATTGTATGTATTGTAGCCCTATTTCCAGATGGCTAGTATTTATCTTAAGTCATATTCAAAATGAGAAGAGATTTCTCTAAATTTGAAGAATACAATTATTTCTCTCGGAAAACGTAACAGAACTGATAAAATTGGAAAATAGAAATTTGAATATACATTGATTTTTGTCAGGAGAAGAATTGTATTTGCAGCTTAAACATTAATGTACAGAGTTAACAACGATAAATAAATATGAGTTCTTTATTTTGGGCACTATGTTTGCAGATTTTGATTTCGCAGTAGCTTATCCGAATGATCTCCTGGTCGAAAATGTATCTAAAGAAGTAAGTATCAAGTATGTAAAACTAATTTGAAAAAAATATACATGAGTACGCGTTCAATCTCAGTGAGGAAAAGTGCGAATAATTTTGCTTTAAATTACGTACCTGCGACAAATTATAAACAACAAATATTCCTCAACAAGATATCTCGAGGGAAATTGCAATTAAGAGTATGCTTTCTCCAACAAATATTATTAGGCTAAAAGTATTTCTATGACTAGCTAATTATTATTGAATTCTCATTATAAATTTTGAGCTCAGCTGAAAACTTTGGTTTAAAAGGGAAGAAGTAGAAATGGATTGACAAATGTTTTAAAGACATCAAGAAAATTCTAACATCAGACATATCTCTAGACCACTATGATCTGTAATCAGAAATTGCATTGACTTCAGGTTTTATGGTCTATGTTATATGAGCGGCAATTCTAAATAACGATGATGGCGGTTATATACATTAGTTTTGCATTGGTGATCTTATTACGCCGTCTTTCAAAATTACTTTTAATTCTTAAATACTCCGAAAAAATATTTTTCGCTAATTTTTGTACATTTGTGACCTTTGTGTTACGCTCCCTTTTTTTCTGTTGACCTGATAAAAACTTGTTGAATATCGATTTTTTCTTACTAACATCATTTCTACCTGTGATATTCCTGTCAATTCAGAATACAGGGATTCGAAAAAATGGGAGAAAAAAATTTGGTATCATTGAATGACATAAAGAAATGGTTTACTGAAGAAAAGCCTACAAGAAAGGAGTAATATATGTAAGATCTGTATAATATATTTGATATACCAACATAAGAAGTCGTTGAATGATCTTAGTGAACTCACCAGAAAAAGGAGGTGTGAATACTAAGAAATAAACTAAAATCAGAAAATAAAATAAATTAATAGGTGGAATGTTATCGAGCAAATAAAACAGCGCTGGTAACTCAAATAAACTAGACTAGTCACTTTAAATAGAGAGCTGAAAGAGGGTTCAGATAATGTGTTTGTTAATGTAGCGTTCTAGTAAGTCGAGACAAAATATTAAAATGGATAATAGAGAGATATAACATATGCAGGTGAAGTAATTTCTTGAAGTTTAATATGTAATTTTGTGGTTAGAAAATATAATTTAATATAGTTATCATAAAATAAAAATAAAACTAATATACCAACAATCAATTAAACTGCCGTAATTCTGAAATTCACTCATTATTTATTTGTTAATTTTATATGTACTATTTAATTGCACATCCATTTTGTTTTTATTTTTATTTTTAGTTGTAGTTTTTATTCAGTTACGCACAAATATTCTTGGAAAAGGTATTAATCCGTTTATTCAGTCGATTTATGAGATAAGCAACAGGATAGATTTTTCTACCGCTGAAAATAATGGCAAACTATTGCGGGATATTCTTCAGCCGAGTCAGTCATGTCTCTTTCGAGACATCAATGCCCAAGCTTGTATCACGTATGGAACTTACCTAACTGATTATTAACGCTGACTAAATAGAAAAATATTTTATGCAAAAATTGAGACAATATTTAATGAGTTCTTTTTTCGCGTCTTGTCATATATTAATTTACTCATGGGAACTTTCTTGTTTTGATATATCTGCTGCTGTTGTTAAAAACCGGCGGATATTTTACTTTCTTTATTATTGGTTCCGACGTAATTACTTTCTCAAATAAGCCTACTAAGTGGGACACCGATGCCTTGCATATGCGATCCTTTTTGATAGATCCAATTCACGAAAATTATTTCTTCTTCACTAGTTGTCTTCATTCCACATGATCATCATTTTATACATGACCAATCATACTTGATTTCACAGTTTAATCCCTCAAAGCTTGTAATTCAAAGTTTCTCTCTGCCAACAAGGGCAGTGGAACGAGAAAGATTAAATATTGCGTTCTTTCGGAATAAACCTGCTGAAGACGGAGGGAATAATTACTTAAACTTACTGATAAAAACGAAAGTTAAAAACAATGGTAATTATTTAATTAATGCATTTAATGATAACTAATGATCTCGGGGATTCAGCAGGAATTAATTTTATTTATTTTATTTTTCAAACCTAATCTCAAAATACAATTTATTTCTATGCTAATCACGGAAAAACAATGAAAGCCGCGAGGATCCCTTTCTATCTCTAATTATTGAGAAACTATCATAATAGGTTTGTTCTCTCCTAAACGAAAGCAAAATAAAAATGCATATGTGGATAAATATGCTAAGTCTTGTATTAAAAATAAAATGCCAAAAATTAGTTCATTTGCTCATTTTTTCTTAGGTAAAGATAAGCAATTTTTACTGAATGATATGTATACTGAATAAGTTATTTCATTAGAAACATATGTAGTAAATATTTGGAGTGTCAGTTCATTGCATATATAGTATTTCGGTAAAACGTATTGCTATATCATGTCAAAATATATTGAATGATTGTCATGGATCGGTGTAAATTTAATCAAAAAGCCACGAATTATAATTTTTATTGAAAAGCATTGATAGCATTGAAACACGTACTTTCATTTCAAAAAGATGGAAAAATTATCCAGTAGATACTTAGAAACAAAAATTATTAGATTAATTTTGAAATTATTCATATTTTAAAAAAATCACAGTTCATTTTTTTTAATGTTTGAGGAAATTAACTATATAGAACTGGGTGATAATTTACAAATATTTCATTTAAAACGGTCACAAGGACTTAAATCGAAATCTTAAGTATTTTTGCTCCTTTCTATATTGCTACCAATATAGTAAATGCTGATTTTTCGTACATGGAAATAGTATTTCTAATAACTTCTTGTAAACATGTTTAGAGGTTTGCTACTTTTATACCAGTTAATTCTAAATTCAATCATATGAAAGTAAATATCTAACACTATAAATTCAATAACTTTATCAATTTAACCCATTTTCTGCTCCTGAAAATTTCGATATTTTAATCTATATTATTCAATTCAGTAAAGAAGTCCTCATTTTCTGAAATTGGATGCTTCATTAGAATCAAAATTCTAACCAATGAATTGCTGAAAATGACACATGCCTAATTTTTATTTAATAATCTTCGCTACATATAATCTAGTATACCATTAAAATGTTATTTCTATTTCAAAAAACTGTATAAAATTAATATATATATATATATATATATATATATATATATATATATATATTTAAGCTGGGACATAAATGTCTTAAAATAATAGATAAGCATTTCCCGAAAAATAACCCTCTTGGCAAAATCATCAATAAAACAACAATAAAACTAAGGTATAGCTGCTGCAATAATCTAGAAAAAATAATTAAAGTACTTAACAGCAAAATATTAAAAGAACACAACTAAAATAACTCCAACACTAATACCAGTCCGCTCCATAACAACAACCTCTGTAACTGTAGAAACCCTAACCAATGCCCCATGACCAATAAATATCTAACGAAATCCCTGATATGTATGTGTTCGATTTCATTCATAGAGCATCATAAAGATGAAAAAATATATATATCGGAAATACCATGAACGTACTTAAAAAGCGATTTTACAATCACCTCTCAACCTTCAATAACAAAGAAAAACAAAACATGACGTCTCTCTCCAAATACTTTTGAAAGTTAAAAGAAGAAAACAAAACGTCTAATGTTAAATGGAAAATCCTTAAACAAACATGAACAGCTAAATCTATAAAGGAACCAAGCTTATTTTCTCTTCAAGAAAAAATTGAAATCATTAAATATATGAATATTAACAAGCTTTTAAACCAGAGGCATGAAACAAACAGCAAACTGCAAGCACATGAAAGAACTAACCTTACAATCATGCTAAAAATACTAAAACATAAAATCCAAAGGTAGGAAGCCCTAGAAATTTTTCTAAAAATTAAAACAATCTATAGAAAACAAATGATTTACTAAATTCTTAAGTTATTATATTCATAATTAGATTAAGTATAAAAGCTCTCCTTAATACACACATTAAACTTCAAATATTACCTTAAATACAAACACCTATAACCTATTCATCTATTACCTTACATACAAACATTCCATCTTTCCTCTTACATCAAATTCTACTTATTATGCACTTACTACAGGCTTACTTATTACCTTAAATTTTTACATTAAATTTTACCGCAAATTTAAAATTTAATAGAATAAAATCGGTTTCCAAACTGTGATCTAATTAAAATTCAAAATTTAATGGAAAAAATCGATTTCCTAAATCCAAAATTAAGATTAAATATACAAATTTAGATTAATTATAAAAACACTGCTTAAATACAAGAATATTCTGTACTGAATAAGAATCCTACCCCTAACCTGTTCCTCTAAGAATTACTAAAGTATATAGTCTAGTCATAAAATAATACAAACTTACATTCCAGCTGCTAATATTAAATCTGTTTAGAAATCAAAGCCACTCATTAATCAACCATATACACTATAAACACCACTCTCTTCAATTTTCTAAAGGTCAATCCACAGGACTTGTTTCCTTATCAGTAACCCCTGCCAACATCCCTCACACAACTGACTAAGTATAAGAAAAGAAATTAGAAATTAAAAATCTAATGGAAAAAATCGGTTTCCAAACTGTTATCTATTTATAATTTAAAATCTAATAGGAAAAATCTATTTCCTAAATCCTAAATTGAAATTAAATATGCAAATTTACATTATTTATAAGGACTCTGCTTAAATGCAAAAATATTCTGTACAAAATAAGCATCCCACACCCTACCTACTCTTCTGAAAAGTCTAAAGGATATTGTCTAGTCGCAAGATAATAAAAACTTACATTCTAACTGCTAATGTTAAATGGGTCTAGAAATCAAAGACTCTGATTAATCAACTATATTAACTACTCACTTTCTTCAAAATTGTAACGGTCAATCCACGAGACGTTCATTTTTCACTAACCCCCGCCAACATCTCACACACAACTGACCAAATATAAGAAAAGAGGCTTTCCATTTTTCGCCACACCGCCTGATGAGACATTGAAGTTTTAATGTCGAAACAAAAGTACCGTTTTCAGTGGATATATAAAAAAAATTACATGTACATGTTCTAAAATATAATTTATAATAGACTAATTATTTTGTTTCTTACACTGATAGGATTGGTATTTCTAGTTTAAGTGTCAGTTTGGATTTCCTCGGAGCTTAAGCAGCGCAGCTTTATATGGATCATCCAATGCCATCCAGCTGCCTTTCAGAGGTCTGGTCGAGGAGTTCATGCTTTCACGGACAAGAGAAGTTTACCACTATAGAAACTCCAAAAATCCTAAAGTAGCAGGATCGGGAATTGTCATCAAGATGGGCAGAAGATAGAGTGCAAATAAGGAATTAGCTATCGCAGTGGGGAACCTGAGGATAAAAGCTATATTAGGTTCAGTCACATACGGAAGAGCAGGCCAGGGACTAATTCCTTCACACAGATTCGAAAAAGTCACCGGGAAGGAGCGCCAACACCTGATACTAAACGAAGTAAGAGAGGTGATGGAGGAAATGCGGATGACTAAAATGGCAGGTTATAGCGTGGACAAGGTGGGATGATGTAGATCGGCAAAATGTGTCGTGGTCAGAACTTTGGAACACTGACTTCAGCCGATCTAGATTCCTGGTTCAGATGGTGTACGACGTATTACCAAGCGCAACTAAACTTGACATATGGGAAAAAATAGATTCACCGAAGTGCTCCTTGTGCTCTGGGTGGATATCACTGCAACACATATTGAGCGGGTGCAGAACTGCTTCGACGGACGGGCGCTATCGGTGGCGTCATGGCGTTTTGGAGGCTAGAGCGCTCATTATTGCTGAAGCTTTGCAGAGCAATAAAATCAACCCAGGAAAAAAGTGAAATCCGCTTCGTTAAATCAGGTGCAAAGCCGAGTAAGGAGGTTGCAGGAACTCATTCCCTGTTATCGTCCGCGTCAGACTGGCAGATGCGAGTCGATCTTGGGAAACAATTAAAACTTTCTACACATATATCGTCCTCCAAACCATAATCGTTTATTCGGACTCCAGGAAATAGATTATTTTGCTGGAGTTAAGGTTCCCATGGGAGGAGCACATGCAAGAGGCATTTGAGAGGAAGTACAGGATATATCAAGGGCTCTTAGACGAGTGTAGAACTAAAGGATATGAGTACTCATTGTTTCCCAATCGAGATCGGCTGTAGGGGGTTCGCAAGAAAGTCAATGATACGAGCCCTTACTAACATAGGGATAACTGAACGAAAAAGAAGGCGGGCGATTCAAATGATTTTGGAAACCGTTGAGAAGACCACAGGTGATTGTGGATAATTAGAGCTCATTAGTTGCCCAAAACTACTACAAAAACCCGAGAATACCAGTACAACTAAGCATACCCAATCTATAACATTGAATAGCCCATGTGAAGCCTTGATAAATTACTTTTTCTGGGGAACTTATATAATGCACGTACTAAAGCTAGTAGCATTTTTTTCTTTCTGGGTGCGAGCCGAATACTGATCATATTCGTTTGGGTCACCCATCGAAGAAGTCTGTTGTTTATTGAGACCCATAACTTCTAATGACATGGGAGCAACAACACTGACGACGCACCTGGATTTGGCATTTTAAGAATAATAAAAGTATTTCCAGCGCAAAATTGATTCCAAAGGAAGAAACAAATATAGAAAATATTAAAAACTTCAATACGTTTATCATTTCATACACAAAGTAAAAAGAAAGACTCAAAATACACGACATCAACAAAAATAACAATGTTATTCTCAATTATTAATTCAAGAAAAAATAGAGATCAGTTCCATACCAACAAACCTTACATGACACAATTTTGGATTCTACTTAGAAGCCTTTCTACTCTGAAATGTATCGTATGTTAAAACATGTAATATAAAATGTTACATAAATTGTCAAAAATTAACAATAGGTTTTTTAAGAAAAGAAATTTAATATATTTGTTTGAACTGTATTTTTAATCGATATATGTATTGGAATAGTTATTCGCTTTTTCATCTAACAATACATTTATATACTTTTCTTGCGAATTATATATAACGAGATATTAAAATAATGAGGGGAAGATTGTATTTTTACTAGACACCATAATAACATTTTTGTCTGTTGAAAAAGAAACTAGTGGCGAAGTCTCCTGCGCTAGTGAAAATTGTTCCTTCGTCTATTTCGTACATAACAAGACATTGTCTTGTAATATATATATATATATATATATTACAAATATATATATATATATATATATATATATATATATCGTATGCGGCAATAAAAATAAAATGAAGCCTGAAGAGAAAAATCAATTGTGTTCAGTTTCGCAGAAATATCCTAATTCTCTGAAATACGAATTCATCTCGAGGACAATTTCTGCATCAGCTGAGTTTACAAATATCATCCAAATTTTACAGGTATCAGGCAGATCTAATAGTATATTATTATAATGATAAGAACTATAGATATTTTTTCATATATATATAATACAAGTATGTTATAATAACATTAGAAAAGTACCAATTTTTTTCGACAGTATCTAGCTAATTTTGTAGCGATATTATAACAATTATTTTATGAATACAGAATAAATATTATTCTTTCTCATTTTTGTTGGGGACATTTTACTAATAGCTTTTTTGGATATGGAATTTTATTCTTTCCATACTTACACTATACTTGCGTAAACGCACACACACATACATGCATTATAACACACACTCACACACACAGACACACACACACACACACACGCACACGCACGCGCACACACACACACACACTTTAAAACAAATCCATGGTCCTGGTGCTCTGTCTCTTCGGACGATGGCACGAAAAACGTAGGTTGTTGAAAGCTCGAACTCAAACCGTAGAACTTTGGGGTTTACTCGCAATAAACTCTTATCACCTTTTGCTTTACTGCTGGCTCCTATTCTTCGAGTGAGCACTTTCATACAACAATTTAGAGGTTGCTGGTTTTGGGCCAACGATCTTTTGTTCATACAGCTTTCACTGAACGTTAGTCTCAATTCACATTTTCTCTCACTGCGCCATGCTTGCTGCTCTGAATTGCGTGGACGTGATCGACTGATACGACAGGTTCAAAGTATCCCTGTCTGTCTCTCTCCAATTGCATCTCGTTGCTAATACACGGCAGTTTTGGATCTAACATTAGCAATTTACGGTAGTGGTATCTCTCAGAGAATTCGCCTGATCCGTAGGAAAGGAAAATTAGTCGTGTTATTAATTTTAACCGTCCTTAAACTGTTAATAAATCGGCCCCATGTATACCGAGCGCTTAAATGTGATTCAATATTTTAAGGATTTGAAAATTTACTTAAAATTTTACACAGCAGGTATCATAAATTCAATTTTGGCCACCCTGGTTACCTAGGTTAAGTTAATTAGCGGGAACTACTATTTAGAGGGCACTGTACCCAACATTCGCCTGTGTGGACTGTGGGTTGAAGCATTGCTCTCTATACAGTGGTTTTCATTAATCCGGATCCCTAACCTTGTTGTGAGAGCCCACAGACGCAGAGGTTAAAAGGGACCGGGAGCCGCCGATTACCTGAGAGAAGCTCCAATGGTTGGTAGCTCTACAGGACTTCAGTGTAAACTGCATAGTTCTGAACTTTCAGCGGCACGCGAAGCTGAAGCACAGACACGGTTGCTTAAATTGCGAGCCCTCCGCTGTTCTAAACTTTCAGCACGCCCTGAAGCTGAAGTTGAGGCACGTTTGCTTAAATTGCGAGCCTTCTGCTGATCTGTTTTTAACCGCCCGTGAACGTTTCTTAACAGTGGCGTCCATTTATCGCTGGGACCGTCGCTTCTCTGTATTTTCAGAAGTCCTTCAAGCGGCCTTATCAGCAGTAGCTTGAGCATTAAGCTCAGCCCGTATGGAGTCATCCAAACTGGAGCGCCTAAACTTTTTTTTACGGAAGTAATCAATGGATAACCTAATGGAACGCCTATCATAAGTTTCAATTGCGCTACGTTTTGCTGAACGCAGTGATTTTTGCGACAATCACACAGCACTAACAGAGGGGCTTACTTTGACATTAGTGACTCTCTTTGCCGATGCCGAAGCGCTTCGGCGCCAAATAAAGCAACTTTTCTTGGATTGTTGGCATAGATTTAAAAGGAACGAACTCACAGAGGTGTTTGTCAAATTACGTGTCAAACTTTGGTCGTTTAAAAGGAATTACAGTGAAACCAGAAGAGAAAGATATGCGTATAAGCAACCTTCCAAATTGTAGACCGGAGTTTGAGACACGTGCAGCGAGATACCAGTGACAAATGTGCAGCATTAGAGTTCCACAAAATGTTAAAAGTGAATATGAAGGCGATGCCCAATCAGCCGGTGGTAATTTGAATAGATCAGTTTACTCTAGCATAATTCAACTGACGTGGCAAATCTGGCATTCGATTAGAACTCGTGAAGCTAGTTAAGGTGTGAATTCAATTTAGCGGATCAGCGTATATGCGAATTAAAATCTCTAAAATTGCTGCGTGACAAACCTTAACATCTAAACCCTTAAAAGTTAAGGTGGAATTTAAGTTAAATGAACTAAAAAGCAATAGTTGTTTCCGGTCAAAGCGAAACTATAGATTGAAAGATAAACGAATAGATGAAAGTTAAATTTTGATTACCGGTATTGCTGTTAAAATTTTCCGTCGCAAACTCAATTTTGAAGGCTAAAAAGTTTTCTAAGTAAATGATATCATGGCTGAGACAAAGTACTACAATTAAAGGTACTTACAGTGAAACCCGAAGCAAAAATCAAAACTGAATGTCTGAAAACCTGATTTTGATCAGACCCGATAGGATATCGGGGTATCGATTTCCGATATCGGAGTCAAATAAGGATAAACTAAACTAAGTAAATCAATGAAAACTTACCGTACCTATGATGAGTAAAATTGGAGAAATATTTGTTTTTGATGAGATTTGATACAATATCGGGTGTATCGATTTCCGATATCTGAGAAAATATCTCGCCTGAGAAGATCTACTAATGTTTGAAGCAAAAAATTATAATTTTACCAAGTTAGAGCAAATTCTGCAGCAAGAACTACGATCAGTCAGTTAAGTGCCTTACGTGATACAAGCTTAGGCGATCATGTCTCAAAAGAGACATGACTGACTGGGTAGAAGATTATCCCGCAGTAGGTTGCCATTGCTTTCTGCAAGAGATTGGTTGCCAGCTCAAGGCTAGAGAACCCAGTCTGTCCTGTTATTTAACCCATAACTGGAAGGAATAGACGGATTAATAAGTTTCCCAAGGGTATTTGCGCGTAAGTGAATACAATGGATTCAACTGGAATTCCAACTCGGCTCCCCGGTTTTTCGTTCCGAGTCGATATCCACTGTATCACAACGAACATTAAAAAGCCTAAAATACTGATCGAATATCGGGGTATCGATTTCCGATATTTGGGCGAAATCGCAAAAATAAATAGCCCGTGACCTGACTGGAAGCATAAAGAATATTTGTGTGAAGGTTGGTAAGAATCGGATAAAAATTGTGGATTTGTATAAAAGACATAAAAAAAAGACAGACAGACAGGCAAACATCTTGCGTCATATATATATATATATATAGTACACTTATTTATTATGTTTTTTGCAAAATTAATGATATTCCGAGGCTCTTTTAACCGTCGATTATATTACCTAAAGGAGAGGCAGAGTTGTGCATTGACGATGAATATATTTATTTAGATTAAAATTGTACTGATACAAAATTATTTTCTTCAATTATTAGATAGTTCCAATAAAACAATAAAATGTAATACTATTATAAATATATAAGAATAATGAAAAAAATAATGCATTAAATTTCTATGTTGAGATCTTTATTTGATTTCCCTTTTATTAACACACCCATTTCCGATATATTCATCTGATTAATCAATTTATTATTGATTATTTATTATTATCAATTTATTTATTAAATATTTATGGGTAATAATATATTGTCTGAATTCACTAAATTGTATGTCCTTGACAAGCATTCTGATATGCATAAATAATTATTTTTCTGATTTATTAATTGAAGAACGGAAATTGAGCCTGAAGATTTTCGAAAAATTAAAAGAATGTTGTTCAGGTACACGATAATGCGTTAATTCTCTAAGGTGCTAATTCATCAGGAAAATCGCTACTTTACCTGTGTAGACAGAATAAAACAGAAGAATCGCGAATTCAATATTTTGTAATTGTAGCTATCAAAACGCTAGATAACACATAGTTTAGCAGACGTTATATTCCATTATCTTTTTACTGAGATATTGAATTACTGTAAGTTTTGTCTGCAATTATATAAAAATATTAAAAGAAAATGCTAGTAAACTAAACCATTACTAAATAAGTCGTTACAGAAGCACAGAATATTGATGAAATTAATCAGGTTCTTGAGGCTTGGGAAATATATCCAGAATTTAAAAATGAAAGGGATTTAAAAGAATGTTACGAAATTATCGAGAAACTGAATACAGCGAAACAGCCAAAGAATAAGATGTGCTGTAATACATGATAAGCAAATAAATCCTTTACAAGGTAAACGATTTATGAAAAAAATAAAAGATATCAACTAACGAAAAACATCGAGCATAGACATTAATATATAATATATGCTCTGGCCCACAGAAATATTATTTTGGTCAAAAGCAGTAATGTAGACAATGACAAAGAAAAACGTGTTTATTTTAAAAGAATGTAACTGTATTTTGGCGAGCCTACACAAATATGATTTGGCTTCAAAAACAATGACAAACAAAAGTGTGTTTGCATTCAGGACAGCCGTTCTCAAGATCACAATATACAAACCAATGACAGATGAATGTGCTGACTTAAAAGGCAGATGGCCCAAAGCCAATAATCGAGGAAAATTAATAATGGATGTGCCTATTCATAGAGAATGAATTTAAGCAGAATTTGGGGAAGATCAGCTTTTTTTTCGGTCAAGACAAAAATAAAACCTAAAGCCCTCAGAAAGAACGCCCTGAAGAAAAAAACCAGCCGGTGATCTACCTCGTATGTTCGTGATTCTCTCTTATTACAATACTACATACAAAAGTCGCCGAAGAGAATAATAGGATAATATTTTTATATACTCGTATTTCTCTGGTTGACGTTCATCCTTCAAGATGTTTGTTTTTCTAGTTGCGGTATATTCCATACAGGATTTGGTTTATGAAAAATTAAACACTGCTTGTAAGCAGATCCAAATTAAACCAAACAAAACAGTAAGAAAAACAAGGGAATAAAAAGTGATAAATAAAGAAATATGAAGAAAATTTATAAAGAAATAGAATGAAAAGAAGTAAAAAAAAAACGAAAAAGAGAAATATATAATTAAAAGAAAAAGAACGACAAAAAAAGAGAAAAGTAGTTTGAATGTAAAAGTGAAAGTAAATGTATTAAAATAAAGAAAATAAATGGAATAAAAAATAATGAAACTAACAATATCAGAAGGCTATAAAAAGGAGAAAAAGGTAAAAACGAATGATGTGAACTGTCAAATGAACGCATTAACTGAAAGTACGAAGAGGCGTTATATATATATATATATATATATATATATATATATATATATGGGGGTGTCTGCGTCTACAAAGGTAATATATAGATATATCATTTAACACATTATAAAACGAACCAGAGTACAAGTAAAAACTTATACTGATGCGTTTATTTCCTTGAACAAAGTTTTATATTTTATGCATTTCATTTCATTCATTCATTAAACAATTTAATTTTCAACACTTCATAAAGAAACTCAAAGGTATAAGCCGCCTGATCTAGTCGTTTTGCTCTTCTTTCTCTTTCTCTCTATGTCTCTCTCTGTTTCTCTATCTGTCTGTCTCTCTTTCTTCCTGTCTGTCTGTCTGTCTGTCTCTTTCTCTCTCTCTATATATATATATATAAACTTATTTATAAATGAACTTTGTCTCTGTGTGTGTGTGTGTCTGTGAGTGTGCGTCAGTTACCTAAAGGCTCCGAAACGGCTGAACTGATTTTATTTAAAATTTACACAGTTGTACTATAAGTGTTGCGAGTGTTCTTAGCTAGGTTTTGTGTCGAGGTACCCCCGATAAATATCGAAAATTGATAATCGAAAAAATCGGTTTATAGAAGGAGTGGTCCGATTTTAATCAAATTTGATAATCTCATAGACAAAGACAGAAGAAGCGATATTCAGAAGTTTTAAGGTTGCAGTTCTTATAATAGCAGAAAATCGATTATATACATATATATATATATATATATATATATATATATATATATATATATATATATAAGTCAAAATGTTGGTGTGTGTCTCTGTTTACTGTCTGTATACAAATCCACAATTTTTATCTGATTCTCACCAAACTTCACACTCATATTCTTTAGGAAAATCGAGAAAAAAAACATTCAAAAATCTTTAAATTAATTCTAAATAAAATAAACATAAATGTTCTAACTTGGTGAAGGAAGAGAATAAAAAAAGTATCAATGAAGTAAGAGATGAGGAAAAAACGAATAAAAACAAAGAGGGAAACAGAAGAAGAATTTTAGAAAAGAAATAGAAACAAAATAAATGGTGAAATAAAAATATAATATAAAGCAATGGCAAAAAGTATTCTGAAAATCATAAAGCAAAGAAATCGAAAAAATGAATTAACAACTGAAGAAAACATAAACATTATCGTTGATGGAAGAAACCATAGAAAACAATAAAATAATCTAGAAAGAACATAAAAATGAAGGTCTTTATTATAAAACAAATCTCTACACGAACGTAACATTTGAAAAAGTATAAAGCTTCGAAATAAGGTGGTTTAAACGTGAATGAATAGAGGAAAGTACTAAATTCTTCCATTAAGGCGAATCCAAGATAAGCAAGAAATGAAATCCTGAAATGGAAAAGCAAGAATTTGAAAGTCGGTAAGACATGAGGGAATGCTCTTGAAGATAACGAGAAGAAAAATCAAAGAAGCATGTGCGATGAAAAAAATAACTTATATGGGCGAAAGAGGAGAAACAGAGAAGAAAATAATCTCGAAGAGAAAGAAAAACAGAATAAAAGGAAGATTACAAAGGAAAGCAAAATGAAATTTTTCTGAAACTGGAAATTAGAAATAAAACTTTCAGTAAATAACAACATATGATATAAAACTATGATAACGAATAAAGACCAAGAAATAGATGTGCATGTTTATTCACTAGTATACGAAACAAAAATAAAATAAACAAGCCGTTGTACAGCATAACAGGCGAGCGGAATACGGTTATCTTTCACAGAGAATAAACAAATGTGCAGAATAGTTTTTCTGGGTGCAACATCAAAGACGTTAGAAACGTATATTGGAAACATCCTGAAAAAAGCAGCCAGCTGACAAACAAAGACATACACTACTTCATAGGAGATCGGAACAGAAATAAAGTGTAGCTCATCCAACACATATGTGTTTTAATTCAGCGAGGAGATACCAATACACAGGAGACCGGAATTAAAGGATGAAAATGAAATATTCAATCAACAAATAAGAAAGTTTTTAAGTACATATATTTAATAAATACAATAAAGAAAATAAATGAAACATAATTTGCAGAGCCTAAACTTTTATCATCCGAATTGGAGAAGAATAATATGAGATTAGCAAATGTTTCAGTCTTAAGGACGTAAAAATGTGATATATGCGCAGATATTGATTGTCCTCCTGACTAATTCGTTAACTCAATATTATTGAAAGCAACGTCATGCTGGACTTTAATGATACTGACCTACGTATGTTGTCGACAAGACAATGAAAATGGTACTAAGAAGTTGGTAATTCTCCAGGAGTTTTCCATATTAATTATCCCCTTGCAAAATATCTGTATTCTTACGATATATATATATATATATATATATATATATATATATATATATATATAAAGCCAACATATTATAAAACTATGAACACTGTCAAGACTGACTAGAATATAAAAAACTTCTATAACTCTAGAATCCTGCCTCAGACAATCTATACATTTAGTTAAAAGTAGAAATTAATCATATTGCAGTGGCTAAATTAAACCACATGTGCTTGGATATGCAGAACGTTAGGATTATTTCTACATAGTTGAAATGTACAACAGAAAAATATATAATAAAGCAATAATATTTAATTGAAAATCATAACAGCAAATCATATTGAGTAACTTTTATTTATACTTGTGTAAATGACTACTTGATATCTATATACACATACACACTATATCTCACCTACACATACAAATACATGCTTTTATATATATATATATATATATATATATATATATATATATATATATATAATGTATTTTAGTTATTGAAATGTTTATAAAATTATTAACTCACTACACAAATATTTTTAAATTTCAGAACAATACTGTTTTGATTTAGGTGTTATTCTTAAAATAAATTTTGTAAGTGATTTAATTTGAAAATGATTTAGTTTAGAAAATATTCATAAAGTTAAGTAGGGGTGATTAAAGATATATATATATATATATATATATATATATATATATATATATAAATATATATATAATTTCAAACTTCAAACAGGTTTTTCTCATTAAAACAAAGAAAAAGTCCATATAAACATATGTCCGTGAATCCTTCTTTCTGAGGTATAAAATTTCAAAAGCATATACAGTTTATATGGCTGTTGTCTTTAGTGAACGTTATATTTCTTATTCGGGTACGTTTGTAGATTATCTATCTTCAACTATTAAAACATTTATTAGTGAATTAAATGAGACGTTGTCCGCTTTATATTTTTATCCTAATCAGATATAAATTATTTTTCTCGCAAACGGTAATGAAAGCGAAACTGTTTGAATTATTTTTCTCGCAAACGGTAATGAAAGCGAAATCTATTTAACAGATTTCGATTCAAGAATAATTACAGCCAAGTCATCTAAACTTTGCTGTTGTTTATCCTCGCTTTGCTGAGACAGATTTTATGGTACTAAAATGTAGGAATCGAGGAAGACCAAAATGTCATTGTACGCCTGATCATGAAGAACACATTCTACGCACTAGCAGAAGCAATACATGTATCAGCATAAGGCAGTTTGTTTTAGTCTGCAGGATATATACTACATGCAAGATACTTCAAGAGCAACTTCTATATCTGTAGCATTTGCAAAGTGCGCATGTCTTTCAGGTTCTTGTCATACACCAATGAAGGACTTTTGCCGATAGTTTACTGCAGAAACTGCCAGACCTTTATTTATATCTTCAGTCTTGTTTAAGGATGAGACAACAAGATGGACTAATAAATTTACACAACCAGAATTTGTGAACTGATCAGAATTCCTATTGTACAATACAAGCCTGATACCATCATCAATTTACGTTTTACGAATTGTAGTTGTCTGTCTGGGCGGTATTTTTAACCAGCATCAGTCATATCACCTGCCTAGAGATACTTTATTTAAAACAAACTCTCGCAGGCCAAAACGATGATGTACCCTGCTAATAAGAAGATGCCTACTTTCATGCATTATGGGGTTTCAGCATATTTTAGTAAAATTTTTTGAGATGAACAGGTTGACATCTTCCATAAAATAGAAAGGATGATAGATTCCATGACCTGCACGTATCACCAGTCATCAATCTTTTGGATTTTTATCTGTAAAGAGATATAAAATAATAGTTTTATACACAGATTCTTTAAAAGGTGCCAAGGTGCTCTGTAAATCATTCGACACCAAGTGCAAATATTTCAAAAAACCGCCAGTCAATGACCCGAAGGATTCATGCATGTGTAGAAGTAAGCGGATAACATTTTGAAAATGAGTTTGTACTTTGAGGTAGAACGTTCAGGAACAACGATATTTTTGTGTCAGAAACCCATAAAATTTTGTAAATGTATTTTTATGTTAAACATTTAACAGCGTCTAATGTAAATTTTTCAACTAATATTTAATAAAAGAAGAACTTACGAAACTATTCTTATATGCAATCTAGGGATATATATATATATATATATATATATATATATATATAAAATGATTTGTCTGAAAATTGTTTTTGATCGATACTTGTATTTAAGTAGATATTTTGTTTGAAATCAAACAGTATTATATATTTATTTCTACCAGCATGATTATTTACGATAAATTTTGGTTACGAAAATATCACAAATAATCAGGCCGGAAAAAATAAATATATAATACTATTTGATTATAAACAGAATATCTACTTAAATACGAGTATGGAACAAAATTAATATTCAAACAAGTTATTTCCAATAATCGGTTGTTTATAACCACTTTCGATGATTTTCGTTAATTTCGTAACACAGACGCACGCACACACACACACACACACATATATATATATATTTGTGTGTGTGTGTGTGTGTGTGTGTGTGTGTGTGTGTGTGTGTGTGTGTGTGATTATTTTAACCAGTGTTTGGTCATTATTGGAACAGAGCAACATAGCGTCGTATTAAAGTTTTAAATAAATATATAATATAGAGCTTGTAAATATGTTTATATTTCGAAACCACATATTTGCGCAACCTTGTTTTCAAGCGTTTGGTATGTTCAGGCTATTTATAATAATTTATTTAAAACATTTTCTTAACGTACAACAGAATTGTTTAGTATCACCCAACTGGAAGGACAAGTTCTTAGGTATTTTAAACATTTTCATCATGGTTTGTAAGATCCTAAAATGTATTTTCCTGTTTAATAAGTTTGTAGAATCATTTCTACATGCATGTACATACTTATATACATATCGCCATGTACGCAAGTACACACACATATACGCACATACTCTTACATTAGTACCGCATGTGAAACCTCTTTTTCCCGCGCATCGTTCAGAAATAAATAAGCTGATGTTCACACGTGTTTAGACCAGTTGAAAACTGCTTTTCGGAGCTAACAGTCTGAATAACGTTAGTTCCTTTCCAACTCACATACTGCGTTAACTGCGTTTAGCAATCAGTTACACCTTGAATATTTATCTCTCTGACAAGCATACTTCACTACATATATATAATTGTATTCAACTACTGGTTAGTAAAAACTCATATTACCTTTTTTAAGGATCTCTTCCAATATGAACATTGATACATTTTCTTCAATATCCAAGAGAGTACTTTATCCACTAAATCTTGCATGCACAAAATAATCAATCTTGTGACTATGCTTAATACATTGTTATTATACTTGTTATCTGGTTCTCTGAGTTATTTTTCTTATTAATGTGGTGGATTGGTCAACCAGTCTACTGTATAATGGTGATGCCACCTTCAAATTACTACCACGTTGTCTAGTCCACAAAAAATGGTAACCCCGATGTTCGAACAAACTAACGTTGAACTACTACAATGGTTACCAGCATCTTCTTCAAATTAGTAATTTCGACATTTAATCAGGGTCGTGTATAAAGATGCTGAAATATCTGAATTAACATGCTTCAACGATGGTAAACGCCGACTAGCCACGAACTTATCAGCATCGCCTTAAGCACTACGTCCAAAGAAGAAGAAAAAGGAACAGACAGCTAAAAAGTCTCCAAAATGCCTGGTCGTCAGTCTACAGTATTTTGTCTTCAACGCCAGTTTGATTCCTATCAGTACAACAGAAGAAAATAGGCGAATACGCCACGTGAAGTACCATTTTCCTTTGCTTCAGCTAGTATTTTTACGTTCATACGTGTATTAAGTACAGAATACATCTACAAGTAAAAAAATTAAAATTAAAAAGTGCAACATGTCTTCGCGCGAACAAAATGAAATCTCTTTATGTGCCAATCTTAACAAGGATGTCGTCCCTTTCATGAACGCATTTTGGTCTTTATCTTCTCTCTCTCAAGGAGAAATTCACTTCTGAATCGAACATTAGAAGTCTGTTTTGTTCCTTTCTTCTTCACGTTCCTGTTTTGTTTGGGGGGGGGGGCTTATTGTACATTTCAATCTCCTCAATATCTTGTAGGTTAGCCATTTTTCTTTCAACGTTTCTACCAACTGAGCAACGTCCACCATTGCTGCTACTCAGTTTAAAAACAATATATTAGTCTTAAATATTGTTTGTTGTTTTTAATTTTGCTCAGTCCAGCTCTTTCTAGTCACAATTAATAGAAACCCTTTGAAAGTTTCCCTTAAAATTCATCCTGTTACTTGTAATATCATTTTTAGAAATATAGTAACTTGTACCACATTTTTAGCGCGTAAACTTAACCTTCGTCAAAATGTCGGATTCAGAGAGCGGCGCTGCGGAAATAGTTTGAAACTTGCCTGCTTTTAACAGTATTAATATTAATGTGTAGTTTTCACAACGCTATTTTTAAAGACAAAAATATTATTTTCAGACATCGGGTTTCGCCTACGTTGTTGAGAAGTTGCCGCAAAAAATAGCAGTAGAAATTCCTGACTTGTTAGATAACATTCCCCCTACTAGACCCTATGATATTCTTCAAGAGACTATACTATACAGAATTGTAAAGTTCGTGGAGAGATGAATTAACGAATTATTCAATAATTTGAAGCTAGGTGACAGTAACCCTACCTAGTTATTCCGCCGTATGAAAAGCCTTCTCGGGTGTAATGTTATGGATGAAATTCTAATAAAATATTATGTTTGGGAAAATGACCAACCCATACGGTCGAAATATTAACGACAATACCAAGCGATATACATTTAGCTATGTTTTCAGAGATGACTGATAAGATCTCCGAATCTAGTCAGTTCAGCCACCATAGCATTACCCAAACAAATGCAGCAATATCAGACGACATAGTAGATAGAATAGAGCAACAGATAAGGAAATTATCTATTGAAGTAGAACGCCTTAGCAGAGCCTGTTTTAATCAGTACAGACAGGGTAATCGAAACAGAAGAAGTACTTCTAGAAATAAAATAAAACGTTATAACATGTCTTCGAAGCCTGTATGTTGGTATCAACGAAAATTTGGGTCTGCTTCACGTTCGTGCAATAAGCCTTGTGTGTTTGTCTTTCGTCAGGTATCCACCATGCTTAACGATCGTAATTCGGGAAACGATCAACCCAGCATTTCAGTTAGGCGGTATCCTCTGCTGGGAGAATCAATTCAAGCCGTTTCTTTTATGTGAAAGATGTTAATTCAGGCATGTTGTTTCTTATCGATACCGACGCGCAGTTAAGTATTGTTCCTCCCGATAAAAATTCATGTTGTAAGCCATCGTCCTATACATTGCGTACCGCCAATGGTACCATCATACACACTTACAGTCAAACATCGC
Source organism: Ascarosepion bandense (assembly GCA_037127315.1). NCBI lineage: Eukaryota > Metazoa > Mollusca > Cephalopoda > Sepiida > Sepiidae > Ascarosepion > Ascarosepion bandense. Next base: position 812,403 of record JBBBDQ010000521.1, on the reverse strand, counting down.
TAACGTTGGATTTAGGACTCCGTAGAGAATTTCCTTGGTTATATACTGTAGCAGAAGTTAAAATGTCTATTATTGGTGCAGATGTTTTCGCGCATTTTCAACTTGCTGTTGATATGTCTATGCATGTCCTTTTAGATAAGACCACTATGTTTAGACCTACAGGCATTTTTTCTTCAATTCGTTCCACTGGAATCTGCTTGGCTCAACCTGTCGATAATACTTTTCAGGAAATTTTCCATAACTTTCCTTCCATTTCTAAGACTTTTACATTAATGAAAGAGGTTAAGCATAAGACTGTTCACAAATCAAAACGACAGGTCAACCAGTTTTCTCGCCTCCCCGCAGGCTGCGTCCTGATAAGTATAAGGAAGCGAGGGTTGAGTTTCAGCATATGTTGAATCTTGATATTATTCCAGTGCGTATGCTTCTCCTTTACACATGGTCCCTAAACAGCAGCACGGAACTTGGCGTACTTGCGGTGATTTCCGGCACAAACTATCCCCGATAAATACCCTGTCCCAAATCTCGCTGACTTTGCTGTTACCTTACAGGGAGCCAAGATTTTCACCAAGTTAGATTTACGAAAGGTATTTTATCAAATACTTGTTGCTGAAGAGGACATATACAAAACAGCTATTACAACCTCATTTGGCCTCTACGAATTTCTACGAATGCCATTCGGTTTATGAAACGCTGCACAATCTTTTCAGAGGCTAATAGATGAAGCTTTGCGTGGGATGAATTTTTCATTTGCTTACATTGACGACCTCCTTATCGCTAGTTTTGACATGAACGAACATAAACAGCATGTCATCCAGGTATTTCAACGTTTAGCATACTAAGGTCTTAAAATTAACCCTGATAAGTGTGTATTCGCAGTGCCTAGTATTGATTTCTTAGGCCACCACATAGATGGCACTGGAGTTTCTTCTATTCCACAGAAGGTGGAAGCAATACAAAATTCTCCTAAGCCTGAGTCACTTACGCAGTTGCGAAAATTCATCGGTCTTTTTAATTACTACAGGCAATTCCTTCCAAATTGTTCTCAGATTTTAGCACCTCTTTCCGATATATTGCGGCATACGTATAAGAGAAATACTAAAATTACGTTGTCTAATACTGAGATTTCTGCGTTTAATAAACCAAAGCAGCATTTTCTAGTTTTACAAAATTATCATACATAAGTGATCAACCGGAATAGTTTCTATCTTTAACTACGGACGTTTCAACAATGGCAATCGGGGCAGTCATACATGAACATACAGGAAATCAGAAACGCCCTATATCATTTTACTCATTGAAACTTTCTCCTGCTCAGATGACATACAGTGTTTTTTCTAGGAAACTTCTTGCTATTTATATGTCCACCAGACACTTCCGCTACCTACTTGGGAGGCGTAACGTTGTGATATATACAGATATATGTCGTTAGTATACGCATTGCAATTAAAAACAGGCAAATACAATCCCGGAGACAATCGTCATTTGGATTTTATATCTCAATTTGCAACAGATATCATATATGTCAAGGGAGATCACAACATCGTTGCCGACACTTTATCTCGCACTTATATCTTTTCTAACACCACGCAAGTCCTAGACTTTGAGAGTCTTTTACTGGAGCAGGAAAATGACCCTACGCTTATGCATTTACATTCGGATTCATCGTTGAAGCTCGAAGATTGTCTCAAACGAGGCTATCTTGAAAGTGACACTCATCAGCCAAAACAACCTGATGTCATTTTCCTAAATCCACTGCCACATTCACAATCACCTTAACCCCTTCTTCAGACTAGGCCCTACACACGCGCCAGGAAGGAAAGTGCAGTGGCTATCAAAGTACAGACATTATTGTTAATTACTTAAATTTAAAATGTCATAAAAATGTTTTCCAATTTTAGCGGGGAGCTATGTAGAATCAATTCTACATGCATGTACATACTTATATACATATCGCCATGTACGCACGTACACACACATATACGCACATACTCTTACATTAGTACCGCACGTGAAACCTCTTTTTCCCGCGCTTCATTCAGAAATAAATAATCTGATGTTCACACGTGTTTATACCAGTTGGAAACTGCTTTTCGGAGCTAACAGTCCGAATGCCGTTAGATCCTTTCCAACTCACATACCGCGTTAACTGCGTTTAGCAATCAGTTTCACCATGAATATTTATCTCTCTTACAAGCATACATCACTCCATATATAATTGTATTCATCTACTGATTAATACAAACAAATTTACTTTTTTAAGGAAGTCTTCCAATATGAACATTGATACATTTTCTTCAACATCCAAGGGAGAACTTTATCCACTAAATCTTGCATGCACAAAATAATCAATCTTGTAACTATGTTTAATACATTGTTATTATACGTGTTATATGTTTCTCTGAGTTATTGTTAGTATTAATGTAGTGGATTAGATAACTTGTCTTCTTTATAATGGTGACTGCACTCTTAAATTATTTCCACGTTGTCCAGTCCACAATAAGGTCTCGTTAACACTTCAAATCTTTCATTCAGTAATGGTCTTTATTCTGAAAATTATTATTTGGCCAAACTTTTTCGTGGAACAGTCTACAGACATGAACTCAATTGTATGCTTCTGTTTTTTATAATATACTCCATATTATACCATGGTTTTTTGCCATTATTTAATTTTAATTTCTATTTGTAATTAATCAGTTTGATAGTCTTTTTAGGTTTTATAGTTTGAATATCCTTCGGTAATTATATGTTCAGATAATATTTTCTATCATTTTCTCCGAAAAGATGAAACGTGACAGACGGAAACTTTTCCCATAATTGTTCTTAATGTATAAAAAATGATATATCTTTTTCCTCTCGCGCGCGCGCACAGAGAGAGAGAGAGAGAGAGAGAGAAATTCGTTTCTTTACTTGGATTTTCCTTTAAGTATCATCCTTGTGCGCCAAATGAATAAATGATAACGGTGAAAGGTAAATTCTTATCAAATAAATATGATCTTTCGAATCTAACCAGATGTGTACTCCATTTTTTATTTGAAGTGTGAGATCTACCTTTTTTGTATCCAGTAACTATTTGTAACATTTATTTCTCAGAACTCTTTATATCATTTTCTATCTGTCTGTCTGTCTCTCTCATAACAATCACAGTCCTATCTCTGTATATATCAAAATGTAATCTTCTTCCACTTATTGTTAACACTTCATTTATGTAACGTTATCCCTCTTCTGAAGAACATCATATAACTTATGATACTACCTAGAATTCTCTAGATTTGGGGTGAATCATTAGATAACTGTTTAATATGCTTTTCTTTGTTTGTAATGGAGTTGGGATCTTTTAGTTAATACGTTTCAGGCATAGTTTGCTGTTTGAAATTTCCCTCGATTTTCTCGGTTAAATTTTCTGTCGACTGTTATAACCTCATATAGCATTAAATTTAATTACATTTTTGATTTTGGCGTCAATCAGAAAGTAGCATGTTTGATGGGTACCCTCATTATCTCCAATATATTCTCTTGTCTCAGAATTGATCCTTATTCTTATTTCTTAAACAGTGCTATCATCATTCCCTTTCTTATTTTCCCATCACATTTTATTTCTACTTTATTTTTACTCATTCCCTGTATTTTGTTTTTTACTATTTTTATCTCAAGATGTATCGTTGAAGTTTATTTTTATTTTTCCTACAGACTCATTTAACTTCATCACTTCTTCCAGTGTCACATTATTATATTTGTTTTTTCTTGCTTGGAAAATTCTCTGTATTTAATCTAATAAACAGTTATCTAATATACTCGTACTTATTTCACCTCGTATGTAAAGTCAGTTACAAATATTCGAATCTTTTATTCGCTAAAAAAGATTCATCACTTAATAGATAATAAAAAAAAACTACCTGGCTTCATTATAGATACTATTAATAAACAAATTATCTAAGGTCAGTAAGTTCAGCCGTTCAAGCTTTGCGAATTCACGTTCGTTCTATCAAAGAAGCAAATTAGTAAATGCATTTCTTTTATCAAACACTGTCTGGAAATATTCGCGTAAAATATATAAAATCGTATTTCCTACAAATTGTGTTAATCGTTTTCTTCTTCTATCCTTCAGATTTTGTTATTACTATAACATAACACACAGGAAGACAGGATGATATATATCACATTTATTTTCATATAATATATTACATCTTTTAAATTCAATATACGGTTAAAATGGCATAAAATTATGTCGTTGGTTTGTTGTTTAAATTATCAATTTCTAAATAAAAAAACAAAGAACGTGACAATTCTTTTATTCAATTTTAAAACAATTAAGGCTCTTCATTAAAACAATTAATTTCATTGTAAATACAGAATAATTACTACTGATTATGAATTATTCTTTCATCAATAAATAATACACCCTTTTGGTAAATCTTACTTTGTATGTATAGCGGTCAACTGAATATATCATAATAATGCTAAAAACGTTTTTTTTTTTGTATTAACAACCTAAATAGTTTAAGGTTCCCAATATTTTTTATCAGCATTCAAATTACTGTACTTTATCTTGTAGAAACACATAATTAAACAACGGAAAATAAATTGATGTCGCATTGACGACATAGATTTTTTTTTTTTTTTACATATGTATTATGTAAAACAAACATATATTCTGAACTGAAATTATACATCATAGTTTCATTTATTAATATTCATTTAAGATGCCGCATGATTGTATTTAGCAGAATACATCGTAACAATATAAAACTTGACACTATATTATAGAGTTTATATTAATTCAAATTCTAAATTGTAAGAATTATTTTGGTTAGAAGGGAGATTTATTTCAGGTGGTACTTTTTAAACTTGCACCGAAAGTTTATTTTATTTAGTCCTTCCTTTTGGGAACCAGTAGGCACTGTGGGCCAATAGCAGAGACGATTTCAGCTTACCTTCAAGGCTGACCAATCACAGAGCAACTAATCTTGACTGAATAAGAAAATTTCCTCCCAGAGACTTGCACCGGCCGACGGAAAATAGTAGTACTAGTAGTAGTGGTAGCACTGTGCTCAAGCAAGAAGGACGTCGGATTTTTTGCTGCGTTGTGGCCGCATGTTGCTAAGCCTGCTTTGTGTTTTCGCACCTGCTTTCTCAGCTTTCTATTGTTCCTTTCTAGCTAGTTTGTAGTCCTCACTCTTTTCTAATTAATCTTTTTACATTTATGTAGCCCCCTGCACATCAGAGGCGTTTCTGCCTTGCTCGGGGTGAAATGATTAAAAAAAAAAAAAAAGAAGACATCATAAGAACAATTACCGTAAAATATTTATAAAAGAAACATGGGCACGGTACAATACGCAGATTATATTTGTATTTTGTGGAGTATTTATATATGTTTCAAAATCACCCGACGAGATATAGAACCGATAGTCTATGGACAAGCGAATGATAATATTCGTTAATGAGAAAGATCCTGCTGATAAGAATTATCTTTCCCAACATAGTTAACTGAGTCATATCAGTGAATATTTTTAGAGAAAGGCCTAGCAATGTGTCCTTCCCCTTATTGTTAGCATAAACCTGTTGATGGGTGCTATATATAAATAAAAATATATCTTTAGACTATTTGGTTGAGGTACGTATATATTGGCAATTACAATTTTGTATTCGAAATAAGAAAAACAAAAACTAGATGTACGTGGGATGTATTCCGACTGAAAAAGCTAAATGCGACACTGAGTTCTGAAAGCGCATTTGGTGTGAGAAATTATTCCCACATAGCTCAGAGCTCGAGCAGTGGGTGGAAATCAACAACTATAACAAGACATACCTGGGGATTAATAACAAGTTTATTAGTCTTGCAAAAAGGTTGATTTTTGCAGCTTCTGCTCAGCTTGGTATATAGTCTGTTTTCGAGACGGTAGTTGGCTTGCTTCTGGAGACTTGAGTGAGTTCGGCCTCGTCATGGAAGGTGGTGAAGTTCACGTATGGAGCTGCAAATTCCGCGACGTTCAGGAATATTTCTTCTGAGGTCTGGGTTCTACAGGCGTTTCCAATTCGGTCGAAAGAAGGTCGAGTCGGCCTCGTCTTGAAGAATTCTTAGAGAAGTTTTCTCTACAAGTAAGGCAATAACCAAAAAAGTATACCTCAAAGGGTACGATTGATTTGGAGAAAGTCTCTCTGAATAAAATGATAAGGCATTAGCCTAATGAAGATACCTTGATTGGTATAACTGTCTCGGGAAATAGAGACATGAGGGCGCCCACTGTAGGCCCCGCGGCAACATATAAGAAGGAGCGGTACTAAAATGCGACCGTGCTCTGTCGAAGCCGGCTAACCAAAGAGGCCGGAAATCTTCCCATCTGTCCTAAGCCCGCCAAAAGTTCGAAACGAGGCCGGCCCACTCAGCCAATCAACAGGATTGTCTTAAACAATGTGTTGGATTCATAATCCAATGAGGTGACTCGTTACATTTGTATAATTTCCAACATTGAAAAGCAAATGATCAATATCAAATGCTATGCAAAATTTTGAAATACAGGAACATTTCGTTGGAAATAAATAAAAGAGTACTGGTATCTTTCTATATGGCAGTGAATACTGAACGATCTCCACATAGATGAAGGAAATCTTCGAAGCAGAACTAATGTGGTTCTACAGAAGGATGCGGTAGTTACTATGAGCTGAACAATTGAGCAACAACAAGATTTGCAGAGAATGGAAACAAAAGAAAAATATATACTTAATATCAGGAACAGACAGTTGATGTTATCGGGACTCGTGAGAAGAAGGAAGGTTTAAAGAATCTAATAATCACAGGACGGATAGAGGGAAAGCGAGACAAGAAAAAGTCGCGTAAGATATAAACTGCGTCCAAAGATTATACGCAAAAGAGTTATTGTCAATTTTTTTAATGTAAAATTCATAGATATGTCTTATCCAGTGAAATAATTTGTACTATTATGTATAGCGAATTTGCATTAAAGCAATTAAATCCCAATTTTCAATTTCAGATTGATAATTAGTATTTTTGAGTAATTTGAGTAATTTGCAGCATCAAGAGATTATTTGCAAGAATTTGAATTTAGTATTATGGCTTGTAAAAAAGAACTAACAATGAATGAAAAGAACTATATAATCAAATACATTATCAAAGGAAAGTATTCGCTTCAAACTTCTAAGTATTTGAAAAGAGATCATCGAACAATCAAGAAAAAGTTTCAAGTACGAATTCAACAAAAGAAAAACAAGTCTCAGGTTGAATTCAGGAATTTAACAAAGTGAGATCTAGCACATATCCGAAGAGAATTAATAAGAAACAGAAATGCATCAAGTGCGTTCATATTTGAGGCCGCTGGAGCTCCTATGGTGTCAAGGGATACAAGGTGTAAAGCATAAAGGAAGTTTGCTGTTGTAAAAAATCAAATAAAGAAACCCATTTTAACAAAAAACAGGAAGATTACAGTGGGCAAAAAGTACATGAAATCTGATTTCTGTAAAGTGCTTTTTAAGGACGAATGATGAATCATCATCGAAGGCCCCAATGGCTGAGCTCGAGAATTGGTTTGCTGTCAACATGGCGGCGTTGGGATCATGATATGGGCTGGGATTATTGGTAATAAAAACGTGAGTCCATTTAAAGTGCAAACTGGGTTAAATTGAATACCAAATGTTACTGTGATTTTCTAGAGCAATATTTTTTGAATGGCTTGATAACCAGTTTTTAGCCAAGCGTACATCTATGATCTTTATGCAAGACAAAGTTTACTAAATCCTGGTGGAAAGAAAATGGATTTGTTGAACATTCACTTATGGACTGGGCTTCAAATAGCTGTGACTTGAATCGTGTTGAGAACCAGTGAAGCATCTTCAAGAGATATATTTTTCTAATAGAAGGCAATTCAACAGGAAGTGTGACCTCTGCGATGCAGTTAAGGTTGCTGCAAACAACTTACCAGCCGCTAAAATTGCAAATCTAACATCAAATGTTGACACTTGGCTGCTAAGTGTTATTGGAAAGAAAGGAGCGCTTGTGCATTAATTTTAGGAGATTCTTATTACGTTTTGCTTTAATATCTTTTATTTTAAAATAAAATGCTTTTTTTTTCTTTTAGGAAATTGACGACTTTGCTCTCAGATAAATTCATATTAGTTTTACTAGGTATAATAACGTAAAAGTATTAAAATAAATACTTACAAATAAACTACTGACAGTCAAATTAGTCGGTTTTGTTAACTTAGTAAAATATTCTCCAGCCAAAAAGAATAATTTTCTCTATCACTATATATCTAAGTTAATAATATTGAGTAGAATCTAAACAACATCATAATACGATTTTTAGCATTGAAGATGCCACATTTTATGCCAATTCATAACTTATATAAAATCTCTAGACGGAGTTTATGTGATGGGCTTGAGCAAGTGGATGGCAGAGTGGAGTTTGGGATATATAACAAGAAGAAATGTGTTAAAAACAAGAGAAGGCCGAAAGAGTGGGTTACCCGGTGAGGATCAAACTCACTAATCAGTTGTAGTAAGTTCTAGCTACACAAGTTTGCTGACCATTAAACCACGTCGACGTGCCTAAAACGACAAGGGATAGATGTATGTGGAAGTCCGTGATAGAGTACATCTTGCAAAAACACGGACCTGAAAGAAGATGAAATTCTAGATATGTGGCTGTATGTAAAGCGACTCTATGACTACAAGCCGCCGAACAATTTAAATATTAGTCAAGATACATGCATCAATCGCATGAATAGATAACGTTTTTATTTTTCTCCTACCTCATATGATAGGATCCATGCTGATAGCAACTTGCACGGGTATCCGTCAAATTAGGCTTCTCGATATTTAGGTTCTTCTCTGAAACTCTGACAGAGTGCTGAAAAATGTAAGGAAAAAAATTAAAAACGATGTTAACGAAAAGAAAAAAAAGCATTGAAAGTAAGTAAATAGAATGTTCTTCAACCAACGTACGATTTAATCGCGCGTCACCAAAGGCTATAATCCACAAAACAGCGCTTTCTACATAGGATTAATGAAGGGAAGAAGTCTATGAAAAAGAAAGTATACAGAGTGAACATTTATATTCATGTGAACGAGAGAAATCAACACTTCTTTGACATAACAGGACCTATCACATACTTATTTATATTTCATAGCGTTAGAAAGTAGTAAGGTTCATTCTGCATGTTAGATTGTGTAAGAAAAGAAAAATGAACATGTAAATAAAAAAACGAGTCTGGAGGGATCAATGAAAAATTTCTCAACGCACTATTTTTCGGTGTGTCATTTGCAATGATCAGGATGTAGATTGATACATAAAGAAAGCTGAGCCTACTACAAGCGTTATTTGTACCACCGACCAGAAAAAATCATTGGCATTACGAATTCATTTGAAACGGGGCGTACAGTATTTAAGTATATTATCACTTCAACATAGAATATATATATATATATATATATATATATATATATGTGTGTATAATTGATGTTACGCTGAAGTCCATCAAGTAAGGCGCCATAGTTTTTGTTTTTTTCAACCGAGTTTTTTCTCTCTCCTCCGAGACCATGTTAATTTTTGAATTGGAAACAAATCATCACGAACTTATTTAAACAAGTAGTAAATATGTTTTATTAATATAGGTATAATATAGTTTATTATACAATGAAATATATTTGAAAGTCGATATGCTGCCAAAATTAAGTACAGAGAGACTTCGCTGCAGATAATTATTCATGCTGTCGTAGTCGATAACGCATTTGAGAGAGGGGATATTTCATGTAAACTGTCTACTGATGGCTTTTCGACAACTTCTTTTGTTACTGAAATGAAAGCAGTTATCAATTCGAACGCTCTCAGACACCAGGGGTTGGTTTGCCTCCTGTAATTAACCTGTTAAACTGACAATTGAAAAGATGTGAAACAGTTTTTTTTTTCAGGTTATATATTCAGAAACTCTAAATAAGTGCATTCATTTCAAAAATGTCTTACTTTAATTTTAACTTTTAGGTTACTTACTTTATTTTTTTTTTTTTTACTGTTGTCATCAATAAATTTTGTTTTACATTTGTTTTTGGTTTGGTATCTCCTAATCAGTCTATTTAATTTGCTATTTCTGTATGATTTGTTAGCCTTGTCCTGACGATCCGGCGAGTGAATGCGCAGTCGGCTTTTGCTTCACTTTTAGATTTAGTTTGTGTATTTGCTCTACTTTCGTACTTTTGTATTGAGCTCTTTATTGTTATGGTTTCGTCTTGGTTTTTTTTTCTTTCGAACACAGCTTTTGCTTTGTTTGTTTCTTTTTTTATTCCCCTCTACCCATTTGGTATTACCATTTGTGATTGACGATTAAATTTACCGTTTTGTTAACTGTAGGACTTAATGATTTCAGTCATTATTAGTGATACTGTTTTCTTGGTACGTTTTACAATAATATATATATATATATATATATATATATATATATATAATTCCAGATGAAGAGAACTCAAGGAAGTATTATTTTGAGTGCTCTGGCATTGATTTTGTTATGGACAGTGCTCAATATAATGAGTATTATAGAGCTTAATATAATTATATTATACATTAATTGTACTTTGTGACACGGAAATTTCTATGTTTCGTGATAGATTCTCATCATCAGGCAATGTTGTTGTTTGTTGTGCAGATGATTTACATTTAAATGACAAAACCGTTGGCTTTGCTGTGTATGCATGTATATAAAATTTACATGTGTGTTTCTTTTGGCTAATCAGAGTGGAGATTTATTTTGACATTTGTTCCCAAAGAATACATACTAACTAACATTTTCTCTTTTTTTCTTTTTTCCTCATTCATCCCACTCTTTTACCTTGTTTTTCCCTCCTTAACGCCAAGATGTCAACCTGCCTTTAACTTGACCTTATGATTTTCTTTTTTTCCTCTCTTCTCTCTTCAGTTTTTTTGCTTTTGATGTGATATTCTCATTCAGTACAATTCTATATTTTTCAATTACTTAACATTTTTAGACTAAGTATTTATTTCTTGTAAATTGCTTTGTAAAAAGAAAGATATTTTTTAAAAGAGATACTATTTTGGTCTATCTATTTATTTGTTGTATAGTTTTTTTTATAGAAAGAACATTTATTTTTTAAAATAATTATGTTTCAATTTGTTTTTATACAATTCTTTAGCAATTATTGTTCTTTAAGCACTTGTTGTTTATATGCATGTTATTTTATTTAGATGTTATCCATTTTCTAATGTGAATTATTTGCAATGTCTACATTAGACATTTATCTCATTGCGTGTATTTAATATCTTTTTATTCTTATGTGATTTAATAATAAATAGTTTTTCGTATAAACATAATCTACATGGTTTCTTTAAGGACTTGAATATTTTAGAAATTTATAAGTATGCGTTTGTTTAAACCCTACACAACAAGACAGTTTTATACTTCAGCTTAGTTAAGTGGATCTTAGTTGCAATTTCTATGATGATGCACATCGTCTGGCATATTCTGCCCCTTGCTCAGGATAGTGTGAATGTTCTAGTTAACACAACCGTCGAAGACACAGTAACCGTTTAGTTTATCTATCTCCATTAAAATTTTATTCCGTGCTTTTTCTTAATAGGCTTTCACATTAAGAAAGTCCACTTACTCTGTATAAATAAGAAATCAGGTACCTGACACATCTAGCTTTTAGATATTAGAACTGGATTTTGAGCCACACACATACACAAATACACAGAAATCATCGCTTCAAAAATTTAGTTAAAAATACAAAAAAATAAAAAAAAGATATTTTATTTCTTTATTATTCAGTGACGCATCTTTGAACGAAGATAAGCTGCAACATATATATTATAACCGGATTCTCGTTTCTCAGTCACTGCCAGCTCTTCACCAATATTTGATTTTCTTTATAAATATTGACCCTAATTCTCTATACATAATAAGAATAATTAATACTGATGACTGTATTCCATACTCACTGGGTGCCCCATATACTAAGCCTTGTGCTTAGCTATAATAAACTAAGATGTCAAAAACACACACACGTTACACTGATTAGAAAACTTGATGATTTCATCTGTTGTGGTGGAAATGTTTTTTTCGTTCTTGTCATAATGTCAGAAATAATTTTGTAATCAAAATCTTTAGATTACCAATAATTGTTCCAGCAAGCTCTTAGCCGGAGATAAATTATTCGTCCCCGTATTACCCTGAAGCAAAAGCCTAAATTTCTCAGATAAATTTGCCTGTCTTATTTTGTGAGATGGTTACCAAAAAATTGTTTAACTAATTAATTTAAAATAAATTCAATTTTCCTTCTAGCATATTTTTCTTTTTCAAAGAAGCACGATTCTTCTAAGCCAGATTATAAAAAAGATCAATAGATTGAACTACAACGGTGTTTGAGGGAAAAAGTGAGAAAGAGTAAAACCCGCAAGGAAGAGGATAGAAAAAGTAAACAGATTCATTAATCCAATGCGTCTCAAATGCTTCGAGCCCGCTCAGTCTCTTCCTAATACCTATCGTATCGCACGTCGTTGAAACCATATAAATAAGAGAGTTTTATTCTGAGCCCCTCTGGTTTGTCAAAATGGGAAGTGCCTTGTGTGATACACGCTTGGGCAATCATGTCTGTTTCGATTCATAATAGGCAGATTTTCTCGAATTATGTTTTCATTTCTTCTTGCTTGGTTACTTATCAATGCTATAGAATGCAATCTGCCTCCCTATTCAGTCTATATCTAGAAGAGATGGATTGATACTTTTTTCATGGGTTTTTAAGCATAAATGAATGCAAATAATTTAAGTGAAAATCGAACTCGGATATTCGATTTTCTTTTCAGAACCAATATCCCTTATACCACAACGTATGTCCATATTAGACTAGCAATAGAGTAAAAACGAATAGCATATTCATATGGGTATGGCATTTAAGAGAATGTCTCAATGCAGTAAAAACTGATCTTAAGATGCAATTTGTACTTAGGACGGAAATATACAAATTATTATGATAAAAATAGGAGAACTTAAAAATTATGTTGTGGATTAAACCGAAATTGAACAGCGAACGTTTGGAAAGAAAAATAATCACTGAATTGCTTTTAACCGCCTTTAACTATCATGAAATTACAGGTTGGTGATTGTAATGTAAATACTGTTTATAACTTCGTTGATTATAACCACGATATTATGGAGGCGTATAAGAGACATACATCTAACTGTATCATGTAATAATTAAAGTGATTTCTGATGAATTCTGTTTAAAGTATTTCTTTGAATGTTAAAGATTATCTAAGTTAATATAATTTATTTGTTTTGATTTGAATGTTGTTCTCATTTTTGTTGCCATATTGACAATATTTCGAAAGTTATGCACTCCCGCCTTTTTCAGGTGAATGGAATTTCGAACTGCACACTTATTTTCTTCATCAGGGTAAATAGTTCCAGTTACACCATCCATGCCCCCTTCGTATAACTCAGTATCAGTTATATCTCCTTAACTCAACTATGAAACATTTTGTAGACATCTGTTGGGTGAAGTCAATGGATTCAGCCAACACTTTATCCCTCTAGGTTACAAGGCTTAGTGGATAACAGCGTTCGATTAATCCTGTGTTATGAGTTCAATAGCTGAATACAGCAGGGTTGTACAAAATCTTCGAGAATTATGTCAAAGCAAGATAAATGATATTAAGACATCTGAATGAAGCATGTCTAGTGGTGGTAGAAAAAATGCAATATTTTCCTTTATTTTTTTGCCGCAGCATATGTGTCAAAGGTTTTGTTTGCATATCAAAACAGCAGCTTTGATCTACAACTGACTCAATTTTCATTGAATTTGAGTGTAGCACCTTGGAGAAATGCCTAAAAGTATGCAAATGTACACCCATGATTACGTCTTTCGTTGATTTTTGACAAACCCTGTATATTGCCTAAAATTTTGCATACATTTCAGTAATTTTTGTCGTACACTGTAAATCGATTCGACGAAGATTTGAGAACATTAAATATATATGTCATGATTGACAAGTTATTCAATTTTTGTTTAAACAATGTTTGGAGAAGTAGTGTTTGTTAGAACGGAGATACACAAAAAGACTGACATATATATATATATATATATATATATATATATGTGTGTGTGTGTGTGTGTGTGTGTGTGTGTGTGTGTGTGAAAATCAAGACAATACTAAAAGCATATAATGATACATTTCTATTCTAAAATTACCAGCAATATATTTTAATGATTCCAGCTTGCTAAAAAGCGAGACCAGTTTGCTAACCATTACATCACTTCGAGGCCCAATATATGTTAATTTGTTAGGCGTCGCTTAGATATGGCACAAATCCGAATGTTTGGGGTATGCAATTAGGATCGAAGTCACATCTCAGTTGTAATACATTCCCTAAATATATGCTGCCAAACAAAATCAGCCAACAACAGCAACTATATATCAAGTTTTATTTGTGGTGTAATATAACAAACGCTATTGCGTTATCTACAAAGCGTATTATGACTAATACTGTGAAAACTTCTGAAATTTTAAGTATAAATTTAATAAATAATTTGTAGCTAACAACAAAAAAATAGCTGTTGAATGATTCGATAGTCTTAATGTGGAATTGAATTTGGGGATACAAATTACTGGCAAGATATACTGAAGAGAAAAAAAGCAGGGTAATATAAATGACGAGTATGACTGAATGTATATCAGATCAAAAAGAAGCGTCATAGTAAAAAGGTGGGTTTCATGACCATTATTATTTTCCCCCTTCTGGTTAATTCAATAGATTTTGCACACAATTAAAGAATTTAAAAATTGTTTCTACTAAATGTAAGGTGATAAAGGCACTAAGGTTTAAGGAATAATGAGATTGAAACCTTCTGAGAAAAACATTTTAAAAATTATTATGGAGAGAGAAATATAAAGTGCATCTTTAGAGAAGACATAAGTTGATCACTGATAGTGTTTTGAATTAAGAAACTCAAATTAGACCGGAAAACAATGAGAAAAACTGAAAAACTTATATTTACATCTAGCTATTTGGTCATGGATTTTAACGGTATATTATGTTAATAAACCAACAAACTAGTACTAGATTAGCAACTAGATCCCACCCTTTTACAGTGAAACCGATAAAATGCAGTCGTAACTTCTACTCCAACAGTTTCTTTCCTCGCACTTCCCGACTGTGGAATTCTCATCCAAATGATTGCTTCCCCGACGGCTACAATCTCCAGGAGTTTAAATGTAAGGTCAATAGACACCTCCTAACACACTAACCTGCTCCCATTCTATCAAGCACTCTTCCCATCTGCCCAACCCTCATCCTCGCTATCCTTACTCATCTGTCACCTTCCTCCTGTCATTCCCTATGTCTAACCACTCCTTCTCTTTACCTTCCCCTATGTAGCCCCATGCGTAATAGTGGCAGTGGAATGCCTTGGTTGGGGTGAGATGATTAAAAAAAAAAAGTACTGCTCTTAATTTCGTAAAATCGAACCACCACCTAGTATTAGTTTTCATAAAAGTCGCAATAAAAGTATTTATAGCAAACGTATGTGCAAGGTAAGTAACAGTGAATTAAAAACAGGATGTGTGCTCAAGACGATAACATTGATGATTTTCATTAAACTTGCAAAAACATTTGGAATTACTAAATAATTTAATTGAATTGGCGAAAAAATATATCGACTCTGACACAATTTTGATATCAAGGGTATTATTTGTGATAACAGACCACTTTATGATAAAATGCGAGATTTGTTGGCGTTTATAATATGACTGGATACATATATGCTGCCAAGACACAAATATAAAAATGCCCACCATTGACAATGCAAATCATACAACATCTGACAATCAGAGAAAAATTTTAGCAAAGCATAACTGCAGATTTTTCAGCTCAAATGATCGAGATCTAATCTAACTTTACATGCTAGATATATCTGTGCATTTTGAAATGCACCTTAATAACAAACAAAAGTTAATATTCATATTTAATCGACATTAAAATGTAAAATGAGTAGCCGATGATTGAAATTCTTTGAAGTGCATCGGTGTAAATGAGTTAATAAGGAAGCTATTTACGTTAAATATTAGTAGAATCTAAATATTCAAATAAAAATTTCATTAGAATGAAAATGAAAGAGGAAATATTTTGCAAATAGATTGATTATTACTATTATGTTAACAACATATATTATTCAGGTGATTGTAAAGGATACATCACAAATTTTATACTTTTGTCATTACGAAAACAGGTTGAATAAAATTTAATTATGATAGAAACTATTGTGTCATAAAGAAATCCACTAAACTGATAAACAATTTAGAACTGATGTAAAATATGGAAATTCACAACAACGAAGAAATTTAAGCATACATTTGAATGTTCGTTACGAGTTTGATAGCCACATGGGTGCAATGCATTGCACCGTCTGAAAATAAAGTTTTCGGATGCTATGAAGTTGAAAAATTATTTAATGTCTGTTACTGTTGTGTGTTCATGTTGAGAAACCACATAAAATAATAAAAAACAAAGGCAGATATGGAGATAGAAAATGTAAGTTATATAGCACAAAAATATACAAACTGAAACACGGGTTAGTCAATTAAGGCATACTAGGAATACTCTTAGTGGAAATCTATATATACAGTCTTGTAGTGAAGAGGTAAGTCCTGTTAATGAGTCTGTATCTTTACTGACCAACTGACTTCTTAGTAACTCTTTTTTGACAATCACTGTCAGTCTCTCTATAGGCAGGAATATATGTACACATTAGGCGAGTGCATTTTTATGCGTGAAAAGAGGAAACCCCAACAGTTAATTAGAAATTCGATCAACAGTGTCTTGCAAAAGATCTTCTCGCCAAAAATTGCGTATTATAAAATTTAACTATGCGTTGTATATTGCAATCCTATTTGGTCTGTGGCTTTTGTTATATATTTAATAATTCTTGATAAAATACAAATATGAAACTGCAATATATGCAATTTGCAATCTGTTTGAGCTTCAGTCATTTTCCCACCGACGTATAGTATCTTTATTGTGCTTTATATATCGAGGATTCATGGTAAAGATCTAGATATGAAAGTAAGTTATATGATAACATTTTCTTCTATCGCGTTTCTCGTGTGTAGAATTTTCTTCCGAAATTGTACATCACATCCAACTTAGATCTTCACATATTTCAACGAAATACCAATAGTTATCTTCTGTTTTCTTTTCTCCATTTCCCTATCCTTTATTTTTTGTGCTGTTTTCTCATATATTTTCAAATTCATTTGCATCTTACTGCCTGTATTTTCTGCCTTGAGGTTTAATGATTAATAAATAAAATAAGACGTACTTTTATAGCTCAATCTACAGAATAATTAAAACACCTAATATGTTTTATTAAAATCCCTAGAAATCTTTTCCAATATAATAAAAAATATATGTGTAAACAGAAGATTTTACAAATGCTTTCTTTTCTAGATGACTGGTATAATCCACTGCAATATATATTTTACGGGAGAGAAAGGCAGAGATAAAGAGAAAGTGAGAGAGAGACAGACAGACAAACAGAGAGACTGACAGACGGACAATTTCATGATGGAAGAGAGCGAAATTAAACTGAGCAAAGAAAAATCAGAAGAAACTAACGGGAGAATGCAAGAAAAATCAAGGAAATGAAAAATGTATGAAATTACATCTTTACATTTAGAAAATTTTTCAAGAAGGCTTTTCTAGGACCATATTCTAATCCAAACACTTCTCCAGGTCAGCTATCAATTTACTTTTGTGTAGCCAGAATCTAGTTAGTTTTCCAGCATCTATCATAAATAAAACTTCCCGTCCTCAAGGTCTACAGATAATTGGTGTTCACCAAGGACTCTCTTGAGGCGAAACACTGGGGAACGTATTTTTTTCACTTGATTTTCTCACTGCTTAACCTTTGATGCATCATACCTCCATTAAGATTAAGCAAGAACTTCCCGCAGTGCTTGAGCTCCAAGATTGTTCGCTAAAATAGACCCTTGAAATTGGTTCAGGTATTTTGCTTTGTACACCTAATTGCCTCTTATCCATATTCTTCAAGACCGAAAGTAAAAAGTGACAGTAATCATAATGTGCTTGGACGATTATCCAAGAGGGTTATACAAAAATTGCAAGCGCTTCCTTCGGATGAATAAAAATGATAAAAAAAAACTGTTATGACACTTACACCGTAGAAGTTCGAAAGAAATTTGTGGTAGGAGAAAAGATGACACCCGTCAATTATATTTAAAGAAAGTCAAACTGAATTTTATATTAATTCTATCTGTCTGAGTCTTTCATTTTCTCTATCAGTTTCACTTGTCATCTATCTATCTATATATATATATATATATATTCGGTCGGATTTAAATGTAAAATTAATCGCATATCTAATGTACTGATGAGCTGTGATACAGCGAAAGAGATCTGTCTGCGGATGACTATATATATATATATATTCTTCATGTGTTTGTTCCCTTTAGGCAAGCATGGATTTCCACTAGGTTCTGTCACTTGTCGCTCTCAAATTATTCCTTTTAGTTTCACTTACAAACCTTATTCTACCGTCCATTTGCTCAGGCTTATCAAGTAGGACTCACGCTAATTCCCCCATTCTTTCTCTTTCTCTCTCTCTTTCTCAATCCGTCCTTTGCATTATAAATTCTACGAGTCTACTTTCCACATTAAATGAAACCTAATCTGACTCTTCCGTATATTAAGGATGTGTTTTCTACTCGTCTCCGTCCTATACAACTTCACGACGTTAGTCTTGTGCCCAGTCCATGTTATCCTCAGAAATGTTCTTTAAAATCCCATTTCTGCTGCCTCAGGCCCTCTTTCATCCTTGATGAGAAAGTTCAACATTGACTGCAATTCAGAAGGAAAAACATCACATAGAAATCCAGCAGAGTCTTCATAAAAATTCTTAGTTTCGGTACTCTGTGCAGCATTTAAATGGCGTCCTTGGCCATGCAAACGCGTTTTTGAATCTTGACATTGTACATTCCATCATATGTCAGCACGCATCCGAGGTATTTAAATTTCTTGTTTGATTTTAATTTTTCGGCTTCTCTTTGGCATTTTGGAGTCCTCTTTTTGCGGAAGAACATATTTTCAGTTTTCTGAAAGTATATTCTTTCTTCTATTTTCTTCCAGCTTTCTCTTGCTATTTTCTCTAAGATGTCTTGCAATTTTCTTCGTGCTTGCTCTCAAAAACAGTGTCATCTGGGTGTCATACATTGTTGAGACTGTACCCACCAATGATGAATCCTGGCAACTTTTTTATCAAAATCTTTTTGCTGTATAATTTGAATATAGCCGGTGAAAAATCACACGCTTGTCTGACGACCCTTTCTATTTTTGTATACGTGCCGAATTCACTTCTTATCCGTACGCAAGGTGTTTTAACACAACATATATATATATATATATATATATATATATATATATATATATATTCATTCTTGATTACCCTAGCCTCTATTGCGAAAATATTCAGGCATTTTAGCATCTCTGTAAAGCCTTGGTAGTTTATTTTGTGAAATTACTTTGCATATTCTATGAATCAGGTATGTCCTTCTGCACTTCAATTGTTCTTTCAGAGAGCATTCTGAGAAGAAATATAGCATTTATTGTGCAGTCACCATTACCAAACCACACTGGTTTTGTCCTATCTATGGGTGTAATCTGCTGTGCGCTCTGTTCATCAAAATACGAATGATGAGTTTTGTTATGCGGCTATTGAATGTTTGGTGGAGTTCACATTCATTTACACCTGGCCTTTTAGGTAGTGCTGTGAGAATTGATCTATTTAGATCCTTCGGTATAGTGCCGTTGTTGTTTTATTATATCTATGAGCCTGTCAATGCTAAATTCTTCGTAGGACATCAACATCTGTATTTCAATGCTATCGGACCTTGCTGACTTAATTGTGTTCAATTTGGCCATTGCACATTCAACTTCGTTTTTATTATTTCTGGTTCTCGTTATGTTTGTGTATTATTGGTTGTTTATATATATATATATATATATATATATATATATATATAGAATTATTTATATTGAATTGAAAATATAGATATTTGATTTATATTAGATTAAAAATAATGATGAAACAAATAAATTAAAAATGGCTGTAGCTAATTACAATTTATTAATCTCCGGAAATTTTCGTAACATTTTCCACTTTACATTTGTTTACATTATCATACATTACAAAAGAGAGCTTATAATATATGGGTAATCGAAAAATCTAAGTTATATAAGGCTTGACTTTGCCTTGTTCTGACAGTGTAATTATTGTCGGTTGTGTGATTTAAGACGAATCAGATCAATTGATGGCTTCCCCTATGTGCTAACTGTTCCATGCCCAAATTATCCTCATTTTCTTAACAAAAACTGATAAATATTTAGGCCTGTAAAGAAATATTTATAAATATACTGTTTAATTAAATCAAAATTTCTATTCAGTACGTGTATCGTGTAAAAATATTACTCACACAAAGAAAGTATATATAGTGTCTTCATTTGATGAATATATTATGTAAGCTAAAATTTTCAGAATAGATTTTGAGTGTAAGGCAAACATCACCGAAAAGCTTAGAATTTCCCACACAACTCCTGCGAGACGCTTTATTCGAATTCAACGACAATCTGATTTTTGTTAATCTATTTGGAACCGTTAATGTACACAATTTTTTTCAAATCAATGTGCTGCGTTCGTCAAAAATCAACAACTAAAATAATTTCGTGTAGTCTTTTGTGCAATTCTATGCATATCTCAAAGTCGCTTCTCTCAAATTCAACCAAAATCTAGTCACTGGAATATCAATGTCAGATGTCTTGATATGCGAAAAAAGATTTGAATTGATACACAGCGTACAGCAAAATTTTAGAAAATGTTGCTTTTACGATTATTTCTCCGAAAACCTTAGATGTATTCCAAAAAACAATTGGTCATTTGATAAGTTCTACCTAATAATACACCATCACAATTTCAGATTTTCTCCAACACGCCCGACGTTGAAGTGAGAAAGAATCCATTACTTTTGTTTCACGTAATCGCATTTTTTATCTTACACATCACGGTAAAATTATACTGGACATTTAAATCAGCACTTGTAATTACCATTGCAATAAATTCATAAAACAAACCTCGAACAAAGCCGGGCTAGGTAGCTAGCATATATATATATATATATATATATATATATATATATATATATAATATGAATATATTATTAAAAAGATTATTCGTTTCATAACTTTTATGATGTTTACTGAAGAAAAAATATTTTCTGAAGGGAAAGATTTATTTACTTGACAAAAGCGTTTAGTTTACCATTTACTGTCCCTCTCTACAGAACTTCATTCTGTTTATTCCTATGGAGTAGTAAACATAGATATATAATGTCTTTTTATCTTCTGTATCACTAGGAATTTAAGGAAATTAGCATTGAAAGACACGGCCTGTCTTTCAAAAAATGCATCATTTGCGAGTCACACGATTAGCGTTTACCACTGAATTGATGTTTTATGTAATGATATTACAAGATAACCCTATAATAATATAATGCCTTACCGATTTTTACACCTTGTATGAAGAATTGATTACATATACGCAAATGAATATCTCAAGTGATGGGGAATCATGATGTGTTTGTAGGGAAATGGCTCGAACAATGTAGGTATCTTGCGCACATACACACACACCAGTCGAAGGTAGAGCAGATCTAAGCAATAGAAACAGCTAGTAAGAGGTTGTCTATTTTATGTTATTAAGGTGGATTTGTCTAAAGACGAATGGATATATCGAATGCCTCAATCGTGCTATGAATGAACGAAACCTCAATCATTGGCTCTACAAGTTCAAACTGAAGATCTCTCCTTTTGTTATGCATCCTCCTATGAGAAGTAACAGGTTATGCATGATGAAGCCCTGAATGCGGAAAAAGTTGATAGAAACAGCCAGACCTTTGTTGAGCTTGCCGAACGCTTCCAAAATAGTCAGACTTGCGTGGCGTACAATGTGAGGACGTGTGTATCACACACACAGTCGAGAGCCATCAAACAAAAAGGAGTGAGAGTCTCTCGTTGATTTCCCGACAACGTAACGTTCCCATATTTGATCTAGTGCTAATCAGTGACGTATACTAAGTCCTGTATGACGCTCTCAGCCGGCTGTTAATTGGTTATAACCACATGCCCGCTGCGTCACACCACGAGACTATCTCTACAACCAGAAATGATCATGCACTGTAACTGGTAAAGGAGTTGAAATGTCTTGCATTATGATATGCTTAAAACGGGGTAAACTATTTCCACGAGCCTGTAAACTGCAGTATTTTGAACGTGTGACATTAGCATTAAAGTAAAAGAAGCACATTTTCTTTAATCGAAAGTCTGCTTTGTTCTGCCATAACAAAGCCACTGCCATATGAAGTCTGTGGCCATGAATGACATACGGTGCTTCTGTTTCAAGACACTGTGACATTCACATTACCACAGCTTTCATTCGATGGCCAACAAGCTTTGTGGGAAATCTTTCTTAATGATGCAGATTAGGGAATAGCACACAGAGACACCAAGACAGTAGACAGCTGGAGGTATGTTGTCAATATTTTCTGGGTGTCAGACGAGGTTAATTTGTGTCATATTTGTATGCCATATTTTTTGGATACCTTATTCCTAATAAATCCAAATCAATAAGAACATTTCTACCTATCTTTTGTAGCGACGATTAATGAAAAAAATGATTTTTTAGTTATACGGCTAGGAGAATATCCATTACATATGTTGTAATATTCAGTTTGAGTTAAAGCAGATCTAAGTCTGATATTTATTTTAAAATTAGAAATTTAGTTATTTGTTTTGAAATTTACATAGAATAAAAATTAGTTAATAAATATCTGTAACTTCTTATTTAATAATATCAGATAATGAATATTTGTAATATAATTACACTTATCAATGAGAAATAATATTTCGAACTTAGTATATCTTTTACATAAATGTAATGATCTGTTAATTTTTGCAGAGTCATTTGAAAACTTATGAAACGATTCAAAATTTAAGTTGTGATGAAAAACTCATTAACGTTATATTTACTCTATTTCCTTTGTTTGCACGTAAAAATTCCATGATACCGAAAAAAGTACAACACTGGATTTAATACAATTTGAAGGTTAGGAATTTGCGGAATATATTATGAATTGCGATTAAAACTTTACACAAATGTGTTTGACCAAATTAAATAGTGAATTCATGATTGAACCACACTAGAATTCAGAACAGTAATCTTAAAGAAAGTGCTCAACATCGTTATGAAGCCTATTCCAATTTATTATGTGAGATATATTAAAAGACATTTGAATAAATGCATATTTTTTGTTTATGTTTGTCATAAACTCAGAGACCATATCTTCCGATCTTTCAAACCGACATGTAGAATATATTGATTGAACACAGGCACAGCCACACACAGTGTAAGCTAGCGATGTAGAGAGAGAATATTGCCATTAATTTCACAGTCACAATCAAATATTTCATTTTTTAGAACCATATAATATATATATGTACATATGTATATACGTGCTAATGTATTTTGCTTGTCTACTCAACTTTTCATAAGTAATTACTTATATATATATATATATATATATATATATATATATGCGTGAGTATTTATTTTTGTTCGCAATGGAGATATTAATTTAATATTATATTAAATAGAAAATAGTATTCTGAAATATATAATAACAAAGTAGAAGCCATAAGAATGTCTGAATTCATTAAAACATTCTGTGTGAATATTAAATAACCATTCCAATGTATATGTAAAATTCGAACAGGATATTAAAAACCGAAATTATTTCAGAAATCGAAATCACAAGTTCTGGAGTGAATATAAACAGATTTATTAGATATTTCAGTATCCATTTTATTTGAATAAGATAGACAACTTTTGATAGTTGATTTTTATTAACTTTTCCAAATTTCCGAAATAACGGTTTCATATAATCTGCAATTTTACCAATGTTCATCTTTTTTTTACCACTATTTTCAATTGTCGCAAAATATTCGATTCCAAAATTGTGTTTTTTGCTTGTTTATGTAATTGCTTTTTATTATTACAGGCGTCGTACGATTCCTTGAAAAAATAATTCTAGTCCCACAATTTGATATCATTAAAGTGATAAACCTAAATTTTTATGAACATTTTAATTTAATCTTTTCTTGTACATATACGCATCCCTATAAAGAAAGATAACATATTTAATATTAGCTGTTCCATGTGTAATACCAATGCCTCCAGCATTTTGATTCGTTTTCGCATTGTGTCATATTTCGGTGTTGTCTACTAAAATATGATACATGATAGTATCATGCATATATATATATATATATATATATATATATATATGTGTGTGTGTGTGTGTGTGTGTGTGCATACATATATTTGTATATTTAATTATATAGGTTTATGTTTATATATATATATATGTAAACAAACCTGTATAATTACAGTCGCTAAAGGAACAACATACATACATACATCATATATATATATATATATATATATATATATGCGTGTGTGTGTGTTTGTGTGTGTGTTTGTTTTTAAGGCGTAGTTATAATATTTAAGATAAATCTAGGTTAAATGTGTAATGTAATAAGACAATAAGACAATCACTATTGGAAACGGTAAACAACAAACTATATTCCCATAACAGTTAATCAAGTCTAAAAATATGCTAAGTGTAAATAAAAATTCACTTAAAAAATATAGCGAAAATATTAAATAATATATATATTAAAATTTACACTCAAAATATATATTGAACGCAATAATGTAATTTTGTTTAAAATATTCAATATCCTTTACTGAATAGATGTCACAATGTTTACCTGCATTGGTATGATTCCGCATATTACTTATTTCATATGATATTTATTCGTCAAGAGCCATAAACATGAGCGGCCTAGTGCAATATAGCCTGTAAAATATGGTGTTATCATTTTTTCAGATATTATCTTTTCAGGTAATATATATATAATGGAGTTTGAAATTTGTTCTGCTCTATTTTTCTGTTTGACATATTGTATTACATTGAAGAAGCAGCTTGTTAAATATATGAGTACAATATGAACTGTTTTCTTGATTCTGAGTATCAGATATGTAGGTATGTGTAGATATAATCGTGGTGTATCTTTTCGTGTATCAATAGACGTGACGTAGCTCTATTGTAAAGTGAAACGCATGGAAATACTGCCTGATCTTTTGACTAATTACGGCTTGTATAATGCCTGGTTAATTTGCTTAGAATTCTACACCATTCCTGAATTGGAGGAGTCGTACACACTTATTTATCCTGTCACTCCTGTAATTACATTTGTTTATATTTTTCTTTTGTTCGATCTTATGTCGTCTTTTCAACGGCCACCTCAGTCTTTCTTTATGCTCCTCCTCATGCTTATCTGTTTTGAACTTCACTTATTTCTATATCTTGCTATATATCACATCTGCAACTCTTTGTCGCGCCCTGCTCCTGCACTTCAATTCTCTGCTCTGCTTCATCATTGCATCTACCTTTTTCTACACGTTCTTGAAATTTCATCTCCATATCCTTGAAGCACATTCGTATTTTTGAATTAGTAAGCATGCGCCAAAATACACCTGCATTTCCATTCAATTATGTCTGTATTGTTTCCTTTCTATAACAAGAAATTTGCCTCTTCTGGGCTTGCAACTTTGTTTTCTTTATATATCATTACAATCTCTCATCCCAGAACTCAGCGCATTGTACATAACTACCAATTGAGGAAATCAGCTTCTTGAAAATACGGTTCATAAACCTGTTTTACTGTGGTTGCTCTTCTATCCTTTACGTTGATCCTTTATTTTGATCCCCTTTGGCTAACCTGAGTATGCATCCACTTACGACCACATGTCCCTAATATTCGCATGTTTTAAGTGTACTCTATCCCAGGGTGGTGTTTATGTAGGCCTCGAGGGAAGTTTTTTTTTCTGTCTGAAACTTCTTAAATTATTACACTGCAGAGTCCTAATATATTCCTCAACCTCCTTCGAATACCCTGGCTACTACGCTTGTAGTTTTAAACTTTTCTATGTTGCCTTTACGCTACAATGCACATCACTTGTTACAATATGTTTTTCTCAACGTCAGTGGAGCTACTATTTCCACTACATTCTACATTATACCATTATCTATGGTCAAATTGTTTGTTATTTTCTTGAATGGACTCTACCTTTGAGCAATCTATTATTTCTGTTTTTTCCATTATTCTGCTTAGCATTGGATCTTGCTCAGGATTAATTTTATATCTAATTATAGAAGGCACGGAGTTTTCTATCGACAGAATTATTCTCTATTCAAATTTTCCAGTTTTTCTTTTCTTCTTCTCAGTAACTGTAACTTTGAAAATACGTGCACATGTAGAATTGGTGTTCATTTTACATATATAATGTCGAAATCAAAGCCATTATTTTTATTATTGGTTCAATTTTATGCATCATATTTTCCTTGGCTTTTGCTTGGTCACTCCTGTATGTTCTGGTATAAAATTATGTTGTCTATTTTTCCTTATAACACTCCTATCACTTTCTGAAAAATCTGACTGAAAGTCTTAATTCAAAAGTGTAGAGGATTCTAACTTAACAGACCTATGTGAAGTTTAATTAAATGATTTCTCATAAATCTAATTCTATTTGCACTTTTTTGGCAACATATTCCATATTTGCTTTCTCCTAGCTCAAAATCTATGTATTAAGCAATGGAAATTAATCTAAGCATATATGCTGATTCCTTCCTACTTTATAATCCTCACATATCCTTAAAACCTTTATCAGCTTTTTAATCGCAACAGTAGTTGATGCACAGTTTTTTCTAGTTGATTCGCCTTTGCTAGAATGCCTTATTGGATAATTCAATTTAACTATTTTGTCATCAAATGAATTATGTGAACTTGAACATTTTCGCCACTATATATTTATGGCGACAATTCTTTTCAGCCGAATATTCGCTTTATAACCAGGTAACAATCATATTCTACTTTCTCGTGACTCCATGGAATTTATCAACTTTGCTTTATCCACCTATAATATGTTCATCCTTTACAATCCATGGTATGTATGGCATGCTACAACCACAGTTGGAATTATTTCAAACCGCGTACCAGCTACAAATTTCCCTGAGAGAAACCCATTGTCTTGATGTTTGTTCCATCAAATAGCTTTTATTTCAAATAGTTTTTAGTTCAGGTTGATCCAGATTAATCTAAACATTTTTTGTTATTTACTTTATTTGGCTTTTAGTATCCAATTGTATATTTAATTCAAGAACATTTATTATTATATTCTGAAAATAAATAATTCTTTTTTACGCTATTAGAACATAGTTTTCCTAATGCCGGACATTTGTATTTATTATTTTAATGCACTTTTCCACAATATTTGCATTTCATTTTGAGTTAAGTCCTATTCAGCCTGTACGCTGTGAGCTCGTCTTTCGGTTGATGTTTTACTTGTTTCCATATTCCTGTGGTTACTCTGCATGCACTCCAACATTTTCCGCTTATCATTTAAGTCTTGTAGCACATCAATCAACCTTAAAAAATTAATTTCACCTTCCACTAACATTTCTTGCGTTTTTAACTTTTTGAACTCGCTACTACCTAACTGGCTCCTTAAGTTTAAGTAAGTATTGAATCACAGATACCTCTGGCCACTGTCTTGCTTCGAGAAACTTATTGCGTTTGGCAATAAACAGTTTTTTTCTATAGTTTAGTATTTTTTAAAGGAGTGACAATTTCTTCGAAATTCATTGTTGCAACTGTAAAAAAATCATTAAAGCCTCCTATCCAAGAGTAGACAATAACAAATCTGTTATCTAGTTATCTCCTCATTCCAATTTTGAGTCATAGAATATTGAAATCCTTGCAACATCAACTGGGATCAACAGCAGTTGATAAATCAGTTAATGATCCACAAAATTTTAAATCTCACGATCAGTGGCATTGCTGCCGGTTAGACTTTATCGTCATGCCAAAGACAAGCGTATTTTGTAAGCTATATATAAGTAAACGAACCTAGTTGATAAGGCCGGAATTTGGACATAACATACCGATTTCGAATAACTATCTTCCTTTCTATCACTATACACAAACGCAAAACACTCACAAATGTGTGTGTGCATTATTGTGTGTGTGTGTCTGTGTTTGTGTGTATTCTTGTCTGTTGTCTGCGTGTTCATGTCTTCTCAAAGCTATTACACAATTCTCAGAAACAATTCAAAGGAGGGATATTGTTTGAATGTTAATATGCAAACAAGAATGATAATCAGAATCATTCAGAATGCTTGTAACCATTACTCCATATAGATTCAATATCGTATTCCCTTAACAAGATTTAAAACAATAAATATTATACAACGTGATATATTTCATAAAAATCTCACCGCGTAAATTTTAACAAAAAAGAAATAGAAATAGAAATTCATTTTTACATTTGAGATAAAATATTATTATACGTGAATTTTTGTTAAATTTCGGGGATTAGCAGGACAAAAATTATCTCGATACTTGAATTTCTCAGTCCAATTTAAGCGTAGGCAGCAAAGATATTCTTGAAATCTCTCATTTTGAAGAAAAAAGATAACATGAGAGCTGTGTTTTTGTTGATCGATAGACTCTTTGTGGGAGTGGGGCTGAATTAAATCACAGGTGGCGATTGAAATGCTTAGTCTTCTTCGCCATTACTTTTTGTTCGCATTTTAGGTTCAAGCTTTTAAATCATTTTTTAAAGATTTGCATGTCACACTGACGCATTTGAATAGATTGCCACGGATATTGTCTCTGCGCTTGAATGACATAATTTAATGGGTTGACAATGAGACGAGGGAAACTACGAAGAAGCTTAAAATTATTCTCCTCTTCAGAAGAATAATAAAATTCACATGCAAGCCTTATTAGAGAAATGGATTCTGAAAGCGAAAATCTCAAAGATCTGTTCTCGTTTTACAAAAATATGAATGTCCTTATGTAAAACAAACAAAAGAACATTAAAAATTGAAATATATTTTGTACCTGTCTCTCTTACTATATATATATATATATATATATATATATATATATATATATATATATGTGTGTGTGTGTGTGTTTTGTTTTGTATGTCGAGATACAAAGTCTAATAATTTGTTCAATGTTCAAAAAGTAATGTTCGGGCAGTTTGATTAGTTAAAATAGCAGTTAAAATTTATGAAATCTTATTGCGACAGATATGGAAAAATCATATTAAATCTTATATATATATATATATATATATATATATATATATATATATATAAATATAAATATAAACAGACACGTGGGATAAGCATATTGTCGCTATTATTTATATTTAACCTCTAGTATGCTCGTTATTTGTTTTTGATTTTCCGACTGAACGCTCTCGTAGCGTCCGTAAGGAATCCTCTGAAGAAAACATGTACTATCACACCACTTTTGGCATATAATACTATAATAGTGCATGTAGAAAAATATATAATACTATAATATTGCAAGTAGATTGCAATAATTTTTTCAGGACTAAATGAAAAGTCTTATTGTTTTTTTTATTAACATTATCAGTATCATAAGATATTAGTTTGTTTATCTTTAATACTAAAGTAAGTATATATATTTTATAAGATTTAGAACTTTCTATCAAATTGAGTAGCACATTGAAAAATATATGTCTTTTTCTAACATTTATAATAAATATACAAATATATATTTTCAATAATAACTTTTCAAGTTAAATCATATATCTTATCGTAAAATATGCAAAGATAATTAGTCGTTTATTTTCATGAACTTATAAATAATTCAGTATTTGTATAAACATTTAATTGAGTTTCGATATTTTTTAAAAGAATTATAAAATTAATTTTATAAACACATAATTAATACCAAAACAGTATTTTAATTATTATAAAAACTGACTTACTATACGGTACGTATTAACATGTTAAAATGTATTTATCAAGAGGAATATACGAAAACATAACATTGTTAAAATATATTTCAATATATTTTCATTCTTATGGAACTGAGCGTAATGAAAATTTTCACATATGTGTACATTATTATATATGTGTACCTATTTCATATGTATGTTTCTATTTCATTTGTTTGCTAACAAGAGAATATTAATTTAACCTGATTTTTGATATTCTATTAGATTCAGTTTTTGTACTTCTGATATTAGGTAGTATTTACATTATTTACATTGTTCGGACAATTGTCCTTAACTTTACTGCCATGCTTATGAAGTTTCGGTCATTGTACGCTCCGGCATTCCTCAGGTGTTAGGAATTTTGTATCGGACCCTTTATTACAATAACTGGCTACAAAATTGTCATCGCACATGGACTAAGAATGATGTATATCAGTGATTGTAATAAGAGTTTCAGGTTGAAATTCCTAGCACCAGAAGAGGGCCGGAGCTTACAACCGCCGAAACGTCGTAAAGCTGACAATGAATATGTTGACAATAGTCTGAACAGTGTAAATAGTGTTATTAGTGTTCACTCTAACATAATGTATAGTTATATAACAGAGAATAGTAAATATATTTTTAAGAAAATTCGCCTGGTAAAGAATGAACGGGGTAGAGTACGTTGTCTAATGTCGATAAAATATTAAATAATATATGGACTGTAATCTATTTTATGTTTCATAATCTTGTCTGAATGTTGAATTTTGTTTTATCTTCATATATTTTAGTATCCATAATGGTGTGATTATTAATTTTTGTCGCTCATCAAAAATTTGATAAATATTAAGACAGTAGGTATTTCTGATATAACGAATTCCTTCAGTTATAATAATGATTGAACAATACAATCCTAGTTAATGAAATCTTTAATTGGCGATAAGAGGTGGATCCATACATTTCCTAAATTTATTCTTTTCGTAAGTGAATATAATAAGCTCTGCAGAAAATATAAAGACATTCTCATTTCTGAGTCGTTATATATTAAACCACAGACACATACACACATTGTGATATTTAGATAGCAATGCTTTCTACTCATTTTAATGCAGGACATTATTAAGTAAAGAAAAATTTCTGGTTTTTATACGCAAAACTATGTAATCTATGTGGATGCGTTAAAAGTTATTAAGTATATTTGTAGTATGAATTAAAAGTATCAAGGTACAACAAAAGTTTACTCAACTTTTTCAGGTGCAAACTTTTAAAAAAAATTAAAATATCGCCTCATAATATTGTTTAAAACTGATATTATCAGTAATTGGTATATTTTTCTTTCAGATGATAGTGCAGAACTACACCGTATTTGGTCCGGATTAAAGTATTCATGAAAAATTCTTAACACTATGAATTTGATAAAAATTCCAAACCAAAGATACTATCAAAGACTAAGAGTGCGATTGAATGGAACAATCTGAAGATGGTGTTTCTCCGTTTGTAAATACTGCTGTAAAATCAATTAAGTGTGTATAGTCCAAAAGGTGTTGATTTAGAATATAAGGAAGCTGCTGCAAATAATGTCACTCGGTTGAGAAATATATATATATATATATATATATATATATATACCTCCATATTACGTAAATTCAAATGGATTGGAATGATTTCAGCCGTCTGAAAATGAGTCGTATATGCATTATTTCTAAGGAATCTCCAAAGTTCAAGTTAATTGTTGCAACTTCAAATAGCCTTTGAACAGGCTTCTTACTTTTGGTGAGAATCGAATACTTAATCGTAAGTGCCGACATTAAAGAATTAGTCAAGGAAATAAACTTGCTCAGCAGCCAGGGAAAGCACTTCATAAAAAAAGCCTTATTTCGAGTTCATTGTGGCATATTAAAGGAAGCACAATTTATGAAAAGTTAGACAATAATTTAACAATGAATGTTATTCTATACTGAAAATAACTTCGTCTTTCCAAAGCAGATTTAGATAAAAAAAAAACACTCAGTAAGCATACATAACAATAATGCCAGTACCTACACTGCATAAATATATCTGAAAGAATTTTTTAAAAAAAATACTTTTTATTCTCTTTCATCGTCTTTCTGATTATAACTTTTGTAAGATTTTCAAAACCCTTTGTATATCAAAAAGATGTTATCAAGAAAAATCACTAAACATGAGATTACCTTGAATTTTACATCTAAGTATGAGGCAATTTTTAGACGTGTCACACATGTACATTTTGCGAAATGGAATGCGTTTATAAGAATACGTGCATTTTATATTGATGATTAATTATTTATATAATAATTAGTATCTTCATTTGTAATATAGGAGATAAAATAGGGCAGAACTTTCATTTCCAATTAATATTAGTAAACTGAAT
The DNA here is from genome assembly GCA_037127315.1 of Ascarosepion bandense. NCBI lineage: Eukaryota > Metazoa > Mollusca > Cephalopoda > Sepiida > Sepiidae > Ascarosepion > Ascarosepion bandense. The sequence continues at coordinate 780,007 of JBBBDQ010000521.1, read as the reverse complement.
CATATCAAGTTAACCAGCCATCATAGAAATATGGTTGGCGCTGCCCCCAGCCAACTTAAGTAATATGGCATGCAATTCGAATCCATTATGAACGAAAACAAACACAGTTCATAAGAAGTTGTCAGCTTTCCAATCTTAACTAGGATTGTTGTGCTACTCTTGGTTAATATCCAATTGTGAGAGTCTGAAAAGGAACGGAGATCGGAAGAAGCGTATTGCTTTTATCACGGTCAACATGAACTGGATTTGGCAAGCCCAATATTCGGATATGTACCTTGAACCTTTCAATATGATTGGCCCATTTACAAATGCATACGAATCTAGCGTGTCTGTATTATTGACTATATGTTTGCACGGAAAATAATCATTACAAGCGACAGCGTACAAATGAAAACTTTTGTTGAAGAGAGTTAACATATATATATATATAATTCAAAATGATGAAGATATTAACAGAATTAGCATTTGACAGAAGACTGAAAACATTCCATTCCAAATATAATAGAGAGCTTTTAGAATAATTGAAAAACGAATTGAATCAATTATCTAGAACAAACTTTGAGAATCCTTTGTGACGAATGCAAAAAATTGTTCATCATACAAAACAAATTATCGGATAAATGTAAGATACTCGATATTATTTTATGAAGAATTGTTAACCGTATTCAATGTTGAACATTTTGCAGTGTTTACCTATTACATTGATATGATTACGTTTTTTTGGATAGATGTTATTCTTAAGAAAAATTAAAAATATAAAATGTTTCATATAGACAGAATGGGTATGAGTAATTTCAAGACTTAATCATTCTAGCAAAAAATTTTCAAAAAGCTAAAATAAATAACCTAGAATATGTAAGTTTTAAACAACCCAAGCTACATGTGTCTATATGAACAAGTATATATTATTCAATTTCTTAATACTAAAAATCTATTAAAAACTTAAGGAATTGAATGTTATATGTATATATTGAAAAGTTTAACATTAGAATGTATTTAAAATTCCTCTTAAAAGATTATTGATTACCTTACATATATTTAATTGGTATTGCATTATGATATAATATAAATTGAATAGTTATTAAATATTTTACAAATTAAGGTTTTATGAAAAACTGAGAAGAAAATGCTCTCTGATCTGAAATTTAAAATTGGATAATAATACATTAAAGTCACTTTAAGATAAAAAATTATTCTTTTTTGTTTGGAAAATTGCTGAGATACAGAGAAATCTGAGACACTAATATTTTAACAATAATGGATACTTCACACCGAAATATCAGTCTGGACTGTACCTCAAAAGACTAACACTTTCCCTTATGATTGAGAGAAGTAACCCTCTATTACACAAACATATAACCTATACTATCAAACTGAATGTCTATTCTTATTAATTAAATTATACACACACATAAATGGTTTTGTCTTCCCCATCCATATAAACTCTTTAAATAACATGCGTATTGTTTTCTACATTCAAATGTAAATTATTTTCACGAAAAATATTCAACATTGCCTGATGACGAAGTTACATCTCGCAACATAGAAATTCCCGTGTCGTAATGTAAATGAAATTAATTTTAAATAAACACACACACCCACACACACACACACACACATATATATATATATTGAATGAAATATTTTTCTTCAAATAGATTATGGGAAAATGCCCACCAGAAACATATACAAGAAAATCAAAATTCGATATGATTTATCATACATTTCCACGATCTGATCCACATCTGACCGACAAGAAATATATGTTCCCTACCCACTTATATTCCCAGCTATCAGATATATTACAGTACGCATGTATGTATTTGTATGTGCACAAATATTTTAATACAATATTTCGGTGTCGATATAGTCGATAAGATGCATTAATTTTTATATCTGTGAATTTTATAATTGTACGTGTAAGGTATTATGGTTAAATATTATTGAATGAAATCTAATATTAAACACACACACACACACACACACACACACACACACACATATAGATATATTGAGAAAGAGAGAAACAGACAGATTATTTGATAAACACTTTGAAATCTCAGAGGTTTTGTTCTACTTTAATATCAATAATAGCCACTTCGTTTTAAAAGAAACATACCTGTGCGTTGTTATGCCAACTTAAGAGAGACAAAATATGATTTGAATGTGGGACCACATCAGAGCATAGGAAAAATCATATGCATCAGAGGGATTAAACCGAAAGTGTTCACGTAGACATCAGTTCCAGAGTACGCCCTGTTAATTCTAATTTTACAGATTTAAAAGCCGATCAGTAAATTGAACCATAAAATGTTACTGTATCAACGTAATAAGATAAAACTTTGAAGAAGCGTATAAGCTCAGTACCATAACAACGGGGAGGTTTCCTTTTGCGGATATTTAGTAGCTGATGAGACTGATGCCAGAATTAAAATAAATGTTAAATGGAATCAGGAAGAAAGCACACGATGTGCAGAATCTAAAACTAATCATGATTTTTAAAAAATAAATTGAAACATCCACGCCTATAATCAGACGACACGTATATCATTACTGTTTTTGGAGCACTATACTTACAATTGCACTAATCTGTCCAGGACAAGATAGTCTGACAGATACTCTCTCTAGGCTGGGTTGAATTCAGAGTTTTCTTTCTAATAGATTGGTTGCCCGCCAATGATTATGTGGTGGATGAAGATCGATTCCTAATTAAGCTTAATTTTATATAACTGTCTTATATTGAGAAAAGGGAAAGTCTAATTTCTCTTTCCGAGCCTCTATGCATTACAACATAGGGCTTACTGCCTATCACGTTGAATACACCGGTTCTGGCTCGATCACCGAAGTGAAGCAACGTTGAGCCTGGTCCGTACTTAGATGGGTAACCGCTTGGGAATACCAGGTGCTGTAAGCATATATTGACGGATGTGCGTTGTGCTGCAGTGGATATCGGCTCGGAAAGAGAAATCGGTGAGCCGAGTTCGAATTCCAGTTGAATACCCTGCATTCGCTTAAGCACTGGTCCCCTTGGGAAAGATATTATTCGTCCCTTCCCTCCAGTTATCGGTTAAATAACAGGGGTTGTACTTTGGGACGCTGCTCCTAAAAATAAATCTCAATGAATCCTGATACTTGAAAAGAAATATGTTGTAAAAATAAAATAACCTTACCCAAAATGATTGGTTATGACCTTAAATGATCCCATCAGGATTGATAGGTCGTTGAGCCTCGAAACAAACAAACATTCCAACATTACAACACGGTTCTTCTTTGTGCTGTGACTTTCATATTAGAGACGATCATGGCCTTTCACATCTTCCTATTTTTTGTAGCTCTTAACATTTTTTCTTACCATTAAAAAATCCTGTTTTGTTATCCATTTTCTCAAGCTTATCAAATATGTCACGCTTTGCTTTACCTTTTCTCGCATTACTTCCGTCTGTCGTGTGAGAATCAAATTCTGTAAACACTTCTTCGTCAATATAGGTTGCAGAAACTTCAACTGTCTTTATCTGATTTTAAATATAAGAATCATTTTCGTTTCATTGCTCTTCAAAATCTTGTCTTTGCTAATATGTTTGATCAATATCACCTTAAGTATCCTTCCGTAAAACAACATTTCGGTTACCCTAATTTTTGTTGAAACTGTTCAGTTTTCGCTGCCATGCTGAAAAACAGACATCCCATAAAATACAGTTCATACAGTACTCTCTTCTTTACATCTAGTGAATTTTTCCTGTTTCTCACTACTCTACTCAGGTTGTGAAATTAATCCTTGGTCATGTAAATACGCCCTCGGTTCACAGTGTCTCAATTTCTCTCCTCATTTAGAACACTTGGTAGGTATTAGAATTTATGTACTTGTGTAATATATTTCTGTGATCGATAAAAATATGATTTTGGTCAAAGTTGGAATGTAAACAGTGACAAATAAAAATGTCTGTAGGCCAGATGCAGTCGCTTTTAAGGGAATGTAATATATTTCGCTGATCCGGCAGAAATATGATTAGCGTAATAAACAATGACGTACAAAAGTGTGTTTACGTCAGAGACAACTCGCTTAAATGTCAGGAAATATAAATAATAACAAGGGGGATGATTGAACAAAATGTTGCCGGTTCCAAAAGATTTAATTGTTGAAAATGAGTAATAAATATGCGTATCCATACATGACGCATTTAAGCGGAATTAGACAATTTTCAGTCAGTATAAGATCGGAGAATTTTTCGGACCAGGAGTAGATCACCTAGAAGATACATATAAAGCTCAGAGAAGAACAGAAGAAAACTCCCAGCAGCTCCCTCGTAAATTCGTGATTCCCTCTGACTAACACATTACCATGACTCTCACCGACAAAGAATAAAATATGTTTATAAAATATGGATATATTTTATTCTTATATAAAAATTGTATATATGTGTCCGTTGTTTATGCGTAAAGACGATTGTTGTTTCCAGTGGCAGCAGCAAATGTATATAAAACTAATTTTATTTTAGTAATTCGGGTAATTCCTCTACTAATGACGAACATAGATTCAGTTTTTCTGTAGATTATATATAATATATACTTTTCATTTGCTTAATCTACCTAAGTCTTGTAGTTCCCTTTCTTTGACATGACCGTAAAACAGCTCAATGTTTCCAAACTGTTTCAGCGTTGTTCAATAAATGTTACATTGTCAGTAAGAAACATATTTTATGTTTGTCAACCCAGCGATAAATGATATGAGGAAAGAGCTTAGTTATTTTAAACGCTATGTAATTTAATACAAACATTTTATATAATTTTATCTTAATGAAGTGAATAATATCACCAGGAGGTACTGAGAATGAACGATGAAAAGTCTTCAGTAATGTTAAATGAATAATAAAGAATAGGTTTTTGATAGACCAAAAATGGAAATAAAGATGGCATGTAATAAAATAAAAAGAATGAAAATCACCAGAAGTGTCGTACAAAAAAGACTATTAGAAAATAATATATGGTTCTATCTAGATAGGTAATCAGTAAAATGGTGAGACCATGTTGCCCATAGAGTAGTGGCTTAAAAAATATGTTTTTGAGATACTGAAATAATGCTTATAAAAACAGTTGCCATTAAAATATTTTCAGGAATGTTAGAATAATGCTATATCACATCGATTAGAAATTGAAACAAGTCATGATTCCAGCTCAGGTCGATTACATTAAACACATTTCTTTGAATATTGTCAAGGATTTCAAGACGTTTAATTGGATCACCAAACCAGATTTAGAAGTAGTGTTCACTGCCCGAACGAATGGTAGATTTATAAGTGTGCAAGTTAGATTCAGATGAGAAATATTATCTAGCATTGAACAATGCACCAACGTCTTTAGCATTTGCTTTTAACAACTGGTGTTATTTTCCTATTTTTTAAAAATATAATCATTTCACTCCAAGGAAAATCAAGACTTTTACTAGTACGCAGAAAGTTATATAGAGGGAAAAGACAGAGTACATGTAGTTGTTGAAGAAAAGCTAGTGGAGGTTTATTGAATTTGCGCAAGTAAATAGGATTTAGGGGGGTAAAAATGGGAAGCGACGTTGATATTTTAAACTTTTGGTAGTTTTAGTTATCAGGGAAGCAATTATACGGAATGAAGATCCACAATATGGAAATGCAAAAAAAAATTGCTGGAATAGACGAGGCCGTTAAATTTAACACTTTTGAAGGTAAAACGATGCGACCTTGATGCAAATCCAGTTGAAAGCACAAATACATGTGGTTGGGGCTCCAAGAAAAGAATCTTATCAGAGCAGAAGCTGTAAAACTATTAGTAGAAAAGACAGAGGGAAGTCTCATTCCGTGGTGAGAAAGTGAATAAAAGCAAATTGCCAAGTCAGTATCAAATACGTTGCAGAAACTCATTTAGATTTTGAAAGATTTTCATTGATTTGTAATTTTCATATAGAAATTGTTTAGAATGCAATTTTTCACAATGAAAGAGGTACGAAGCAAGAAAATACAGCACGCTTATTAAAGAAAATCTAATGGTAACAATAATAACTTAAGTAAACCAACTGATGTAACTCAAAAGTTCTGAAACCGATGCTTCAGTTAATGTAAATATAATTAACCCAAACCTCCTTAAAATGAAGAAACTAGCGGAAATATTTTATAACAATAGAAAATTGTTAAAATGTGATGTATACACCTTAAGAACGGAAAGAAAATATATGATAATAGTTTATATATACCAAATAACCTATCAAAATAAATAAACAGTGATATATTGATGCATACATATCCACACACTTTCTGACTTGTGTGTGCAAATAATTGGACGTGTGGCAAATGTCATAGCTAAGATGATAAATAGCTAAGATTGATCTATGAGTAGCTGGATAATCTCTTTTCGTGGTAAAGTCAAAAGTGGAATATTGAAAACACGTTTCTTGTCTTGCATGTTATTTGTTACATATTTACTAATGTTTTATGTTTGTTCATGAAACCATTTGTAAGAAAATCACCATATCAAAGAATAATCAGCGATTACACAACATTGGTGTATGTTTATATGTAGTATAATGCTGAAAAATTTACTTACCTGAGAAAATCACTCATTACGTATGGTAATTGGGTTATCAGGCTCTGCTTATGATGTAATATTCGGCATTTATTGACAGAGGAGTCAGTGCTCCTGTCGATTGAAATTTATAAAACAATACTTTTCAAATAATATGTTCTGGAAAATAAGTTAATCTATACTAAATATTGTTACCACGATTTTCAGTATTGATTCTGTGATATTTCTAACATTCGGTAAAAATTATATATAACTTTTAAATACTTCACCATGTCATTATATTCCCTTTATTATATGAGCGATCTATTTATAAGTTATGTTCTATCCATTTATGCTTTATTCACATAACAAGATATTTTATTCTTATTCTGCTTAATAGAATGCCAAGTAAAATTAAAATCTAAGAAAGATAATCGAGGTGGGGTTTCCTTAAGGAGACCGGAAAAAGGAATGATATATTTATAGTCAAAATATTTGCTAGAAATAAGTACATGTCTACCGATCATATGTATTATCGGTCCTCCTATATGGTAGTGAATACTAAACAGTGTGCTCACAAATGTAGTAAAATTTTGAGATAAAAAACATGTGGTTCTACTGTGTAGCATGGACCATATATGAACAACAACGATATTTTAGATAAATTAAAAACAAAGTGGTAAATTTTTTAACATCAGAAAGAGATGATCTCAATTTCGACGGCTCACAGATTATGACATATAGATTTTTAGTTAGTACAGTTCCAACTGTTCTGGTTAATGCAAGTTAACCGATTTATTGATAGTTTTCCCTGTATATATGCATGCTAGATTAACATGATTCGTCAATCCTTTGTGGCGTTTTGGCACTAAATGTACAATAGTTTTGGCAGCTGAAGTTGTTTTGTCTGATAGTACCCACAGGTATCCGGTTTGGTTTTGAATTTGGAGGTACTCTTCTCTTTGTTTGGTTTCCATACAAAGATAGATATCCCTGCCATTAAAATAATAACTCCTGCTCCAATTAACTTAGCTCACTGGTGCTCACTATATATGAATTTACTCGAGCCACAAGATTAACAAATAGGTCCCACACTTTTACTGTGAAACTAATAAAATGTAATCACAAATTCTACTCCTCAGCTTCTTTTCTCGCGCTTTCATTCACATGCTTCCCCGACAGCTGCAATCTCCAAAGACATATATGTAAACTCAATAGTCATTTCCTATCTCACTAACTTGCATCCTAACTCTCATGCTCCTTTCTCCATCCTCTCTACTCCCATCAGTATTCTCATCCTCCTCTTACCAACTTCCTGACACCCTCTTTAACCTGTCACTCTTTCTCATAACCTTCCTATTATGTAACCTTCTGTGCACCAGTGGCAGTCATCTGCTTTGCTTGGAGCGATATGATTATAAGAAAAAAACAAAATACGCAAGAATTAATTGAATGTATTTTTCCGTTCGTAATGGCATTTGTGAAAATTTCCGTTTTGAGCTTAACTGCAAATCAAAATCCTCTTGCAAACTTACCCATGACAACTGTGAAAACTTATATCAATTGCGCATCCCACGAATATGTATACATGTGAAAATTCTAAAACAAGTCCCACGGCATAATAGCCTAGTGAACTAAAGAAATGGTTCGTGAATGTGGTACCATAGTGTTTGCAAGTTTAATCCCTTCTGTTGTATATTTTTATACTACGGTATAAGATAAACATTATAATTGTATTCGCCCTTTGCGACAAAAACCCAGCAGGATTTTAAGAAAATTTTATCTTAAAATGACAGAGATTTTGAAAAATCCAGGTGCTGAGGTCGAGGTCAATGCAATAAGCACTCGAAATATGACAACATGCTGCGAAAGTACTACATGTCGAATGAGTCCCGCCTATTTTATAAATCAGAGAGACAACAGTTTGATTAGTTGAGAGTGACAGGAGAGAAAGCAGCAGTCCGAAGTCCCATATATGCGCGCTTGCCTACCTCCGACCAAGCCCTACAAAACTAGTCACAAATGAAATAGAATAAAATATATTGTACATATTTATATATCCGTGTAGGCGTTTTTTTCATAGATGCTATGAAGATTTTTGATTAAAGATTTATTCATGGTTGAATTGATATACAACTCTTGTACCTGAACTTTATATTTGAGATTTAGCAGAAAAGGGTAACAATATCTTAGCAGCAATAAATTTCAACTAAGAGTTATTTATTTAAATGTGTACTGTTGAAAGCAATCAAGTCCCACATTTACATTAACCAAAGTGTTTGTTTCTAGATTCCCAATAGGTATCAGTGATCGACATGCACCTGATGATGCTGATTGCCAGAATTAATATGTGGACAATAACGCGCAAGTAAATGTGTAAATCCGTAATATATGATAGCCATAATCACTTCTCTTATAAACACATGGTGCTCTGTCGTGTCTCCGTATTTAGAATAACCGATAAACCATCAACGGTGTTCTAACTGTGGTTAAGGTAGTTCAAGCTTGCTTCAAGGCCGAAAGTATTAAGCACTCACTACAGAACGAACCCACCACTCAGTTTAATTATTTTAACAAACAAACATGCTAAACGTTGCACATGGTTGTGGTTGTTGAAAGAGTAATGAGTGTTGATTTACGCATCCAGATAACTATAAGAAAAAAAAACGACAATAATAACTATAGATAACTGCTTCATCAGTTATCTTAACGTTAGTGAACCTGTAACCCATTTTAAATGTTTTAATGTTAAATGTCGTACTGAGCAAGGTTAAAATTACTTTGACTAAAATGACTCACTTTGTTGGTGCATGTGTGTAGTTTTTCAGCGTGTTGTTTGATCGTTCAGAAAAATTTTTTTTTTCTTGTAATGTTACAAAAGAGTGCACTGGTGGGGTGTTTATATGTTATACTTTCCGATGGTAATAGCTTAGTAATATCAATGTCGGATACGTGTTTACATGTCTCGGGACAACCATTAACATCCACTGGTGTGCGCATGTGCACCAGGCGGGCAGGAAATCTTGTTTTAGGTCGGACAAACCGATGCATCTCATTTGACAGTCTTGTGTGACACTGACGGTTAAATTTACGAGAGATAACAGAAAGGCTATATTTACTGAGAGATACGAAATGTATGAATAATATTTCTTAAGTTTTATGATAATAAAAACTATATTTCTTAAAATATATTTGATAATACATCAGTTTTGTTTTTCAAATATGTTGTTTTCACAATAAGAATTCATGTGTGCTTATATTATGAAAAATACATTATTTGAAATCTTATATTCATTATAACAGAAGAACAATGGAATGGTTTAAATTTTGTATAATTTTAAAGTAAACTGTTTATTTTTCCTTTTTGTAAAATATCGACATTTAAAGAAAAAACATTATTCGTGGAAGATTTGTTTGTTTACGATATCCTCCACCTTTTTTCATCACTTAAAAAGAACTACGTCGTATGGTTATATTAAAGCTAGACAAGTTAAATGCTATAACTTAATTAAATCTTCAATGATTACCACATGAACTTACTGAAGTTTAAATAACACAGGTGTTAAGATTTGCACAGTTCTTTCAAAAATTGTTGAAAAAAATATTCTTTCAGGAAATCTATGTCATTTTCAAAGAGAAGGGAATTTTTCTTTTTGATGAATTCTATTTTTAATTAAAAATTCTATTAGCCACCTCTGAAATATATAGAGTGCATTATGCTCATGCACAACGGATGCATTCAAGCAATAATAATATCAAATTTCAGCTATTCTTCCTTATTCATGAATGGACGTAAAGAAGTCTGTGTTTTATTTAATAAATTAATAGAATTAAAAAATAACTACTTATAAATTAGCGCTACTCTAACTGTAGCCAATCACAACAAAAAGTGTCTTTTCGACTGCCATTTCTAGCAACATTAGCGTGCAAATATTTAATTTCTAAGCAGGGCATCCCTGTGAATGTTTCATAAATAGGAAGGTTAGCTGAAAATTCATGGATGAATTCATTTTCACTCTTCTTATTAGCAATCTCATTACTTACTTTCCGAAAACTGGCATCTCATCTTTCAAAAACTACTTGAAAATGGTCAAAATTTGGCGTTGTCGTGTTATTAACTTACTAAAGAGAATGGGTTTAGATTACAAGAAAATTAATGTAGATATTGATGCTACATTATGGGATGGGGATGCACCTTTAACAACAGTATAAATGTAGCCAGCCGAATTTACCAGTAGAAGACAATTTTTTCACGATGACACAAGTTTGTGGAGTCTTACATCTTTTCCCATGAGAAAAACAAATACAAATTTATCGCGTTCCCGTCATGAGTGTTGAATTATCGCAGATTTTCTATAAATCAAGCGTCCAATGTTATTTTCATATCCTTTGAAATATTTGAGAATGTTTTGCACATTTAAATGGCTGTGACGAAGATTTCTGCTCGATAGATGGCAGTTATTTTGATACCTGATTAAAAGTATATCAGGTTGATCAAATTTCGAACGTTTCCTTACCAATGATTTGTAATGGGTTTATAACATTGAGTCAGGTACAATATATGCCGTAGAAAGACATGTCCTCAACTGCTCCGAATAAGACAATGTTCGTCTCTATGTCACATAATGTCCTGTGTTTTCTGGGATGCAAAAGGCATTTTTACTGACTTTCTTTAATATGGCGACAATATACAAGACCAAATCGTTGATGTAGTTACCGAAATGTATCAGGATCAAATGACTGCGACACCGGACGAAAGAAGATTTGTTTCATCAGGAAAATACTCCAGTACAGGTATGTCAAACTCAAAGACCCTTCAGAGCCATAGGAGTCGATTTGTATTGTCATGAGGGCCGCAAAATTTGAACACGTTAAATAAAAATTTTTGCGATTTTTTTTTCAATTTGAAACTTACGGTCAAATTCAAGTAATAGTGTAAATGTAGTTCAACAAGAGAATATAACGAAAATTTTGACGATCTTCTTCTATTTCAATACAATAGCAAAAAATGCATTATACATTAATTCAAAACTAAAAAATTCATCAACAAGAACTCAAAGACATTTACTGTTTTGCTCCGAAGCTTGACATGTCTTTTTGTTGACAATTTCTTGTATGTGTGGTTGAAACTTATGTGTAGTGACGAGTTTGATGAGGGATGACATATGTTGATCAGTCAATCTTGTTTTTTTTTTAGATGTTTTTGTTGATTTCATGAAAGAAAATAACTGTTCACACAAATATGTGGAGCCAAATGGTAAACTTTCTAAAGTTTCTAAACATTTCCGGAAGGTATGAAAAGAAATCAGGTATTCCCACTTCCAAATATTTTGATCTGAGTGAGGAATCCGACTGAATTTCTAATAGTTCCATTTGAAAGTTTTCTTCAGCAACATCAAAACTAAATGGTCCTAAAAATAATGCAAACTGGCGTTCATAAGATGCGAAACAAGTAAATCTTTTTTTATAATGATGCCAGTTGAGTGTCATACCTGGCAAAACTCAATGCAGACATCGCATCAGCACTGTTTTGCAGTTTTTGCATGTAGTAAAATGGACCAAACTTTTACTAGAGACTTGAGATTCCATAATTGCAATTTCAAAAAGAAACATTTGAGATCATCATATAAATCAGTGATCAGCTTGTTTTTAACTTGCAATTTTAAACTGAGATCATTCAAATATGCAGTAATGTCCACAGCAAAAGCCAGATACTGCAGCCAACTCTAATCTTTCAGGTCATCGGTGCTTCGACCTTTCATCTCCAGAAAATGTAGTTATTTCTTGTCTCAACAAATAAAATCTTTTCAACACTAGTGGCATGGTAACAAGCGTACGTCTGTATAGAATAGAACATCGGTGAACTCATTATCCAGATCCTTCAACAACTGCCTGAACTGACGACGGTTGAGAGAACGAACTCTGATAATGTTCACTGTCTTTGTGACTAAACTCATCACATGATCTAAATTCAGAATCTTTGAACACAAATTTTGCTGATGATTAATGCAGTGAAAATGTGTAAATCTCGAATCCGGACATTAAATGCAAATTTTTGTTTGTAACTTGGCTGCAACACCATTATGTCTACCAACCATTTTCCCTGCACCATCGGTAGACAAGCACACAATTTTGCTCAAATCAAGCGCATACTCATGAAGAACCTGTTCAACTTTCTCAATAATGTCCTAACCTGTTGTAGTGTCATGCATGGGGATCAGTGCAATCAGTTCTTCGTAAATGTTAAATTCGTTGTCACAGGCCCTGATGAAGATTGCAAGTTGTGCTATTCCAGTGATATCAACGGTCTCATCAATTGCAAGCGAAAAGTGTTCAAATTTGAATGATTTGTCTTTTAACTGTTGCTTCAAATCATTTGACATGTCACCAATCCGTCCAGAAACAGTGTTTCTGGTCAATGAAATATCTTTGAACAAGTGCGCCTTTTCTGGACACATAATTTCTGCCATTTTTACAAGACATTGTTTTATGAAATCGCCTTCAGTGTAGGATTTCCCATTCGTGGCAATCATTCGACTGAGTTCATAACTGGCAGTAACGGAGGCAACATTCTCTCTCTGAAATTTCGTGAAGGAGGTCTGTTGCTGTGTCAAGTTGGTCTTAAAATTCAAATTCAATTCAAAATTCTATAGATAACTCTACCGGAGTATTTGATTAAATTATATTCATAATTCTATGGCTTTTTCGCTTATATCTCTCATATCTCAGCAGCCAAGGCGATGCCTGTCATCACTATTATCTCGTCGAGCCATTTCTTAGAAATCAAACAATCATCGAACCATATTCATACGTTTTCAACTGCGTCATTCTCTTAGCGTCTAAAAAAATTGAAATCGATGTCAAAGCTTTGATTTCTGTCCTTTGATACGCATACAGGTATGAGTCTGCCAGTGAGTTGTGGGTAAAAATGAAGATCATTTGTGAGGGTCGCAAGCCTGTCTACAATTGGCCGCATGCGGCCCGCGGGCCGCGTGTTTGACATATCTGCTCCAGTACTCAAGAAATTAGTTTAAGTTGCTGCTGTGCCTGACTGGTTGTAACTGGTTGATAACCTCTTCTACTCTCCCAATTATTTGTACATAACAATTAATAAATATTTGTATTGAAATGACTATTATTAAAGCGCTTTTACTAATTATTATCATACAAATATCTATTATTATATTATAATTAGTAACTATTAGTACAGAAGTAAGAATTACAATTTATTTGTATATAAATAATTTCAGTATATAACAATTAGTACAATAATTGGGAAATAGATTAAATTATTTATTCTCTATCTAGTTCCTTAGTTGGGGAATAAACTATCATTTATTCCGCAACATTTAAAACACTTTTGGCTGAGAAGCAGTATCGCACTGATTATGACGTTATATGATCTGTTGCCTTATTTTCCAACAGTATAAACTATCCTTTCGAAAGTGTCAGATGTCAGTTTACATGAAAATAAACACTGCGTTATTAATAATGATTATTGAAAAAATGCATGCCAATTTTTACAGATTTAGCAACGCTCATTCATAATTTACCCATGAACTTTTCAGCCCACTCTCGTATTTTCATGGTAATTGTTCCAACGAGCTTTCCTCTTTGGTATCTCGGCCTCATAAATTTAGACGTGATAATAGATTAAAATCTAACGGATGCAGTAAATTTAAATATGTGGGAAGTATTTTAAGAGATGGAAAGTGTAGCTCTGAGACCCAAAGGAGCATTGGTATGGACAAGACGCATTTCAAAACCTAAGCATAGTTTTGAGAAATGAAGATTTTGTTGGAAACAAATTAAAGAATACACAAATGTAAAAATTAGTTGCATTCACATATGCGCAAATACTCTCGGGAAGATATTAATAGCTCTATTCCCTCCAGCTATGGGTTAAATAACATGACAGATTGGGTTATATGGCCTTGGTTGAAAACTAGTCTACTGCTGAATGTAATGGCAACCATATGCGAAATTTTTCCTGTAAGTTCATTTTTGTATTTTCATGACACAATCGTCCAAGTGTATATCACGTATGGCATCGAACTGTCTAATGTAACCTCTTTCTTCCTATATGGCAGAATATCACAAACAATATTCTGAAAATTGAAGAAGAGACACGAAGCAACAGAAATGTTGTTCTACAGAAGGCTGCTAAGGATAATATTGACCAAATGTATGAGCAACAACGAGGTTTTGGAGTGAATGCAAATTAAAAGGAAACATATATTTGGCATCAGGAACAGACACCTGAGTTTTATCGGATATCTAATGAGGAAAGTTTGTTTGGAGAATCTAATACTTATATGACGGATAGAGGGAAAGAAAAACAGGACAAAGCTGCGTGTGACATAATTGATGCACTTGAGGATGAATATGAATCTGTGGTGTTTGGGACAGATACCAATAAGAAATATATTATGAGTTACCAAGGATAGTGGCAAGTGGAGAGTCGATAATCAACTATGTCCTAAAAATGATGGCGCATAAAGAAAAAATTAGTAGATTAGATTAGCAATTACTTCTCATCATTTTAAATTTGTAATAGACATAATACGTTTTATGCTAATCGTTCCTTAGGTAATATTAATTATATTCTAATTGTTCTTTCTATACTATGAATTACAAATACTTCTATATTAATACTTACTAAGCGTTCTATACTCATAGTTATCTCTGTACTAATAATTTGTAAATTTACTTCTATAATAATCCTTACTAATAGTTCTACATTAACGGTTAATACTATAGTAATAGTTACTTCAATAAAAAGAGTTATTTCTATACTTATAGCTACTAACTTTTATATACAACTAGTTATTTTTCTACTAATAATTACTAAGAATTATTTCTGAAATAATAGTTACTTATATATATAAACTAATATTTATTTCATTACTAATAGTGCTATATTAATATTTATTTCTACAAAGAAATTAATTTATATATACTAATAGGTAATTCTATATTAAATGTTTTTCAGTGTTCAATACTAAAAAATACACATTATATTAATATATTTAATAGTTATTTCTATACTAATCCTTACTAATAGACCTATATTAACATTTTCTATACTGATAGATACTTCTATAGTATTAGTTCCTATTTGTACTATACTAATAGCTATTTATATACTAATATAAATTAATAGTTACTTCTGTAATAATAGTTACTTATTATTACATACTAATAGTTATTCCTATGCTAATAGTTAATAATAGTTATTTCTATACTAAAGGTTAATAATATTTATTTTTAAACTAATTGAATTAATTATTATATACAAATAGAGATTACTATACTAAAATGATTTATAGTTAACTCTGTAATAATATATACTAATTGTTATATAATAATAGTTATTTCCTTACTAATATTTACTAATACGTTCTATGCTAATAGTTAGTTCTTTGCTATTTCTCGTATGTACAATTCTTATAAGGTTTCAATTTCCATTTCATCTATGCTTATCTAAATTTTAATTTCAACATCATCTTTCTTATCCTGGTATGTTTTCCCTTTCTTTCTGTTATTTTTATTCTTTTCCTTCACACTAAATCCTTAAGTTATTACGTTGTTATTGCATTGCTTGATGTTAAATGATTAAAATGTATTAAATAATGGAGGTCTTTCAGGTTTCGATAGAGTATTGCATTGTACGGTTTATATTTGGTATGTCAGCATAAACAACAGATTTAAAACTTATAAATTTATTATTTCTAGCGTTAACACCTGCTAACAGAAAAAGTGAAAAACTGTAAGCATGAAGAGACGTAGACAGATTTCGAGAAGAATTGGCTGGTTCTTTTTCTTACATCAATAACTATTACACTAAAACAGCTTAGCAGCGAAATTAACACACTTAAATAAAGTAAATATAATCTGTAAATATTATTAGGATGTGTGTTGTTGTGAAGGATATGCATTGTGGTGCAATGTAAGTTGGCTTGGAATTAGAAATCCGAGAGCCGAGTTCGAATTCCATTTTAATTTGTTGCATTCACTTACGCGAAAATACTTTTCGGAAAAGTAGTAATCCATCTCTTCTTCCTCCATTTATGGGTTGAATAGCATGAAAGTGTGGGTTCTGTTGTCTGCGTTGTTAACCAGAAAGAAATAGCAACCTATTGTTGGAAACTTTAATACTTTGTCATTGCTGGATCGAATGAGTCATGATCACAGAAGCGTGTATCATACGTGGCACTTAACTGACAGACTGATTAAAATATTATCGTGTTGTATTCGAGCCTCTTTGTATTTTAAGGAAAGATTTAACAAAATACTGGACCACAATTCAGTAAACAATATTACGATGCATGACTCATTATGCAAAATAAAGGAAGTGAAATCAGGAGGAAAGAAAGGAGAACATGACTTGTTAATAGTAAAAATTCTGTAGAATATTAAAATAGATATTAAGGAAATTCATTATAAGACAGATTGCTTGATTTGTTCTAACTCAGAAAAAATTGTAAAATATAAATAATTAGTAAACAAAACTACACAAATAAAGAGATAAAAATGTACATATATTTTTAACATTTGGTAAACTGTAATGGTGTGATGTCATTGAACCGCATTACCAATTTACGCATAGAAATATTTTTTTTCAACACTAGTTAATATCATCTTTGACGGTAGATGTCTTTATGTTAACGTCCCTGAAATCATTCTGAAGATGGCTCATGTAACACAAAATCTTAGAACAAGAGTAATTCAGTATATCAAAAAGCGGACAGTTGTTATCGTCATTTTCACCTGACATTGAATCAAAATACGATGTTAAATACGGCTCATGAATAATCGCAATCGACATTTATTGTCTGCTATATTTAACTATATATATATATATATATATATATATATAGAGAGAGAGAGAGAGAGAGAGAGAGAGAATGAGATAGATAGATCGCGGAAGGCGAAATAAAATCACTTACAATTGAAAATGTTCACTGTACAACATAACCAAAGATGATTACATCGTCATCAAGCTAATCGTTGCTCTTGTGGTTTCAAAAGAAATTATATTAAAGATGGGTGAGTTGGTAGCCCTTTCCTGATGATATTATAATTTAGAATTATTTTGGCTTCTACCAAAAAAATAAAAAAAAAAAATAAAAACATAACAAAAATAAATAAAATAAAAACGAAATTGTACCATGCTAATTATCTTGGATGTAGAGAGAAGAGTGATTCTACGGCTGAAATTTCAGGATTGTAAAAATAATTATTTTTCCGAATAAATAATGCTAAACTGTATATCTAGACTAGCGTTGAAATTTTTCGAAATCTATCCTGTTATTTAATCCATAGTTAGCGAAATTATATGTGTCCTTACCTTCCGTAAGTATATTTGCACATAATTGAATCTAATGTTCTTAACTAGAATTCGACATCGATTCTAAGTTTGGTCATTCGAACTTCTATGTATAATCTCTTCCGCATATCTACGTTTCTAAGAGACAGAAAAACATAAAACATTGTGTTATTTCTAAAGTTAAACTTCGGATCGAGCATCACATAATAAGTACTGGATGATGGGAACTAATGGGTTTTTTCATTCAAGTTATAGACGGCCACGTCTCTCCAAAAGTTTATTATCTTTAATATTTGCGAATCGCCATGATTTAATTGGAAAAAATAGTGGAGTGCTTTCCTGTTATCTAATTCATCATTTTGAATTCCAAATGTTACTACTTAGATTTGCTTCCATTTTAGTCTAGAGACTTCAGTCTATCTGCATTTAAACGCTACCTACCAAACGTATTCATATTTTTCCCGAGGGCATAGTGCAAACGTGAATGCAACAGGCTAGCCTGGAATTTGAATATATTTCACCGTTTTTACGTTTAAAGCTTCTATTCTTTACAATAACCGTAGAACTAGGGAAACAAGAAAGATCAGTATATTTGAAATCGATGATATTTTAAGAGATAAGCACAATATTTTCTGTCAGAATCAGAATGTATTTATTCTAATTTAAATCAATGAAACCGAATATATATATATATATATATATATATATATATATATATATATATATATTAGTAGTATTATTATTATCATTATAATTCATTTATACTATTGTATACACATTTCATTCCGAGTCATAATCAGAGAATTACGGCCATTAATAGTTTCATGGCATTTTCTACTGTCAAGCTCTGTTGAACAAAAATAAAATAAATTTAAATTGATATTTTACATAATTAACGCTCTTCGTAATTTGTGAGCTGTACCTGTGAAACTGTTTTTAGTACTTCTTTTAGGAAATGACCAGAAGATACCACTACAATGAGTCTAACTGAAAATTTTCCAAATAATCAGAGGTGAGCAACGACAAATGTAAATATTGATGTCCTTTAATGCCTCAGTTTTTAGGTTTCTACTTAAAGATACTTGGATTTTGAGATATTTTTAACGAACTACAAATTTACATTATACCCTACAGGGACTACCGCCGCTGTTGCCTTCTTCTTCTTCTTCTTATTATTATTATTAAAATAAGCCATGGACGCGATTCTTCCAAAATTATTCACAGTTAAGAGGAGAGCGTTATTTAAAAAATGATAAGAAATACACAATCAAAATGTCCAGCCCGATCTGTTGGCGTCGTCACTCTTCTTTGAAAATCTAGTTGCTTGATTTTTACCGTGACAATGCTTGAGTTGTTTGATAGAAACATACGAAGACTTTGTACTATATGATTAGAAATCTAACAAAACAATGTTTTTGCCCAATGTTCCCTTATATACTTGCGTCAAAAATAATTAAAATGTCTTACATACTAATTTGGTACAAATCATAAAAAAAACAAAATTTATAGTAGCTATTTATTTAAAAATATAATGTTAGTTTTTTTTTGTTACTATAAATATATGTTCCAATTCATCCTCGCTGCAAAATTATGTCTATCATGTTCTGAATTTACTGCATATTACAAATCAAATGATTGACGTAATTCTTCAAATATTTTTCTTCAGGTATGTGAAGAGCGTGATATAAAAAAAGAACTGTGCATAACAAATTTAAACAATATTAAAGCAGAATGTCTGTCTTCAAATTATATTCAAACATTTTTCTTATGTGTACAAAAATATAAATCTGCGAAAAGATATGTGTTTTCTGCAAATTTTGTAATTGTTTTAATTTACATTTAATATCTGCCGCTAAATTTATCAAACATGACTTGATTATGGGGATTGCACAACGGGAAAAAAGAAATATATCATTCAATCGCCAAAGCAATCCTGTCACACACAATATTGAGACATTAACCGACATTGCAGAATATTTTATTAAAAATGTTTCTAACTTTGACAAACTTTTTAAGTGAATATTCAGAAAAAATATTAAAAAATCTACCGATATATCAATCAGTCACTTTAGTGTCATACGTAATACATGCTTGGGTGATCATGTCTCAAACGTCTGATTTGGTAGATTTTTCTGCAGTATGACCCAATTCTTTTTCGCTGCAACATTATACTCACCATATTCTCAATTTACTGCAAATTACATACAAAATTAGTGAAGAAACTTTCCAAACATTTTCAACAGGATTTTGAAGGGCGTGATATAAACAAATCTGTGCGTGACAATTTTAAACAATATTAGACCAGAATGTCTGTTTTCAAATTATATTTAAACATTGTTCTGTTGTATACAAAAATATAATTCTGCAAAAAATTATATGTTTTGTACAAATGATGTAATTTTATTAATTTACATTTAATATACCTCGCCAAATGTATAAACATGACTTGATTATGCAGGTTGAACAACGGAAAAAAGAAATAAAAATTTAATCCGCAAAGCTATGATGTAAGAAACAATATTGAGACATCAATCGAGATTGCAGAATATTTTGTTAAAAATGATTGTATTTTTTACAAAAGTTTTAATGTGAATATTATGAAAAAATATTTAAAAAGATAGCGATATTTCAGTCGGGCAGTTAAGTGTCATACAGGTTACATGCTTGGGCGATCATGTCTCGAAAGTCTGATTTGGTAGATTTTCCTGCAGTATATTGTCATTCCATTTTGCGTTTGATTGGTTACAGAACCGTGTCTATCCTGCTATTTGTCTCGTAAATGGATGGAGAAGAGACTGTTTATTACGTTTCTAATGGATATTTGTGCGTAAGAGGATTCAACTGGAATTCGAAATCTGCTCTCAGATTTCTCGTATTGAAGCCGATATCTGCAAACGTACGACATTTAAAACTTATGGTGATTGTTTGTAAGCAAGTTAATAATTCAAGGGAATAAATGGAATGGTAGGAGTGTTAAATAAAATGTATAATATGATATTTCATTAATTCCTTTTAGTAACTAATCTGCAAAATTCAACTTGAAATTTCAAGATAAACATGAACACAAACATCCGAAGATCGTTTCGGTTTCATACCTTTACGTTGCCGTTTTATTTGCGTTAATTAACAATACAGCAATTTCTTTTTTAAATTGCAAGAAAAACTACATTGGAACAAATATATATATATATATATATATATATATATATATATATATATATCATTATTCATTCAAAAATCTATTTAGATATATAATAAACAAATAAAGAAATTTTGTTGATATATTTTTAAAAGATGCGAAACACTGTTTTTCATTTATTTATCTTTATTTTGTGCTCTTCTTTGTTATTATTATTATTATTATTATTATTATTATTATTGGTACGTCCTTTTTCATAATAACTCTGATTTCTGCAATGATGCACTTTCTTCCGAGTCTGCGGAAAGAACTAAGGAATGTTGTGGTGTGTTGTTACGGCACCATTTAATATTTTTCTGTCTCTCATAACATCCCTAGCGTTGTATAGACAAAGTTCTCATTAGTGTGTGATCTGTAATTAAAGGGACAAATTTGTATGTATTTCTTAAGCTTGAGTTTCCAGGGATTCCTTTAATGTGATGTTTTCTTTCATTTTTTTATCATTCCAAGTGAACCTACTATCACTGGTACGATAGCTGTTTTCAATTTCCACATTTTTTTTCTATTTCAATTTTCAGGTCTTCATATTTTGACAGTTTTTCGAATTCCTTGGTAGCTATGTTACAATCCGCTGGACAATCCTTATCAATTAATAGGCAGAATTTTTCTTTGTGGTTTTTAACAATAATGTCCGGTCTATTTGCTTCAATTTTTCTGTCTGTGTAGATGGTGTAATCCTATAGAATGGTGACATCTTCTGTTTCTGTAACCAGTACTGTGTGATGTTCACACCAGTGTTTGTTAACAGATTTTCCATAGCGTTTGCACATTATCCAATGTAAATATTGCTCTACTCTATCGTGACGTTTTTGATATTCATTTGGGGAAAGTATAGAATATCCTGAGATTAGATAGTTTATTTTTTCTTGGTGCTAATCACAAAACCTGCATTTTGGATCCACATTATTATGTATAATATTTACCTGGAAGTTTCTAGAGAAAAGACTTTGGTCTTGCGCTGCAAGAATAAAGCTTTCAGTCTCGGACTTTAATCCAGATGCACGTAACCATCGATGAGTAATAACTTTGTCAACATTGGATTTATTGGCACGTTCTGGATTGTGGCCATGCAATGGTTTGTCTTGCCAGCGTTATTTCATCCGTTCAAGAGATTTATCTTTGGCTTTCATTTTCATATTTTTTTGCGCAATAGTTGGTTCTTGTCTTCTGTTTTGCTCTTCTACAGAAACTACTAAATGTAAATCTTATTTGTATTCACTGCCTTCTTTTATTATTGAATATATTTTCTTTCGTCATTTTGCTTGACTAATTGTATCATCCAGACTTTTGTTGTTTCTATGTATGTGAGTAAGTCAATATTCGTTGACTTGTATGTCAATTCTATATGAATAAGACTTCTTCCACCGTCTTTACGGAGTATGTATAGATGGTCTACATCAGACTTTCGATAATGAATCTCATGCTTAGAAAAAAGGTTTCTTGTTTTAGAATCCATTCGCCTGATATCGTTTAGAGTCCAGTTTAAAATGTTGATACTATATTGGACAACTGGGATTGCAAGGCTATTAATAGATATAATTCTCTTCTGAGAATTCAATATAGTTTTTAATATCAGTCGCAGTCTTCTATAGTACGCTTTACATTCTATAGTACTTTCTTTCATTTATTTATTGTTAGCTTTTTCACTTCCATTTACACCTAGTTATTTATATGCTTCTTCTGGCTTATATCTGTTTTTGTTACAGCAGATTCTCAGCTAATTGTGAATGGTTGTTGTACCTATCCACGTAAAACTGTAGCTTTACCATATTTATTTGAAATTGAATTTCATTTCAATACCTTCGCTGAAGCAGTTTACCGTTAGCAGAAATCCTTCTAGCCAGTTATCATTCTTAGCATACAGCTTTAAGTCATCCATATAAAATAGATGGCTTATTTTCTTTCAGGCTATTTTTAACCACATTCTGTCTTGTTAAATTTGCTGCTTAGCGCTATTAATGATATGCAGAATTGTAAGGGAGACAAAGAGTCACCTTGAAATATAACATTTTTTATGTTTATTTCACCAGAATTATACGTTCCATTTATATGATTGAGGTAAAAGTTTGTTTTCAATATCAACATGCAATGTTTGATGAAATTGATAATGACGAGTGATATATTGTATATATTGAAATCTTCAAGATCCATGAATGTGGTACACTATCGAATGCCTTACGATAATCTTTGCATGGAGTACTAAGATTTTTCTATGCATTGTAGCAGTTTTCCAGGATCATTCTGTTAATAAGCAATTGGTCTTTACACACGGAACAGCCACGTTTGCACTCTTTTTGTTCAAGCGGTAACATGTCACTTCTTTTCAAGAAGAAATATGTCTCTTTTGTTAAAATAGATGTTAATAGTTTATATGTTGTCAGAAGACATGTAATTGGTTTGTAGTTTTTCGGGTTGTTTGTGTCTCTATTTTTGGGTGGTAGAAATGTAATTCCTTTGGTAATCCATGCAAGAATTTTAGTGGGATCTTTAACCATTTCTTGAAGTTCCTTGGCTAGTTTTTTATGTGCTCTATTTAAATAATAGAGCCAAGATTTAAGAATTTTATCTCTACCTGGTAATTTCTAATTGTGTGCTTTTTTTCAGTGCACATTTAACCTCCTATTCTGAGATTCCAGCCCATGTCTTCTTCCGTTTATTTTTATCCGTTCTATCGCTTGTGAAATCCAATCTACTTCTTTGTTATGCTTTTTTAGGGCAAGCCCATATTTTCCCAGAAGTGTATAACTTATTACATTTTGCGGGGAACTGTCACTTCAATTCTCTTTTTACCTATTTCCCTGTAAAATCTCTTTGCATCGGTTTGAAAAATCTTGTTTTGTCTGTAGAATAGAGACTTATTTTTGAGCTTTCAGTTGTAGTATTTGCTTTAATTTTTCCTTAGTTGATAGGACTTCATTTTCATTTCTAATGTATTTTCTTTCGACTCTTCTGCCTTTTGTAGTTCTTACATTTATTCTTCTCGTCAGTTCATCGACTACTGGTAGTCCACTTTTAAGTTTTTCGAATTTTTTTCTATTTTTCTTTTCCAAGTTGGATCTTCATGTCTGCGAGACTGCCTTGTTTTGAATTTGATGTTCAATTTTTTGCTGCTGCTATTGCTAATGCATATATTGCTTCATTGAGATTTATATGAGTGTATTCTTTATCCAAAATTAATTTGTGTGCTGCATTGTAAAGCTTAATAGTTTCGAGGTTATGCTTTGTGGTTGTAAATTTGAGAGCTGTTCTCGTTCCTCAATTGCAATATTTTGTATTTGATTTATATGGGTCTTGATTTCTTCCTTGTCTTCTTGTATACTGTTCTTGTTTTCCATAAAATAATTCTGTTCACTGTGTTCTGAACTCGCTTTATTGTCGTCTTGTAACTGACTCGGTTCACACCTTTCCAGCACTTCTAAACTTATAGCATTATCTTCACAGTGATTAGTGTGTAAAACGCTTTCTTCATGATGACCTGTGACTTGTTTGATATTACTACTTTTTATTTCTGATTCCGGCTCATTTTCATATTTTGTTGATTCGTCTATTCTAGTTGCAATTCTTTTTATCTCATTAATTTCAGCCTCTGTCAATCGGTTATTTCGCATGATATATCGTCGTACATTGGCTAATTTATTTTCGTCAATGTACTTTCTATTTTTTGTCCAACTTTTTCTCGCTAAATGACATATATTTGGCGAATGATGTTTTTTTAACGTTTGAATACCGCTTCATTAAATGCAGTCATAATGACTTTGTACTCCTCATGAGACAATTTTATTATTCCTTTCTTTAAATATACGGTTATAGATCTTGCTTGGGAATTTTTAGTGTCATCATCATAGGATTATCCTGATTGTGGTGACCTGAAGATTAATTCTTTGTGTAAGAGTTTGTTCCTATGGCAGATTTTTCGACCTCAGGTAGGTTCCCTAGTGAAGGACGGGCTCCCTGTTTATCCACTAGAAAAGCCACGCTGGGCTTTTTATTTCTATTTGTATTTCTCATATTTTTCCCACGAGTGTCGCACGGGTCCAAAAGTCCACCTAATGTTGCCTGGCAAGTTGGTAACGGTCTTTTACAAACAGGGTCCCGAAGCCTGTAGGGGATCGTTCGTGACCTCATAACGCAGTAGCGATTTACTTCTCGGCACGATTAACACCTTGAGTTACGGGTTGCTGTGCGGAGTTTTCCTTCTAAATGGGTTGCCAAGCGATAGCTGATAGAGACGAGATTAGAATTCAAGGTTAAAGACGTGGGTTTAAAAAAAATGTTGCTACCATCTCTAGTCCTTGCGACAAAAATAATTGTCAAGATAAAAAATAAAAAAAATAGACAAAAATTTCCTGGAAAAGAAAAAAGTTGACACACGTTTGATTTTATTACTGCCGTGAAATTTAAAAATAATAATTTGTTCGCCTACAGTATATTCTGTTATTCTTTCATTAAAGTCGGTTAAAATAACGTTATGGAAAAAGAAATAAATCAATAAAATGAATGAATAAATAAAAATAAATAAACACGTATTCCATCTAAGAAAGAATATCGTAGAGATTGTATTAAACTGTTTTAGTGTTTTTCATCGTAGTTTTTCTGTTGTCTTTTTAATGTTTTTAAGAAAGATTATTTATTATTTTTTGTTTTAAGGATGATCATCATAATTTAAACAAAAAATATTTCGAAATATCGAGAGCTAAGGGAAATATGAATAATAAGAAAACTAGTTGATGAATCTGTTAGGATCAGTTAAAGAAGAAAGAGATAAATGAAATAATATATGAAGAAAAATTCATGTTTATGTTAAAATAGCAAATAGAATTATTATGATTATTATTATTATTATATTTATTTATTTTAATTATTATTCTTTATTATTGTTATAATCATTATTTCTACAGATGACGTGTACGAAAATATAAAACAATTAAAGAAATCAATCATCATTAGTCTAATGATTGTAGCTGGAATGATGTTTATATGCTGACATTTGTGATGATTTATTTTCTTAAATGGATTTTATGCAATTGCTTGTTCATCTAAGAATGCAAAATAAACTAAGCCAGTATGAAACAGATTAAGTGCAGAACATTTAAGATGGTGTCGGCAGCCACAGTATCACCAAATTATTTTAGGATGTGTTTGGCACGGAAACATCTCAAGACAAGTTAAGTATGTGCAAATTGAATTAAAGCTGCTCTGCGTGGAAGCGAAAAAGCCTGTTTGAGCACGTGATTATTCAATAGATACTTATTTTAATACGGCACAAGGCCTAACTCTAATGAGCGACTTTACTGTATGTTCACATGTATAAAAACATACCAAATTAACTAGAATGTCGGTTTTAAATTTTCCTCGACACAGGTGACATATCCTGAAAAATGCTTTTATTCCTCTTCTCTATTGACTGGCTGAGGTATTAATAACCGCAAAATTGTTTGCTTATATTCCTCTTTCAGGATGTTGTCAATGATGGCTTTCCATATTTTCCCGACTGCTGAACTTTTTAATAAATATTGCATGTTTCTTATCTGTCCTAAAACTTGTTCGCCATTTCTTTACGCAAGCTCACAATTTATGTTATTCTTTTGTTTATCTGTCTAAATTCAACTCTAACTATTCTGTGAGTATCAAATTTTCCAAATTTTCATATTTTCGGCATCCCTTTGTAGAACTAAATATTTGTTCTCTCAAGTTTCTTCCTCATAAATGAGAAAATTGTCACTGACTTATAGGTCAACTGGTAAAGCAAAACAATTCAATACTATTTTCTTTGTACCTATCGAAATTCTTTTTTCATTTCTTAATACGTTTTCATGTGTTGGCAGGCATATTGTGCTGTCATATTTCCGTAAAAAGAATGCAGGGATTTTAATAATGCTTTATAAATAAAAGTATGAAAGGAAACGGTTTAAACAGAAATATATACATAGAAGCGTATAACAACCGTATTCAAATTGCATATATGCCAAATTTTGAAGATTATTCTTGCAGTAAATCAATTATTAATACACTTTAATTAAATGTCTAGAAGTATGGTCGTTTACTTTCATTTCAATCAAAAATCTACCGAGGCTGAAAAAGCAAACCTCGCTGCCGCGCTTGAAAAGGACCTCCAATCCGTGGTGGACTGGGGCAAGAAATGGCTCGTAAATTTTAATGATTCTTAAAAGAAGCTGCTATCTAATAACCACCACAGACAATCGTTCCTCACGCCCATTAACATGGATCAGGCTTCTCTCCCTGAAAGCGAAACACTGCGCCTCCTCGGGTTAACTTTCACACCAGGCATCAAGTGGAATAAATATATAGAATCCATAGCTAAATCCGTTGCTAAGAAAGTCGGTTTTCTGTGTAGAGCCTGGAAGTTTTTCCCGTCCCAAACAATCTTATATACATATAGAAGTCTACCATCCACCCGTGCATAGAGTATTGTTGGCATATACGGTCTGGTGCTCCTGCTATCCACTGAGGTGTCCTTGAACAAATCAAACGGATAATCTGTAATGTGATCGATCCCGACATGGCAGCTACGATACAGTCGCTCTCTCACCGACGCAGTATGGATTTCCTGCGTCTCTTCTACAAATACTTTCACAGTTTCTGCTCTGATGAACCTAGCTCGCTGGTACCTCCAATATACGAATTTCCTCGAGCCACAAGATTAGCAACTACGTTCCACGTTTTACAGTGAAACCAATAAATTGTAAACGCAAATTCTATTCCATCAGCTTCTTTTCTCGCAATTCACCCCAGTGGAATTCTCTTCCGCATATTTGTTTTCCTGACAGTTACAATCTCCAAGAATTTAAATGTAAAGTTAATAGTCGTCATCTCTCTCACTAACTTACATCCTCTCTCTCATGCTTTTCGAAATCCACCCCACTCTCATCAGTACTCTCTTCCCTCTCCTACTCTTTTCCTGACACCCCCTGCAACCTCTCACTCCTCAACATTTCTCCTATGTAACCCACTACACAACAGTGGCAGTAAAATGCCTTGCTTGGTGCAACGCGATTATAAAAAAATATGATTAAGAAATGATGATGTATCCGAAAAAGATGTATCGATGTAATATCCGAGTAAGTTTTGCTAAATAATGATACACAGTTAGCATAGTTTTCAAAAACTTTTTACGCTGCCTTAGTAGGGACGATTATATTTAAGTATATCATATCGTCCTACAGACAGTTCATTTCAAGAAAATGAACTTTTTAGTTCTTTTGTTTGTATAAAAAAGTTCTGATGAACTCCAGCCATTAATATCATCAGGTCAGCTATTTACAACTCGGAAATATCATGAAAATTTAAGGAAAAGAAAAACACCGATTTCCTCTCTAATTTCTAAATTAAGTTTTCAAGAATTGCTATACTGTAAAACCACCATGCGCAAGATCTCCTCCTTAAATAATTTCGATCTAACATTTTCATGTAAAGTATAATTTTGTTATCTGTCCTTATTATCACAATTGATATATCCTACATTCTACAAATTAATTCTTATAGCACACCACATCACTAACTCTTTAACAGTAACTCACTAAATTGCGAGACTATGAAAGATTATATTATACGAATTTAACAATAAATTTAATTTTTTAAATATCAACTATTGTTTTATAAATTACATATACAGAGAAACACGCGTTACAAACGTCTCAAATGATGATCGAATGGCTTTAAGGATAAATACTTTAAACAAAAAACGTCTCGGGTGATTACCAGTTTCTCGGTGACAAGGATACCTGGCAAAAACGCGTGGTGTGACACACAGAGTGTTTCTGCGAGAGTGCGTCATTTACGGCGTTGTTTTTTAATTCATCAATAATTGGGATTGTCACTATTGGCCCAAAGATTAATAAGTTAGGATAAATCATCATGAACTCCACAGTGGATGACAAAGAAAACAGACAGCCATGAAATAAGTATTCCGAACTTGGCATTTTTGGGCGGCTACTGTTAAAAATATCTCTTATTGCCTCCGAATAAAACAATGAGAGATGTGATAACAAGGATATCGTAATTTAGAAACGCTTTTCTTAAAAATTACTTGTTTAATTCCTGAAAGGCAGTAAGCGAGGTGTATTTTATTTTTGTAAGATTTTTTAAAGCCGAGAATTGTCTTCCGTTTACAATCGAAGAAAAATGGAGGAAAATTTGAAATTTTAAAAACTATATTTTAAATTTAGAAAATTTTTGTTTGAGGTCAAGGTAATTTCGTTTTAAGATGCACCAAAGTATTTTGGATACTGGAATTACTAAATTTAATCTCTTGACTTTCAATTAAAGCTAATTTTAAAGCTTGAGGATGACTTATTTATAAAATTTAAATTTAAATTTAGGTAGTGAAAAATGAATGTAGGTACCTAAGTTTAATTGTCTTTATGAATAAACTGAATTATGAACTGAAGAAATTGATGGAAAATTTGTTGATATTGTTGTTTATTTATTATAAATGTTTACTGAATATAATTCGACCGACAGAATTAAAATAATCGTTATGAGCGTATAAACGTGTTGATGTTTCAAAATAATATTATCAATATATCTATTGTCTTCAAATCTGAGCAATATCTACGGTAAATATAAAATGTACTGGGAAGTTTATGGCATTGTCGAAAACAAGCGTAAATGTATCTAAAGTATTATAAATAACTAAAAGTCAATAAAAAAGTTCAAGGCTTATATTACTTTTTATCGCATTAACACAGAAACATAAACGAAACGGAATTAAAAAAAAACGTAACATGCACAAGCCAAATTGAATAGAAACAAAGCCGCAGGGCAATGTATATATATATATATATATATAATAGAAATGACGGTAATCTTAGACGATTTCGGTAGAGACGGAATTACATAAATAATAAATGTAATATACAAGAGAGTTTAAATATAAAAAAACAACAAATATATATTATTTCCTTGCATAAGAAATCGGCTTACTGTGCCATCTATAAAAAACAATCAGAATTAGGTCAGAAGAAAAACAGAAACAGCGGAAAAAGTAACACTTCATATATGCTCAAAATTTTATCAGAAAGAGCTTTATATATACAGAAAAAGTTTTTCACTTAAGCTGTCAGCAGACACATAAAAAATTATTTCAGCAAATACAGAAAATAAGAAAGTGCAAGAAAAGACCTTTCTCCTCACAGGAATTATTCAAGCTACAAAGCCTTGTAATTCTGAGAGAATTAATTCTACCGGGATATATTATTGTCGGCTCCACCCTCAACACATAATGTATGAAGATGACAGCCTTGATAGCATACACCGAAGGGATACTACAAATAATCCTATAGATTATAGTAAAGAAAAGCGGGAGAAATGGATTAAGTATCAAATGCAAGAAGAGAAAATGATGAATGCAAAATGTGAAATTCAAATAAATAATATCAAATCTAAATGATTGCGGGAATTTAAATAACTTCTTGAAAAGTGTGACACTGAATTCGGAAGGTGCATTGCATAGCCAAATCTAAACACTGTACAAAGCGTATAAAATGTTTGCTAGAACTAGAAAAAGAGTTCTAAAATTTTATGTGATATCTGTATGGAAGTGTGTGCTGATTAATTTCCTCAAAAATGGATAAGGAGCATGAAGCACAAGAAATGTAGTTATTTAAAGGATTCAGAGGAAGCAATGGACGGAACATGTGAGAAACGATAAACGTTTTTAGAAACTAAAGACCAATAAAGACCATTCTTATCATCAGGGAAAGACTGTGAGCTTACTAGAGCACAAAATGAGGGCGGGGGATTGCTAAATCTGATACCCACCTGACAGATAGAGAGCATGAGGATTGGAGAAAAGCAACGCATGGCAGGATTTTTATAAACGTTTTCCGTAAGCAAAGCATTACTGAAACTTTTGCGTAAGGGTTAACCGTGAGAGGAACAAGAGCAAGACAGAAGCCTTATCTAGGAGAGGACAGACAAAATTTGACAAATGTTGTGCCATTTAAACATTTCAAATTTATAACTAAGAGAGTTCTACAGGCGGAAATACAAGTAAAGAACTGATGGATTGAAGTGACCGATATATTTTACTTTTTTCACGGTAAAATGGTGGGAATTAGTAGTCACTCTAGTAGCACGTGTAAATTCATGCCGTCGAGTTACCAAGAAAATAATCTTTTCAGATCAAAAGCGGTGACGATTTTTATAGGTAAGAGAGATTGGGTGACAAATCCTAACATTGAAAAATTGAATGATGTCGAACCGTCAAATCAGGAGTCAAATCTTTTGAGTTTTGTTGACAACTCCCAGAAAATAGCAGGAGCACCCTACAATTGTAGAAATAGTATTTGATGAATGGTAGGTTAATAAATTTGCAAGAAGAATTCTGACGAGAAAGAACATACGCTATTTACATTATTCGGACTATTCTCCTCAACTTTTTGTCATTTCCTGACTTGACACTGTGATCCGAAATTCTTCGGGGTAGATAAATTTTTCATTCGATGTAGTAGTTCCTCTTGAGGTCTACAGAGAGAATGAGACCGAAGAATTGCAGTGTGTTGCTTACTGATAGAAAGTGTGTTAGAGTCATTCATAGTTATGCAGGATAGGAAATTTCTTTCTGGTGGTTAAATGAGAGCAGCTTTGTTTTAGAAGCGTTAACATTAAGGAGCCATTTCTTATCCCAGTCTGTCACAAATTAGCGATATTTTTCAAGAGCAGAAGCGAAGTTTCCTTTGTCAGCGTTAGTAGATTTCTCATTAAGACGAGAATAAATAGTGGTGTCTTCTGAATAGATGACTACTTGACATGTAGAGCTTGAGTTAATGGATAACGCTGAAACAGAATAAACGGTTGGCTGAAGGGAAATAATGAAAATACACAATTTATTTTAGACATACAAAATGAGGAATATGTGGAGAGCCATTCTTTTCTAGCCCTGAACGGACTCGGCACATAAAGTAAATAAGATCTAGTTTATTTCGAGAAACCTATATTTGTTTTAGTAATTCCAAGATCGCTTTATCGATTGTTACATTAAATCACTGTAACTGAGAATAAATAATTGTTTGAAATTATAAATTTTAGTAGATGAATAAATCTGAGAGCGGAGAAATCATCAACTTGCAAACATATCGCGAACGCCATATTTTGTGGTGATGAAGCTGATGATCAGAGTTTTGTTGGTTATTAATTTCTCCATTCACCTGCACAGTATTCACTTTTCCCGACCTATCAGTATTATTGATCAGTCGAAATTTTTCGCTTTAAACGTGCGAGACAGACATCTATGTAACTAACATCACCAAATTGATATACAATTAGGTTATGATGCTCAATAAGCGTATTTTCTGTGTATTTCAATTCGTATTGCCTTACAATTTCTTTGTTTGATTTAAAAATCAACAGATGGAACGCAGTCGTCTGGAATAAATAAGCAAAAAACTCATTATCATAAAATTTTTGAAAACATTTTTAAATGAGTTAAGTGCCGTACGTGATACACGCTTTGGCGATCATATCTCGAAAGAGACATGACTAACTGGGCCGAAGATTATCCTGCACTAGATAGCCATTGCTTTCTGCAGTAAACTTGTTGCCAGCCAAGGCTATAGGACTCAATCTGCTCTATTATTTAACCCATAACTGGATGTAAGAGACGGATTAATATCTTTCCCAAGGATATTTTAGCGTAAGTGAATGCCAGGTATTCAACTGGAATTCGAACGCGGCTCTACGATTTGTCATCCCGAGTCAGTATCAACTTCACCAGAAATTCAGTTAAAAATATAACTGTATCTATAAATACCAAGTAAACAGGGCGTTTAATTCAATATTAATCCATCCCTGTTAGTGTCAAATAACCAGACACATTTTTTTATTTTAGCATCCAGATAGCAAATATGTTGTTTATATAGCAATTATTCTCCGGGTATCTCTTTTTACAGATTTTGTTTAACGTGCACTGACATGAGCAGTAATTGAACATGGGAAGTGTTCTTAGTCTGTCAATTATTATGTTTGCAAATTTGTATTAGCAGATCAATAGTCAACTTCAATTATTATCATCAATCAATTTTAGTATCACGATATTTCCATCAACCTGTGATATTATTTCCAGTCACATTGAAACCGTTTTGCTCGCTAGTACATCATCACGATATAACTACCATAATAAAGCCACCATACTAAGGTCTGAAACCGTAAAAAACAGATTTCCTTGAATTCTGAGATGATGATGTCATCTGCTTTAAAATGAAAAATAAATAAAATGATTTTAAGTTTAAGAAGCTGACTATGCCGAATATTAAAAAAGATTTAATCCAATAGTAGAAATCTGTAAGATGACCATTTAAAAATCTACTTTCACAGTATATTAAATAGAAAAGTTTATAAAAATTACGTCTACCATGGAAATATGTAGCAAATACTTTGGAAAAGTATTTGAGTTTTATCTTTACAAAAAAAGATATCTGATATTAGCGATGATGATATTTAGTTTCAATATAGATGTTAGCACGATGCTTTAAACTTTGCACAATACATGACTTAATGACATGAGAAGCACGCTTATATTGTGGGAAAACGTAAATATTTAGAGAATAATTTTTAGCTAGTAACTTGTCATTTTATTGCCTTAATATCACTCTTGATCTTGTATGTCAAATGTTAGATTAAGTTAAATAGAAAAGAAAATGTCTTTCTGTAAATAAGGAGAAATAATAAATCTTTTGCAGAGATCTCTAAAAATGACTTAAGATAGATCTTGTATTCCAACAATTATGCTTAAGCTAATTCGAAAAGAGGATTTCTTTCTGGAAATAGCGAAAAATAGTTAACTTTTTGCATAGTTCTCTAAAAATGACCTAATGATTAATTACATTGCCGTAATATCAGTCTTTATCTTGTATTTCAAAAGTTATGTTTTAACTAAGGCAACAATGATTTATTTATTTAAATAGGGATTAATAATGAATCTTTGGCATAGATCTTTAAAAATGACTAAATAAATAATGTTGACATTATCCTCGAACTGTATCCGATATGTTTTTCAATACCACGAGAAGCATACATTTTTTACATGAAATGTTTTCTTTCTATTCAGAGGAATGCTATTCCCAAAATATGCGAAAAAAACATGATAATTTAATGTATTCACGAAGCTGATCTACAAATATAAACATTAGAAGCCATGTGATATATCATACTGGTTGAGCAATATATGGAACGTATCTTCTCGTTTTCTACGGTTTATCCATAATTGTAAGTTATTAGATTAATCAAATATTTTTAGATACTACATTTTTCTAATATAATTGTTTAATACTACAAGTACTACTAATTAACTGGGCAGAAGAGGAGGATTTATACCTTTAAAAGTATTTTTGCACGTAAGTTAATATAAAGAACAAAACGGGAAATGAAACTCGTCTCTCCGATTAAATTTCCAAGCCATTCTCCATTACACTACCTGAACATCCAAACTTACAGCACCTGGTATTTTCAAGCAGTCACCCGTCTAGGTACTAACCAGGCTCGACTTTGCTTAAAATAGATGATCGCAAACCAGAACTTATTTGATAAGTGATAATTAGGGCAATTATAATACTGTTATACAATATATGCTGAATATGCTATATAGTATACACGTTTTGAAATATATTATATGTAGCATACTGGATACGCCAGAAAAAATTATAAAAATTACATCATTGTTATATATTATGTTGTGCCGACAAGAATAACAGTTATAGCGTTATGCGACACAATGTGTTGGATATAATATACTAGAATATCATTGGTCCTACGTGTGATACATATATTGAAAAATGTAACATTTCATTATTCTAATACTATAAGAGACTCGAATACAAAGATCGATTTCAAAGTGGTTATAAAGTGAATGACATTTACACATTATCTTCTTTGTCACCATTGATGGAAATAATAATTTAATCTTGTTTACAGGCAATAAATACATTTTATTTTTGTTTGCCTCATAAAAACACTGGTCGTTAACGTATGAAAATAAGTAAACATTTAAATTGTTAATCTGCTAAAATTGTCACAAGAAAGAAAATTAGAAATGACATTGTGAGGCCCACAGTGGATGGACAAAACAATTACATTTTTTATTTTTTTATAAGTCTGCTTTCTATATAATATTACTCATTCATGCATAAATTCATAGATGTTCAATGAAGTTCTTTTTTTTCTTAATCTTTTATCTAAATGTGAAAATAAGGCCATTTTTATACTTATCACATCTGTATTATGTGATACCTAATAATTATATAAATTATACATAACCCTATACGAATTATGTAAGACGTATCCGAATGATAACGCACTGCGTTTGAAATACTCAACGTATACCAGTTTCATTTTCATATCGTTACAAGTCTTTACAATGCTAACAATGTTTACATAGAAATTAGTGCCCATGTTAACATATACATTTCACCAATTATATTATATCCTAGTAATTAGGAGAACTCAAATACTGTTAGAAATATTATCTGTGTTGAACCACGACTGACGGCTACAACCTCCAGAAATTTAAATGCAATGTCAATACTCATCTATTAACCACTGGACTCTAGATGATCTCCCCACCTCCGTATATCCTTCCCTTTCTCTCCACCTATGTATCTGTCATCGCACCTGCATTCTCAGCTTTCTGTTGCTCCTTTATAACTAGTTCGTACTCCTTACTCTTTTCTAATTAATCTTTTTACAGTTATGTAGCCCCCAGCTCATCAGTGGCATTTCTGCCTTGCTCGGGGTGAAATGATTTAGAATTTTATTTACCATACGTTTTCTTCGAAAATTGCACGGAGAGTTTACTTCAACGTCTTACAGATAAAGTGAAGACTAAACTTTTAATCATGTAATATAAACACTTGATCATAATAGGCGTAATGAAATGTGAATTGAATTCATTCCCATTTTTTTTTCTGTCAGGAATGATATTTTTTTTTATTCAGAGACTAAACAATGTACCAAATTCGAAATAAACTTTTCGACTTTATTCCATCATTCACCAGTTCTTGAAAAATATGTAATCTCTGATATTACTTTGTTTTAAATTCATTATTAAATTCATTATTGCGAATTAATTTATTTTATTTAATTATATTTTATCTGGGGTACAATCAACTTAAAATATTGTGTTTTGAAACAAGTAGATTTAAACCCAAAACTGTTTTTATTTCGTTGAATGAATGAATATTTTCTAAATAAAATAAAAATATTATCAGGCATCATATATAAATTTTATAGGGAAATTATTAAAAATGAATAGTAGTCTAAAAGATTGAAATAGATTCTATTTTGTCAAAAACAAACTTGCAGAATTTACAGTCTTAAGATTTCAAAGTGATCTTCTCCATCGAAAGAAAAAATGTAGAAATATAATTAAAATAACCTTCACGTAAGTTATAAAATGCCGTAAACTTAAAAGTGCATCGATAAAACTCAAGCAATTAATTGAATACATTCGGAAATAACAGAGAGACGTATTCCATGTTTTGTATTTGTTAAATTCTACAATGTAGATACTTGTACTACATAGAAGTACATATGCCAGTTGTTGTTATTTTATGATTTTTACTATAAAATTCAAATGTTGTTAGAAATATTCAAATCTCTAAATTTTGAGGAGTTAAATATATGGAAGTCACTGTTTTAGTTATAATTTTCAAAGAAATTTTAATCAATGGCACATTGTTTATAATTTGAACGGAGTAAATTCAAATTAAACAAATCGTAATAAAATGTTAAAAGGTACTTCAAACTAGTTCATTTATAGTTTACGATTTTGTACCTACGTTTACTAAATCACTTAATTGTTAAAATACAGCTTAAAAACACTCAAAAAATATAGGAAAAAAGTAATATATATAATAGATAAAAAATTGTTATAACACCTCAATTAAATTCATCGATAGCATGATGTTATATGTAAGAAAAACAAAAAACAAAAACGAACAAAAACATTGCTGAGCAAATAAAAGTGTAAAGAAAAGAGTGAATCTTAGCACCTGAATGAGGTTACATGTAATACAGAAAATCTGCAACAGAATCAAGTAGATGTTTTTCAACTCAAAGTTAATAATATATATATCTGCAGTATGTTCTGAAATGTTCTACGCCGGATTTTAGCATGGAATATTTAGGAAAAATTCACATATTATAATCCAGAAACAAAAAAACAGATCAAAATTATAAAGTTTACTTAACATAACATTTTCTTTGATTATGTTAAAAAACGACAATATTAGCACAGATATACTACCGGTACATCTGTCTTTGAGATAAGTTATGTAATTTTAAATTACCAGGGTATTTTTCGAAATAGAAAAACTTTAGTAGATTTCATCATGCAATTATTGAATATTTTGGTAAGTTCGTTTCTTCAGTTAGCAACATCTGTCCATACATAACACATAAAACGTAATCTACTGGTATTAGTTAAGACTGGTGCATATCATCAGTCAGATAAGTGTCATACGTGATTGGGTGATCATGTCCCGAAGCGACATAACTAACTGGGCAAAATTTTCCCAACGAAAGCTATAGAACACAATCTGTTCTGTTGTTTGAACCATAAGAGAAGAGAAATTATTTGAGCGTAAGAGAATGCAAGGAATAAAATTGGTACTAGAACTTTTATCTCTAATTTCTCTTTCCGAGTTGATATCAACTGCACCACAGCGCACACATGGCGATAAGCCAAATAAGAGCGATGTATGTAGAAAAGTGAATCCCATTATTTGTATATCACCGAAACACACAGAAATCTTGCGGCTATATAACAGTCATAGCAAATACTTTATAAAATATGATGTTTCTACAAAACTAGCAGCCAAATATTATGCAATTCTCTAAATGACTGAATTTCCTGGGTGAAGTTTACATGGGTATTTTATTGATATCATGTTAGTTCACTTTTAGTGGTGTTAGTTTCAGAGTTAATCTGATTACTGGTAACCTCCATATTTTTCGTGTTATTCATGTACTTCGCACACATGATATTGCTGTGTAAAACGTACGTTAAATGTAAATGGATATTTATCAAAATTATCCGCATGCAATATGAAGGTAAATTCGGTAATCAATGCCATGCTGTAAACCACATCATTACACACAAAATTCAGGAGGCGATAGATTTTGAATATGTTTTTGAATTGCATCATTTAAATCTTCATTTAGCGTTCAATTCAGGATGTCACTTATGGCTCTTAATTAATTTTCTTGATATCACTCCTAATCCCCGCTCCGCTATCCATTTGCTCCAGCCTATCAAATATATTTCCCGCTGCTTTCCATTGCCTCTTAATTTTTTCTATCCGTTATGTGAGTATTAGATTCTCAAGGTCCTCTTTCCTCATTACATATCCGAGAAATATCTGCTGTCTCTTCTTGATGTTACGTATGTATTTCCTTCTCGTTTGCATTTTACATTTTATCTTAATTTCAATCAAAGGTTCACAGCATGATCCCTAGGATTTAAGACAAAAATTGACACGGTGTTATTTTGAAAAATTAGCTACGAGATCCTTTTACGTTCTATCCTGAAATATAGACGACAAATGCTTGAGAATTTTTCAAATTCCTGGAATAAAGCATATTTGCAAAAAGAAATGACAGGAACGGGAAAAAAGTTTGCTTTTGAAACTAATGCAGTACGGAAAAGATCGTTCAATAGAGAATAAATTTTGCTGTTAACATGTTATAATACGTCGTATATACTAATGTATACTCATAATATATCACATGATGGTATCGTTAATTTCTGTATATATGTCATATAAGCTTAATTATTTACAAACTCTTCCAATGAAAATATGCGTTATCAGGCTATAGCTGTTCAACTGTTTATTGTGAGAGATCAAAAAGAGAAAGTAGTTATACTTTTAACATTAAATCCATAGGATAAATCTTTGGAAAATATCAAAAAATGTTTCCATGATATTCACATACGTCTGTAGATTCACTCAATTACATCACGGATCAAGAAGAACGGTATGAGTTCTCAGAAGAGAAAAGAAGAGATATAGAGCTTAAGCTGAAAATCAGTATGAGCAAAAAAATGTAGTTAATGAACGCAATTCATATCATTACTATGAAATACAATGGTAACTGTTTTTTATTCTGTGCAGGAATCTTGTCAAAAATAAATTCTATTTAAACTAAGCTTACCGAGAAAGATAAAATAAGAAATACAACCTACGACTCGTGATGCAGCGTATCAGACAACCGTTGTGATATTTCTATGTGTAAAACGGATACTTTCTTTTCACATGAACGCAATACAAATATATATATATATATATATATATATATATATGATTAAAATAAACATCTTACAGTGGATGTCAAATCATATTACAATGATCCAGAAATGTACTTTGTAATATGGTAATATCTTCCATGTATTTGTGTGTGCTATCTTAAAAATACAATAATGCCTTCTTGAATTGCGTCGAAAATAGTGATACTTATGGTGATATGGAGACGAAAAAATATAAAGACGTACTATACAAGTATATATATATATATATATATATATATATATATATAGAGAGAGAGAGAGAGAGAGAGAGAGAAAGAGAGAGAGAGAGTGAGCTGAGGTAGATGGAGAGAGTGAGACATAGATCACTTATCACATTTCACTTCTCAGTTTTTGCATTATCACGAGGAAGGTCTTTTAAGACATTCCTTTAACAAGAATGATTGACGCGGCAATACTGCATGTAACAGATACACACATACCAGCACAAACATTTACATTTTCTCAAAGTTCTAAACTTCTAAAAAACAAACGCTTATCTGTTGAACGGAAGAATTAAGAAAAATCAATAACGTCTTTAGGAATTAACAATCAAATCAATATAATATTTAAGTACGAGACAGACTGAAAAGTTATTGCGTTTAGTTTCAATGAATGAAAATCTTGATGTAATCCTTTTTACGTATTTAAACGCAATCACCACAATATGTTAACATTTGAGAGATTGTTTCACCCACAGAATCGTGTGCATGCATTATTGAAATTTTTAATAAGCAATAAAATCTAATAAATGGAAATATTTTCTAAGCAATATTCGAATCATTTGTAATCTATATGCACATTAATGATAATCTTACACACACATATATATATATATATATATATATATATATCCCCATGTGTATACATTTTATATGTGTTTGTTATGAGAGAGAATGAATATAGTGCGTATCGAAGCAGCAAATAGTTTTTTTTAAACATACACTGTTAAATAAAAGAGACAAAGAATATCTTTTATGTTTAATGATGAGCCGTTATATACATCGTATTTTGGCTTTAATTTAAATTGAAAATAAAGAAAAGAATTTTCCAGCATTTGGATAACTTTTATTATGTTTTTTCTAAATTTTCGGCTCACATGAGCCATGTTAAAAGAGGTTACAAAGACATTAACATCTATGAACCATCAAAGACGATTTTATTTTGTGTTGACATAAGAATTTGCTAAGCAACGATAACAGTTCCCAAATAGCAAATGCATTTCGTAAATTTGTAATACGGTTCTATAACGTCACACCGCGTGAGTGCTCGATATGCTAACAGAACCATATATTGAAATTCAATGTAATGTGTTATGACCAGATTTAAGCGTGATTTTATTTAGTGTAGTTTGTTTGGCTTTAATGTTGATGGCCTTCAATAACTGAAGATATTTTTTACTGTGTGTATGAGTGAGGATTATTGTATTGTTGACTAAAATCTCTTTGATATTACCTATATGGCTATATTTTTCTAAGAAATGTTATTATATTTGTACTCTGATCAGAAAGGTGAGAGGTACGTCTATGAGAGAAAGTGGTTGTAGTAAAACCAATATATATAGTGGGTTTATTATTAGTACCACAGGTACAATCTCTGAACAGGCATGTAATTTAATACACTACACTGGTTTTCTGTATAGGATTTAGTTGTGTGCTTGTAGGTTTATTAAAGACTATGACGTCAATTCTTTTAAATTCTTTTTATAATATGTGATGAGATTAATTTGATAATTATAATTTATTGGTTTAACATTTCTACGTATTATGTTTTTGAGAGTTTTTATCTTCTTTTTAATTATTATATATTTGGTTGCAATAATATAAGTTAATAGTGTTATGTATATTAAGACGTACACCATTATTAATAATATTATCAATATTATAGAGCTAAGTTGGTTGAGATACATTTTAATTTATTTCAATAATGGAATTAGGAAATCCATTATTGAAAAGTATTTGCTTAATTTTGTGTAATTCTTTAAAAACATATGGACTTGGAAAAAGCTATCATTTATGTGCGTTGAATTAAGTTTTTTATAACACTTCACTTATATCTTTGGAGCATTCACTCTTATAATTCAGAAGACAGAAATTTATATATATAAAAATGAAAGTTTATATATATATATATATATATATATATATATATATAAGTTTGTGACTTTAAGTTAAGATATATATATATATAAATATATATATATCTTAACTTAAAGTCACAAACTTATATAGATATAACGTGTGGGATAGATCAATTTTCATATAAATAAAGCAAAATTCAAAGTAATATTGGCATTTTTGAACAGATATAGTTAAAAAAATTACACAAACATATCTTGACATACTAAATAGTTAACTCAACATTAATATCACTATTAGCTTCAACAATGTTCGCTAGACAACATTTGAATTTTCAATGCATTTTCTAGACTTGTACTTGTTTAGAATGTTGAATAAAAAATTTCATAATCATTGACTTTAGGTCATTCTTGTGGTTGAAAAAAATATTTTATTCTCTCGCACAAATAAATCCCATATAAAATACTCACGGGATTTGCAAAATGGGGAGTTTGGTGATCATATGTAATGAGTTATTTGATCACATAAATTGTCTTACCTTCACGCTGGGATTCTCCAGATCATGCGAAATGGTGCAGTGTACTCTTGCCCGATATAAGTTCTTAAAGCTTGCACAATTTTTCAATATTACATTAGGTTATGAACACGGACCAGAGGAGATTTTTTTTAATAATATCACCACGGGCAAGGCGGTAAGGCTACTGGTGTGCAGGGGGCTACGTAAGAGGGAAATATTGGAAAAGAGAAAGCCGGAAACGACATCCTAAACCGGGAACAAGGGATGACCCTCTACACCTGTTCAATAGACATGGGTGGAGTGTGAACCGGGTGATAGTTCAGACTATCTATTCCAATTAACAAAAAAAACAAAAACAAAAAAAAAACAGAAAAAGTGAAAAGATTGGAAAAGAGAAAGCTGGAAACCACATCCTAAACAGGGAACAAAGGATGAGCCTCTACACCTGTTCATTAGACGTGATTTAAAAACATATATACGTAATATATCGTTTCCGGATATTTTTCAATAATATTAAATGATAAACGAAAAACATAGAGGACTAATAGTACAGAACAATAAACTGGTACACGATAAAAAGATATAAATCGCGTTCTTCTAACAAGTAAAAATCGAATTTTATTTCTATAAATAAACCCAAGTGAAACTGACTACTGCTTTGTAGAAGTAACTAAAATGGTAAAACAGAGGTGAAAAAATATAAAGAATACATTTTCAACAAGACAAGGAGAGAAGGGATAAATTCTACAAGTCAGGAGAGGTATTAAAGTTGATTGCGAACGTAACAAATTGTCACGTGTAATATGTTGAATCGATATCCTCAATATTTATTTGCACACGATATATATATAAATATATATATATATATATATATATATATATATATATATATATATGTGTGTGTGTGTGTGTGTGTGTGTGTTTTTAGCCATTTCACCCCGAGAAGTACAAACTAGTTAGAAAGGAGCAATAGAAAGCTGATAAAGCAAATGCGATGACAGATGCATAGGTGGAGAGAAAGGGAAGGTTATAAGGGGGTGGGGAGAGAGCTAGAGTCAGTGGTTAGTAGATGAGTATTGACTCTGCATTTAAACTTCTGGAGGTTGTAGTCGTCAGGAAAGCAAGAATACGAGAGCGAGTTCCACAGGCGGGAAATGCGAGACAAGAAGCTGCAGGAGTAGAATTGTCGTCTGCATTTGGCTAACCTGACTGTGAATGGGTGGGACCTAGTTGCCAGTGTGTTCGCACGAGTAAACACCTGTTGAGGAGTAACCAGTGACTTAAGTTCGTCCGAGCAGAAGCCATGAAAGTATTTATAGAAAAGACAAAGGGAGGCCACATTTCAACGGTAGGGAAGTAGCTGCAGTTGAGCCGCCAGATCAGCACCTATCACATTACAAACACTCCTTTGGAGCCTGTCAAGAATACTGAGGAGAACGGCAGGGGCGCCTGACCATAAATGACAGCAGTACTCCATGTACGGACGGATGGTTGACTTGTGTATATGCAGGATGGATTCAGGCGGAAAAAACATCCTGGATCGACATAGTGACCCAACCTTCTTAGCAGTAGATTTTGTTATGGATTAAATATAGTGGTTCCATATAAGGTCTGAGGACAGGGTAAGTCCGAGGAGGCGTAGTGTATTGCACTCCGGAAGAATCGCTTGGTCCAGGCTTATGGGAGGCAGGAGAGGTTGCCTGTAATGTTAGACGAATTGAAGTTGACAAGCCACTTCTTGCCCCAGTTCACCACAGAGTGTAGATCCCGTTCAAGGTCAGCAGCGAGATTATGTCTGTCCGCCACGACAGGTTTCTTACTGGTGCGGGAGTATATTGTAGTGTCATCTGCGTAGATGCCTACTTGTGACTTGATCTCATCTGGGAGGTCGTTGATGAAAATGAGGAAGAGCGTCGGTCCCAGGATAGAGCCCTGTGGGACACCAGCATTCGTGCTGTAGGATGAACAGGCACGCCCATTCAAAACGACCTTCATTTTGCGGTTATTTAGATTGGATTAGGTCAAACAGGCGACCGGTAATACCGCAACCCCGTAGTTTGCATAGGAGGCCAGAGTTCCAAACCCTGTCGAAAGCCTTGGAGATGCCCAGATCAACCGCGCGAGCCTCGTCAGACTCATCAAGGACCTGTATCATGTACTCCGTTACTGGCAAAGCGGAAGCCATATTGCCTGTCAGAGAAGTGTTTGTGGGCAGTGATATGTTAAACTATTTCAGTATTGATTATGGTCTCGAATACTTTCCCGAATATCGGTAGAAGACAGATAGATGATAGTTGGATGGGTCCGAAGGTTTCAACAATTCTTAAATACAGGGACAACTGAAGAGAACTTCCAACATGCAGGAAAGCAGGAAGCAGAAAGGCAGTAGTTAAATAGTTTAGTGAGTACAGGGGAAAGATCAGGAGCACACCACTTAAGGACTATCACCGGGATTCCATCGTCTCCACACGCCTTATGGGGGTCGAGTTTTGAAATTATTCGGGATACTATTGTCGAGGTAATATATACGTCGTGCAGTTTGGCGTCAGTTCTAATAGGGAAGTCGTGTGGGTGTACTCCGGACGAGTCAAATGTGGAGTTGGATGCGAATCTGCGGGAAAAGCACTCAGCTTTCTCCGCAGATGACGTGAGAACCACAAATTCATGAATTAAAGGAGGTATTGAGGATTTCCTATTGTTGAGCACTCGTTTGCAAATCCTCCAATAGTCCTTGGAGCCGAACTTTCGGTCAGCTATGCGCTGTCGCAT
The DNA here is from genome assembly GCA_037127315.1 of Ascarosepion bandense. NCBI lineage: Eukaryota > Metazoa > Mollusca > Cephalopoda > Sepiida > Sepiidae > Ascarosepion > Ascarosepion bandense. Next base: position 735,292 of record JBBBDQ010000521.1, on the reverse strand, counting down.
TCTCTCAGCAGACAACTGTTTGGCGTTATTTCGGGTCTTTCTTGCACACTTTGCGAGCAGATATGAACTGGCGCTTATTGTGATCAGATGACTGTCTCCGGAATAGACGGAATTAATGGTTCCTGTGGGCAATGGCGGGTGAGCAGGCCGGAGAGAACCACGCAGAGGAATGAGGTTTTAAGCAATACTTTCTGGTGGGTATGAAGACATCAATGCCAGCTTTCACCTATGACGAGACCTCAGAGACACAATCATCAACTGATAGGTCGAACACTTTTCCCCAAGGGACGTCACAGAGGAAATCGCGAAAGGCATCCCAGTCAGCTTTTTGGTAGAGGTAGGAGGTCTTATAGGTAGGGGGCTCCTGTGGGGAGTGAGATTGGAAAGAAATACTGAGAGAGACTACAGCGTGGTCGGATTTGCCGAGAGGGCAAAGCTGCGAGATTCGACAGGCGTCAGGCGCAGAGGTGAAACTTATATTTAGTTTTGACGAATGACCCAAGGGAGTGCTTGGGAAGGCCACCACTTGCGTAAGGGGTTAAGAAATAGCGAAGTTCATGGCGTGAATGCCCGCTGGATCAGTAACGGCATTTACAAGCCACTCAGAGTGATGGGCATTGAGGTCTCCAAATACAAATATGTGGGCGAATGTGTGACAGGAAATATATATATATATATATATATATATATATATATATATATATATATATATATATACTATTTCCTGTCACACATATATATATATATATTTGATATTTCAGACCGGCCTTTCAACAAATACAAAACAAATGATTTTAAAATTTAAACTAGTAGCGTTCGTCATGAGAAGCATCTGTCGCGAGATGTTTATATCACGTGATGTAGAAAGCGAATATTTTTGAATATTTTTAAACATAAACCTAACTGTAATAATACTTTTAAATGCTCTTTTAAAGAACATTTTTAAGTCTATCTAAAAAATGTTTAACTATTGAAATATTTATAAAGATCCAAAATGGCTGAGTCCCTATTTAACCCTAGCCTACATGTATTTAATTTTAAAATCCAGCATTTTTCTTTCTTTCTGCGTGAGAATGTGGAACTAAAATCGGAATCTATCAGTAAATATTTGCCGTTTTCTAAAGTGTGTCCTGGTTGATTGAAGTGTTCAGCTATGAGGGTAAAATAGTCGTTTTGGCACATGCTTAGTTTATTATTATTAGAAAATATTGCATCGTTTATAAAATATTTGCAAACTAAACAACGAGATTTATTATATTTGTAATTGCCTAATCAGTTTTTATTTTTTAGATGTTTGGTAGAGGTGAGAATAGCTGATAGTTTGGGTGTTTGTTTCATTGTATTTAAGGGTGGTTTATCGAAAATGTCTGATTTTTTTTGTTTGATTGGAGGTTCTTGTAATCATTTTTTCAATTTTGAATAAGTGTGTGGGAATATTGATTGTGGTTAAAAATAATTGGAATTCGGTTATTGTTTTTTCTCTTCTTGTATGTGAGAAGTGTGTTACGATTCATGTAGATGGTTTCATTTAGTGCCTCTTATTATTTTTAATGGGTATGTACATTTTAGAAATTACTTTGTTAGGTTGTTAACGTTGTATAGAAAATCTAGATGGTCTGAGCATATGCGTTTGATTCTTAGAAATGAGCTGTATATGATAGATTTCGTAAATTAAATGGATGACAACTGTTAGAGTGTATGAATTTATGTTGGGTTTTTGGGTTTGTTGTATAGACTGGTGGAAAGTCTATGTTTGCTTAATTTTATTATGATGTCTAAGAAAGGGACTGATGTATATGAGCATTCCATGTTAAATTTAATCGTATTGTGTAAGTTGTTGCAGAAAGTTAATTTTTTTAATCCATGAGTCCAAAATAAGAAAATGTCTTCAATGTATCTAAAATAATGTGATGGTTTATATTCTGAATTCTCTAGTATCTTCCTTTTTAGAATGTGCATAAAGATATTGGCATAAATAGTTGCCATTATCGTGCCCATTGCTGTACCATTAATCTGTATATCGTGTTTGTTCATGAATTTAAAAATAGTATTTGTTAAAATGAAATTTATTAATTCGTCTATATCTTTAATTTGTTTGTTAGGTAATTTGCTATTATTAAGGAAGTTATGGCAAGCTGATACTCCTTCAACATGTGGAGTGTTCGTGTACAGAAACGTAACATCCAACGTTACTAGGATATTATCATCATGGACTAAGTTAATATTTTGTAATTTGTTGATAAAGTCTGTAGTGTCTCTTATATAACTAGGTATGTCAGGCAAAAAAGGCTTTAGGATATTGTCTATGTACCCAGATATATGTTCCGTGAGGGTACCAATGCCTGATATCAAGGGTCTGCCAGGTGGTTTGATTTTAAGAGTTTTTGAAATTTTATAGATGTTCTCTTCATTATTTGATTTTTTAGTTTGATGTGGGTTGGATGAAGAAGTGTTAGAGTGTTTTTCTGAAATGATTTTGGGGAGTTTATGTAGTTTTGCGATAGTATAGAATATTGCTGTTTTAGGGTTCTCAGGCATAAGAGATTTTCATTTTATTTTGAGGTTCAGGTTCTGAATGAGAAGTGATAATTCTGTTTTGTAAGTGCTAGTCGGATCTAGAGGTAAGGGTACATAGAATCTGTTATTTTGATGTCGTGATTCTGCTTCTTTAATATCGTTGTTTGTGTCTAAGTTGGTTAAAGCTTCGCCCGTATCGGCTTATACGATAATTATGTGTCGGTTGTTTTTTGGTGTATAGATGGCTTTGTGTTCTATTTTGGATAAGTTGTCTGTTTTTATTTGGTGTTCTTTGTTTTTAAGAAGTTATCTATGTGTTGTCTGGCTTTGTTGGCATATGGATTCAAATGTTGATTACGTCAGCTTGGTGGATTCCATAGAGTGTTATTCTTAGTAAGAGGAAGTGTGGAACATGATTGGTTACCTCTGTTGCCTGTAGTAGAAGTAGATTTGTTTTATATATATATATATATATATATATATATATATATATATATATAGTGTGTGTGTGTGTGTGTGTGTAAATCTGATGATCTGTTTGACATAACAACGGGATCTCTATACTTCTCTGGTCATCAGATAAAGTATAATGACATCAATATTGAAAACTTAGGATTTGGTATGGAAGATTGTCTAATGGTTGTGAAACATTTCACTATAATTAAATCTAATCGAATTTTGAAATTCATTCATAGGCAATAATAAATATGCTGTTAATATTACAAGCAAATGTATGTTTAAAATCATTTTTTGGACATTTTTGACTGTGAGTCTTTGGTTGTTCAGCGATCTAAGACACGAAATATTAAATGATGGTTCTAATTAGTTTAAATTCTTGGAGGACGCATATTTTCATTTAAAGATTTATCGATTGTCCAGAACAGGTGATATAAATAAATAGACTGTTTAACAATAAATAAAACTATCTGTTCAAATATGAATACGCATTACAAACAATATTTAAACAAGTAATTTATATCTATCTATCTATCTATCTATCTATCTATCTCTATCTATATATATATACATACACACACACACACAGTATTGTGCAAAAGCATTAAAACAAGAACTATTTTATCTTTTATAAGGCACCAAAATAATCTTTAAAATCACCCCTGTCCTAACACTTTTGCACACTACAGGTAGTGTGTAAAAGTGTTAAGACAGTGGTGATTTTCCTAAAAACCTCACTGAAGTTCAAATATAGGTTGTAAACTAAACCTTTATAAGAATTAACTAAAAAAAAAGGAAAGATGGTTTCGGAATTTGAATTGTCCACCAAAGCTCTGATCTCAATTTTATTAAATATCTGCGGGATATTTTGGATGAGTAAATCAAATACACTTACTTCAATGAAATTGTTTATATTCTGTCAATATGCCTCATATATATATATATATATATATATATATATATATATTACTGTGCAAAAGTATTAGAAGAACTATTTTATCTTTTATGAAGCATATTGAGAGAAAATAAATAATTTAATTAAAGTAATTTTATTTGATTTACAAATTAAATTTAATTTTTAGGATAAATTTTGCTTTAATCACAGTTGACATGACAATTTTCTTCACTGTATATAATGGTATCTCCTGCCAGCCGTTTGTATTTGTTCCCAAAATGTTTCTTGAAATGTAACATAAGATTTATCAATTTTTTATACAAAATCCCCCATAGATGTTCAATAGACTCTTTTCAAAATAACATGTTTAATAAAAAATAGGAGAAAATATATATAACTTCTTTTAATACATTTCTTTTGCACCTAGTTTTAAATAATCAATATTTCTAACAATTTACTTGGCTTTTCAGCCAGTATTTGAATTTCTGTGAGGTTTTACTAAAATCGACCTGTTGTAATATTTTTTACTCTACCGGTAGGGTGCAAGTTTTACTACAGGTGTGATTTTAAACTTAACTTTGATGACTCATAAAAGATAAAATATTTCTTGTCCTGATACCTTTTCACTGTACTCTCTATATGTTATATTTTGGTCATAATATACTTAGTAAAGTCAATGTTAATTATACTTATATTGTAGAACATTTAAATATTTTTTATTTGTAAACGACTAATTACGTGAACTAGGTTTCTACCCTGTGGTGTCATCAGGCGAATTGCAATAACAGATTTTATCGTTCTTTTTGTTCTTTTTTTAAGGAACACTCACGCAATGGAGATTTTTACGTGAGCGTTCTTTAAAATGTAAAATAAGTTATTGCAAATCGCCTGAAATCAGAACTTGTTAAAAACATAGGTCGCCTAATAACTCGTTTATAAATAGAGAATATATATATATATATATATATATATATATATATATATATGAATGAATTTGTACATGTCTGCATGTCTTTTGTACATATGAGTTTGTGTGTGTCTTGTTATGTCTTTCTTGGTGTTATGTCAGGAGAAATAAAGAAATAGATAAAGAAATAAAAGAAGAACAAAAAGTAAAGACAAGATCTGATATGAAATTGAAAACAGTAAGACTGGCTGAATGCTTTTTTCTGGTATGTATACCCGTGTGCATTGAAAATGCTTTAGCTTAAGTGAAATGCTGGATTTAAATATATAAAAAGCTTTCAAATCTATTGATATGTTTTTAATCTAATCTCCTTATTTACATAAAGCTACGCGTATTCTTTCCGTCTTGCATGGATATTTCTTCTTATTTGATGAGAAATCGAATACTAAATGTTATTTCAATGAGAGTCTTCGTCGATTAAATGTGCCTTTAACGATAAATCAATCAGCCTTCACAACAGAGCTTATGGAAAATATTGATATCTTTAATATTATATTTTTGTTTTGCTCAAATGGAATTTAACTGTGTAAGCAAATCTATTATTTTCTTAAATAGAAAATCTATGTTTACTTATTTAATTGAACTAATATCCACATTTTCTTATTATATACGTTTCTTACAATCCACGTATCATTCAAGGATTTGCAACAAGAGAACTGAAGGAGCCCGCTAAGAACAATGGCCGAAGATTTGTGTTATAAAAATGATATTGTTTACATCAGTCCGAATATTAATGAGGATAAAACCTCAAATAACAATTTAGGACACAAAACGTACAGTTTTACTTTTCTATGATTTTTTCGAACTGTTGATCATATTTTTATTTTTCCATTACAATTACATCCCGTTACAGTAATTCTGCAGTCTTCTATTGATAAAAAAATAAACAAGTGAGTGCAAAATAAATGCTCACACTTTTCTCCAGTTTATGACTTTCTCTTCGTGAAATAAAATGTCGAATCTCTCTCTAGACTGGGACTTAAACTTTTAATGCTATAAATTGTTTCTGTGAAATATTTCTCGTAAAAATAAAAGCTGTCAAACTCCTGATTCTCATCACATATGCATGACATATTAAAATTACTGAGTGTATCATTATTTAAATTTACGAATTTATATATTTTCTGCTGAAAAATGAAATTAAAAAAATTTTATGTTGTTAATTAATGACTTTATTCTCAAATATTTTCATGCAGTTTTCTGACTTCAGTAATATCTTGCATTTTTGTTACGTTTACGAAATTAATTTGTAATATTATATTTCTGAGGTAATAATACAAGTAATGGTATATCCGAATTCTTTTGTTTCGGTCAAAATATTCATTGGTTTTATTATGGAGATTATTTTTTGTTCAAGCCAATATCCATGTTCATATTATGAAGGAGTAACGTTATTATGTGGCGGATAGAATATTAAGAATTAAAATCAACTTTCTTCTTCATTTTACAAAAATTCACAATGACGTGTGAAATCATAGTTTTTCAGCCTAGAAAAAATGATTGACCTCTTGTTTACAGAAAAAGTCAAAACTAGATTTAGCGAGATGATGTTAAATTGATTTTCGGACCAATAGGTGCGATTCGGAAAACCAAAAACGATACAGTGCGAAAAAACTAGATGACTATAAATGATTTCAATCAGCGTCAGTCACTCAGATGAAAGCAGCTAGAGAGCGAGAGAGAGAGAGAGAGAGAGAGAGAGATAGAGAACGAGAGAGAGAACTAAAATGTGATGGGAGAAACTTTAACCACGACCCGGACGTAAGGTCGCTTCGCATGTTGTCCTGTTTCTCCTTTCTTGTGTGCTGATTGATTTTACTTCTTCTCCATCCAAAAACATTCCCAAACTCTCATACATACATGCTCTTGCATGAACTCTTTGCAACAATTTACTACTATGAACATTTCTTGATATCTTTAACTTACTCATTGATCATTAATTTCTACCACAATTCATGTTATCCTTTTCATTAATATTTTTTTATTTTAAAAGGCAAAAGCTATATTTTATTTTTCCACATTACTTATTCACACACTCCAATCTACAACCAACATTCTGCTGACAACCTTCTGATGATGTTAACGAACATAACATTCTGATAATTCTGGACAAAACTTATAAGCTGTAGAAAGTTCGGTTATGTATAATACTAGGCCGAATTAATAAATATTAACCATCTCCCTACAGCTTCATTTATACAGTGATTTTTAGAAGTAATAGTATCGCCTTGTTTCATATTGACTGTACATTTATTTTTTATTATCATATCGCCGCAAGCAAATAATTTTACCGCCACTGTTTTTCAGGCGGTTCCATAGGACGAAATTTATGAGAAAGAGTGACAGGTTATAGGGGGCCAGGAAGTGGGTAGGAGAAGAATGAGATTACTGATGAGAGTGGAGTTGACGGAGAATGTCGCATGAAAGAGAGGATGCAGGTGAGTGACTTAAGAGGTGACTATTGACTTTACATTTAAATTTTTGGAAATTCTAGCTGCCGTGAAAGCAATTAAATGGAAGGGAAAAGAAGCTGATGGAGTAGAATTTGCGTTTACAGTTTATTGGTTTCACAGTAAAAGGGTGGGACCTAGTTGTTAATCATGTGGCTCGAGTTAATTTATATATAGATGGCACCAGTGAGCTAAGTTCCTCGGAGAAGAAACCATGAAAGTATTTGTAGAAGAGACACAAGGACGCCACCTAGAGCCTGTAAGAAAGTGACTTTATCTGAGCTGCCAAACTTAAATTCGTATTTATTATGTGTGCTAATGGAATATAGAAATATTGATTAATTATTTACAGGTAATTACGAATGTTTATATTATGTCCACGTCTCTAACGTAAGGAATTATTTGGACGAATTACTGCTTTCTCGGTTCAAATGTTCCTTACTGATTAACCATTTATCAGTTTTCGACTAATAATAGATATATTTATAGAAATACAACTTTTAGCGTTTTTTGAGATTCCAAAAAATCAATATCAGCATTTTGCTTTAATTTTCTATCAACCCCTACTTAGTAAATTGCTGTGAATTTGTATATGACTATATGAAATTCTAGTATCCCTATGTGGGTTGCGACTAAATAAAACATTACTTTAACATTAGTAGTTAAGTGCCACAATGATACACACTTAAGCGACCAGGTGAAATGAGACACCAATGACTATTAGAAGATTTTTCCGCAGTAGGTTACCGTTACATTCTGCGTTATGTTTCCTTTTTACAAACATAATATATTTGCTTGTACAGAAAAATACTATTTCAAGAAAACAAATATATATTATAGAACCCAGATTATCCTGCTATTTAACCCACAGATGCTGGTAGAAGCGACGGATTCATACCTTTCACAAGTGTATTTGCCAGTAAGCGAGTTTATTAAATTTAACTGTAATATGAAGTCGGCCTTCCGATTTATCATTCTGAAACTATATCCACTGCATTAAAACGCACATCCACTTTACCAGTGTACAGTGTGTAATTTATAAAACAAGCCTTTAATTTCAAATGAATAGGAGGGGAAAATATATATTACCAAGCTCCATGTTGTCAATTATACAGCTTTAAATGTATGGATTAATTCATTTAATAAATATCATCACTGAAGTGCTTATAATCCTTTTACAAATGCTCATTCACTCAGTTGCATATATTAAATAATAATATCTGAACGCGAGTTGAGATTAAATACAATAATCCTTAACCTTTATACAATGTATAACTAATGTAACATTTACTTTCAAATAAAAAAGCGGAAAATATATCTTTTGTTTAAAAAAAATCGAAAAGTATTGGATAGTTTCTCTTGTAACACCTCAGTTTGATTATATTCGCCTTGCAAAATCAATACCATAGGTGTTTTATCAGTGTCGCTCGCAGTCCCAACAAATAGATACATTCTTCCAAGTCATTAATTTCGTAAGTTTTTATTTCAAAAACCAATGTCAATTGTTGATAAATTTTCAATTGGCGAGACTTGTAGATGAATGTAGTTTGTAAAACCTTTCTGGATAGTTTTAGAATTATTTAATGTTAATGTTTCTGTCACCGGTTTATACTTCTATCAATAAAGAATATGTGTTTCTGTCACCGGTTTATACTTCTATCAATAAAGAATATGCGTCAAAAATATTCTGAAAGCAGCTGCAAGCAGATTTGAATATTGGGCATTTTTTAGTCTTGGTTCTTAGATTGGAATCCCAATGGCAATGTAATGGTTGCAATATCTATTATATTGAACTTTGCTTTACACATTTATATTAAGTTGATTTTTGATAAAACACTGCTCGAAACTCAATAGATATGAGGGATAATTTAAATCTATCACGGCTACAAATTCAGGTACGAATCTAAATACACAGTTGTCATTTTCCAATAATCAAGGAGAATGTGAACTGTGTATTTAAGTTACTGCATAAATAACGCACATACTAAATTCTCTACTATGATTATTTTGGCTATAGATTAATAGAGCAGCTAGCTCGTCTTGCTATTTAACAAAGAACTTATGTGTAATAGATGGATTCATAGCTTTCACAAGCTTCCTTCTGCGTAAATGCATATAACATACTGGAGTGATATCTCTGAGTAGCTATGCATTTAACTACCCTCATATTGATGGAGTGTGTGGTTTACTATGCTACAAAATAAGTTGCTTATTCATTGATTTCTTAATAAGACTCATTTTTTCATTTGTTTTTCTGCTGTATTTTTTTTAAATTCCTGTGTTACATCCTTTAATGCTTCTTATTATATAATTTTATAGAAAAATATTTTCAGTCTTTTGGCTAGTTACCGATGTATCGTTTTTCTATATTTTACATTGATTTTCTGCTTTAACAAATTCAGATTTCCCAGTTACGGAATAGATTTAATGATAAATACATTAGTGCAATATTTTGTCAAAACAGTTTGATCAAATTTTCTTTCTCAATCAAATTAAAAATAGCAAAGCAAGCACAAAGAATGTCGGTACAACAGATTATGCTTGTTTCATTATATCGACACTGTTTATATGTTTATATATATTGTATAGTGAATATTTATATGTTTATATTTATTATATCGACATTATTTGTATGTTTATAATCATTATATTGACATTATTATTATCTATATGTTTATATTAATAATATCGACATTATTATTTATATATTTATATTGATGATATCGTCATTATTTATATATTTATGTTTATGATATCGACTTCATTATTCTTATTTTCATATATCGAAACTTACTAAGAAATTTTAATTGGCGGTGTGTATTATATAAGAGATACCCTCTAAATTAAAATTTGATAGATATTTTAAAATATTATCTATCTTTGGATAAAAATGTATTCATGCGTACAGAATTTTATTATTTCTATGATATGAATGCGATATAGACACAGAAAGCGTATCTTTATGCATATGCTGTGCATGTGTTTCTGTTGTAGAGTATGGCACAGCGATCTTCCTGTTCATCTCTACTCTTGTAACAATGGAATTATCATACTTATAAATATCGAAAGTAGCTCTATTAGATTTACATTTTGAGCAGTATTTGATTTACTCACGTTATTTCCGTACTTCTTAAGAGTATCTAATAAATATTTTCTACTTTGTTTCTTCTACATAGTCTTCTGTTTCTTTGATCATTCTCTAGCTAGAGCTATTCTAATTATTGGCTCTTTTGAACCAAGATAACATTACAAATGTTTCACATTCCTTGTTATAATGTCATACTTTTCGTCTTTTTCGTAATCGTTTGATACTTTTTTCTCTGGATCATAAGAATAAATTAATATTCACTAATTCTTCTATTTGAAACTAAGCTTTTCATAGGTTCTGATGATTTTGATTCATTCATATTCTTTGTGTGATCAGCTAGAATATATGTATCATCTGAATTTGCCGGTTATGTTTTCTCGAAAACTTAACGAAAAGGAAACGGAAATTGAAGCTTTATTGGAGTTATCTGAAAAAAAAAAAAACCGAAGGATATTCAACAGGCAGGAAATGTGAGAAAAGAAATTCTTCGAGTAAAAATCGCGTTGGCATTTAAATATTTCACTGGTAAAAAATACTCCTAACAACAGTTTTCGTGAATGTGTTTGTAGAAATAGATTTTTAAAAGACAAAGGAGACTTACTGAAGATCTTTGAGAACGTAATTTAAGACAAGATGCCTTGTCAGGATCGATAAATATGAGATCATTGTGTTGATATTTTGAAGAACTTGGTGGTGAAATCAGTGGCACACAACTAGATATCTCATCAATATTCAATGCCCGGACGATCGGTAAGATATGCGTAAGAAATCTGCTAAGAGATCTATTTGAGTCTGGTATGCATGTTATCATCTAAAGGTGGAGTAACACGTTGAAGTAGGAAAGAGTTTGGTGATGAGAAGATTTGATATAAAGAGTTTGTATTGCTATATGCATTAAGGGGTATTCAATCAATTAAGTGCCATACGTGATACACGATTGGGTGATCATGTCTCGAAAGAGACATGACTGACTAGGCAGAATATTATCCCGCATTAGGTTGCCATTGCTTTCTGCGGTAGACTGGTTGCCAACCAAGGCTATAGAACCCAATCTGTCCTGTTATTTGACCCATACGGATTAATACCTTTCCCAAGGGTATTTGCGAGTAAGTGAATGCAATGAATTCAGCTGGAATTCGAACTCGCCCCCCCCACCGATTTCTCGTCCCGAACAGATATCCAATGTTTCACAACATCTAAATATAATTATATTCGAGTAAATGCATGTATTTGTATACGCATTATAATACCAGTATCCGTACGCAATCACGAGGGTACACAGACAGACATGTACAAAAATATAAAAGCACCATGTTAGTCGTTAGCTTCCGTTTATTGAAAGCATTTTCAATTAGTAACAACTTTTTATCTTTCTCGTTCAATCACTTGCATCACATTTGATTTTACAAACCTGCGCAATAATTCCCAGTTATTAATTCGTCGAGTGAAATAATATTACAAATTCTAACATATATATATATATATATATATATATATATATATATACACGATTTTCTCCTGATGAGATGTTGGACGATAGGGCTCTTGAAACTGTTAATAAATTCTGTTTTTTGAGCTTAGTAGTACTTTTGTATGTGTATATATATATATATATATATATATATATATATATATATATATATAAGAACAACTTAACATATAATAAACTTACAATAGACTCCGAATCATCCAAAAATAAAAATAAAGGAAACTGTAGAAAAAGAAAGATGATTCGGTTTAAATCCCACTCCTTATTGCAAATTAACTAACATCAATATTGGTAAATATTTTCTCAAGTCAATAGACAAACATTTTAATAACAGTAACTCTCTACGGAAGATTTTTAATAGGTACACCCTTAAAATTACTTATTCTTGCACCCCGAATATGGACAGCCTTGTTAGTTCCCATAATAGAAGAATTCTGGTGAACTTGCGCAATGCTGAATCTAGGTCCTGAATTTTAAACGAATACGACTGTAATTCTGTGGACCCCTGCTCGGTGGAGGGAAAATGCAAATCCACCCAGGTGATTTATGAAGCCCGCATTTCTCCATCTAACAAAAAAAAGAAACGACTTCCGGACCTATATCGGTATGTCCGCCGGTCCTTTCAAACAAAGACTGTATAACCACAGGTACTCCTTCTCCAACCCCGGTCAGAGGTACCAGACAGCCCTTTCGCGGGCATTCTGGAAAATTAAAGAAGAAGGGCTGGATCTTGAAATTAGCTGTAACCTGATAGGTTCAGCCCGTATTCCGAGGAATCTTCGTGATAGATGCTGTCTATGTTTACTGGAAAAAATTTCAATATTAAAATACCCCAACGAACACTGAATCTTAGGAGGGAATTCATCAGTAAGTGCCGCCACAAGGCAAATTATTCGAATACTTAAATTTAGAATTTAAATCAGCCCAAAATCTTAACTTTAAAAAGTAATTTAACTCATTTAGTTGTCTATCTTTATAAAAAATGAACTCCTATTCCTCCCCTTCCTAAATATACCATTTCAACACCCTGTAACCCCGCGACTACCAACTCTGTCCTTTTCCAATTTGTGACCGTTGTTAACCAAAAACCCCTCTACACTCTAACACAGGGCCTTCGCCATTTTGAAAAACAATGTCGCTGACGTGATGTAGAGTCTCTATTAGAGATCCTATGTCGAAATGTACATCAAATTTGAAAAGGAAAAGTTTCTCTAATTTATATATATATATATATATATATATATATAAGATAGATAGATAGATAGATAGATAGATAGATAGATAGATAGATAGAATTATTAAAACACTATGGGTAACAGTCCGTTATTTGGAGTAATTTATTTGTTGAAGAGTGCTCGATATTTAAAGGCTTATTATGCAAAGTAATATTTTCATTGCAAATGTTAAGAAGAAAAGCATATTTTACTGCTTAATGGCACTTCATCAGGCATGGGAAATTTTATTTCTGTTAGACAACATTATATGAAGAATTTTACAAACAACACAATAGTTAATATATCCATTCAAATAAAAACTGTGTGATGCAGTAAACTCCGTTTTCGTTATAATCATTTATAATAAATATATTACATTATATATATATATATATATATATATATATATATATATATAATTATGTATCAATTGTACATTGTGACAGCTAAATTTCTATGTTTCGAAATGTATTCTCATCATCAGGCAATGTTGATGTTAGTTATGCAGATGGTTTACATTTAAATGACAAAAATATTTGGTTTTGTCTGTACATATGTGGGTGTTTTTGTGGCTAATCAGAAAGGAGATTAATTTTGGGAATTGGCCCCCAGAATACATAATAACCAACGTTTTCTCTTTTTTCCTTTTTTTCCCTCTTTTTTCTTCCATCTTACCCTTCCCTTGTCTCTTTTCCCTCATTAATGTTCACCTACCTTTAACCTGATCTTATTATTTTCCCTTTTTCCCTACAGTTATATTACTTTTCATATGATATTCTCATTGAGTACCAATTCTATATTTTTCTGGAATTATATATATATATATACATATATATATATATATATATATATATATAGAAACAGATTTGTACCCGCAGAAATAACTAATAGCCTTGAAGAGAGTGGACGTCATTTTAACCTAAACCCGAGGAACCTTTCAGCCAACACTTGTCAAGTGTTACGTTGGCAAAATTTTAAATGGGTATAGAAGAGGACACAACAAAAGGGATTATTTGCAATACTGGGAGAAGATGAAATTCGTTTAAAAATAAATTTATTGAAAAATATTAAGAAGTGAGGGGGGTGTAAACATGTAAATCCCACAAGAGTGAAATAAAAAAGAAAAATGTTACACTCACATACTCGCCAGTAGTTGCAAAGAGCATAAGAACTGCTCTTTCTGCCTGCATAGGCTCGGCTGCTGGATTTTTATGCAAATGGTCTCTAAAACACGTAGATGGTAAGCCGATCGAGCACTATGCAAGACAGAAAACCAATTGTCCTCATAAGAGGAGGCACAAACCTGATTATCCAGCAGGTGCTGGCCGATTGCTGAATCCAACACAGCTTGAGTCGTCCTTATATTGCTATGGGAATTGCCTAAACGTAAATTCGCGGGGACATGCTGCGCAACCCGTGTCTCCAACCTCAGATTGGTTCGTCCTATGTATGCTGCATCGCAACAGCACTTAAATTTATACACAACGGAACTTTTACAAAAATAGGACAACCGATCCTTAACAAAAGATGGAAACACAGGCCTTGTTTTATAAACAACACGCAACTGTACTGAAAAATAACCTGACGAAATACTAGCCGAAACTTTATCAGTAACAGCAAGACATTGTCTACCAAGCCAAGGTAATTTGAGATACAAAGGACAGCGACTTGGCCCTTCAACTTTTGGTTCTTTAAACGGTTTAATCTTACGGGCAATAACCCGTTTCACCAAATTAATGGGATACCCGTTCCCCTCAAAAATATCATGCAAGCGTGTTAATTCGCTGGCCAAGCATTCAGGAGAACAAATATTAAGGGCACGGTGAACCAAGGTTTCTATTAGGCCAATTTTGCGGGACTTAGGGACAAAAGAATTCCAATTAGTATATAGACCGGTGAAAGTCGGTTTACGAAACACAGAAGTTACGAAAACCTCATCCCGTCGCTGAACATAGACATCTAAAAATGGAAGACCCCCATCCTTCTCCATCTCCATAGTGAACTGAAGAGATGGATATAGGGAGTTTAGCTGAATTAAAAACTGTTCAGCTTCAGATGTGCTGTTAAATAATGAGAAGGTATCATCAACATAACGTCGATAAATAAGTGGTTCATTAACCTTCTCAAATAGCACATGCTCATAATATCCTACAAAGATATTAGAAAGAAAAGGACCCAAAGGACTCCCCATAGCGACAGCGTCCGTCTGTGCATACATTGTCCCGTTGAAACTGAACTCGACTCCCTCAGTAGCCAACCGCGTACACTCTAAGAAAATTTCCTCAGGAATAATCGCAGGGCCAAAATTACCTCGATACAACATGTCAGCACAAATGTTTATACTGTCTGTTAACGGGACGTTAGTGTATAAGCTGACAATGTCAAAAGAAACCATACATGTATCCTTTGAGGAAAACTCTAAATTTCTAATAAATTTAGAAAAACTAAAAGAGTCGGGGACATTATACGTAGACAGAGCATCAGCATCTACGTATAATGTCCACTCTCTTCAAGGATATATATATATATAATATTTCTGTTGCAATAAAATTTCAATGGGTAATATCTATTTCACCACACAATGAGAAGCTGGCGGCTCGTCAGAACCAAATGTAACAAATGATACATTAGTACATCTTCAAACTATCCCCCCAAAACATTTAACACAGATGCTCGCATGTGCATATTTAGAGTAGATATTCGTAACTGTAATTTACACGACATTACTTGCTCATTTAAAAATAATCCCAAAGAAAGAAAAAAAGAAAGAATAAAGAAAAATAACGTTTTATAAATGGAAAGAAGAAAGAAAAACATAAAAAAGCTATTTTTTACCATTCGATATAGTAGATTTTTACCCTTCCATTTTGTATTAGTTAGTAGTTTAAACTACGCTAAAGCTTCACGATATTTTCTATAATGAAATGGATATACCTGGACTAATAGTATTAGCAATAAATTTGATGTCGCAATAGGGGCTTATGATTTATCTCAAATCACTGATCTAATAGGGATATATATATATATAATATACTCTCGGTAAAATTGTTGATCCCAATCAAGTAGGTATTTACTGAGATGATGGTCTTATGTACAATTCTGACAGTAATGGCCCTCTTACATCAAGAATTTTCAAAAAGTGATTAGGGAATTTAAAATGTTGGGCTTCAAATTCGAAACTTCATCTAATGTCAAAATCGTAAATTTTTTAAATATTAGCTTTAACCTGTCAAATATTGCATTTAAGCGAATCAAAAAGTAATCAAGTCTCTATCTATATTAATGTTAATTCTAATCATTCTAAATCTGTCATAAAACAAATACCCAAAATAGTCAAGATTAGAATTAATAAATTATAATCTAATAAGGAAATACTCAATGAAGATAAACAATATAAAATGAAGCCCTAAAGAGGAGTAATTTTAAAGATGAAATATTATACGAAGAAAAATTATATGTCAAAACTAGAAATGGAACGGGTTCAACTTCGTACTAGTTTCAAACAATATTCACTGGAAATTAACTGGTAAGTCTAACGATGAATATATTTGGAGGAACTTTAGATGGAATGAAAAAAGTCATTCAACTGGGCAAAAGATTACATATATATATATATGTGTGTGTGTGTAACTATACACAGCTAGGGTTTAGTCAGAGTGATTAACAAAAAATATTTACCTTTCACGGCATCACGTGGTGTATTCGCTGGATTTTGAGGAAGGTCTTCGTGTGGAGAATTTCGGCATGTAGCTTGATGGAAGGTTCTTTCGGCTTCTTGAACGTATAGCTGGAGGGGGGTCTACGCCTAGCCGGTAGCCCAACAACGCTCTGTGGTTTTCTACTGTTCATTCCATTTTTATAGAAACAGGACCTATATTCATTGGCCCACCCTTTCTCTGTTCTTATCCTTCTTTTCACTGTAACCAATAGTTTCCAGGCTTTTAATCTCTTTTGGGGAAGGTTAGAACCTGACCCAGTAACCCAATTCATATTATTCTCCTTTCTGGAGTGGTAGAACCCTGACCGAATGACCAGTTACTCCTGGTCAATCGGTAGCGAAAAAACGCTTCTAACTTCCTCGTTACACTTCCCCCATTAAAGAGAATGTTGTGAATTACAAATGAAATAATTTTATAGGAAAAGTTATTTACGTTTACACACATAATATTTCATTTTGGGCAATCGGTCCTTACACAATTTGGTAAAACAATACGTTCGATTTGTAGCAAAATTATACTTCCACAATTTGTCATATTATACTCTATCTAGATAATGCGTCTGCAATAACAATATTCTTTCCCTTAATATGTTTTATTATAATATTACATTCTTGTAGGAGAAGAATCCATCTTGTCAGTCTCTGGTTTTTCATTCTTTGAAAAAGAATTAGTGGATTATGGTCGGTAAAGACCAAAACAGTATACAAATTGACAGTGAGATATAGGTGGAAGTGTTGTAACGTTGTTAGCACTGATAAACATTCCTTTTAAATGGTAGAATAATTCGTTTTTTGTGTGTTAAACTTTTGGATCCAATTGTTCTGTCGATATTTTCATCATCTTGGGTTAAAATACCACCCATTCCGACATCACTGGCATCAATTCGTAATTTGATTTGTTTTGTGAAAGCTGGGCCGTCCATGAGAGTCGATTTAATTTGTTGAAAGCCGCCTCACAGGTCTCACACCATTTGTATTTTACATCCTTTCTAAAGAGATCCGTGAGAGGACTTGTTATTGATGAGAATATTTTACAAAATGTTTGGTAGAAACCTACTATACAGAGAAATTTTATTAATTGTTTTTTGTTGGTTGGATTAGGATACTCTAGGATAGCATACATATTTGCGGTGACAGGCTTAGCTTGTCCTTGACCAACATTATGGCCTAAATAATTCAATTTTGAATGAAAAATTTACTTTTGTTTAGGTTCATACATAGGTTTGTTTTTTCTTGTTTAAGGAAGAGTTATTTTATGATGCGTAAATGTTCGTTCCAATTAATACTGTACACATTTGCATCATCTATGTAGACATCACTTCCTTGGATGTCGTGTAGATTGGAAAGCATCATCCTTTGAATGCTGCTGGTGTGTTTTTTAATTCCGATCGCCATTACCTTGTATTGGTATAGTTCGTCAGGAGTCACGAAAGCTGAAATTTCTTTGGCGTTGTCCGTTAAAGATACTTGCCAATAATCTTTCAGCAAATCAAATTTCCTGGCGTATTTCGACTTGCTAACATTGTCAATGCAATCATCAATACTAGGAAATGGATATGTGTCACTTTTGTTTACAACATTTCCTTTCTTGAAGTCTGTAACAAATATGTAGGTTTCATCGGATTTTGGTACCAGAACACAAGGCGAACTCCACTGACAGTTAGTTGGTTCAATGATATCATTCTCCAGCATATACTTAACCTCTGCCTTTAACTGTTGAAGTTTGAAGGGTTTTACTCTGTCGAAATGCTGGTTGATGGGTTTTTCTTCTACAAATACATCATGCACTGCAAACAAGGTTTTTCTAGGATCATCAGGAAAAAAAATTGAAATCACTGGCCAAACTATGTATTTCTTTGCTATTATCATTTGCCAAATGTTCAAATTATACATTCAAGTTAGCCAGTATTTCCGAGTTATTTAAATGGCTACATTGACCTATTTCCCCCTCCCTGACAACTGTATTTTCCTCTTTATCTAAATCATGTTCAGATTAATTTATTTTAGTAATGTTAGTTACTGTTGTGACTAGCTTAACCATATCATTTTCATTTCTGTCAATGAAACTTTTAACATATTAATGTGGCAAACACTTTTCTGTTTCCTTTGATCTTAGGTGTAGATGATATAATTTAAATCGTTTATCTTCCTTTGTATTTCATACGGACCAAACTATATTCCTTGTAGGGCAATAAAATGTTAAAACTTTGTTACTACTTTCAAATTTTCGATTTTTACTATTTTTATCATATCCAGAATTCATTCTTACTTGGGAATTTTTTCAATTTTCTTATGCTATTTTTAAAGCCCAGTGTAATTTTTCTTTAACACTCGATACATAATCTAAGAGGTATATTTCCTTTTCTCAGGGGTCCCCTCACAGTGTGTTCGGACACAAGTTCAAAATGGTTAAACACAAGAGTGTCTTGTACAGCTTCTCTAGCCGAAAACAGAACAAAATGAACGCCTTCGTCCCAATCTCTTTTATATTGATAACAAAATCTTTTCATCATAGACTTTAATGTCTGACGAAAACGCTAAAGAGCTCCCTGTCATTCGGGATGATAATGACTATATCCGTGCTGTTTAATATCCATTTCATTTATTACTTGTTGAAATAAACCAGACATAAAGATTGTGACTTGGTCTGATTGAATGACTAAGGGAATACCAACTAAACAGAATAACATAGTTAAAGCCTTAACTATAGTTCTAATCTTAATATTTCTTAAATGGACAGCTTCTGGACAACGAGTCGCGTAACACATAATTGTTAGCAAATATTGATTTCATATTTTTGTTTTAGGAAGTGGACCAACAGATTCCACCAATACTCTACAAAAAGGTTCTTCAAATGCTGGAATAGATTTGAGGGGTGCAGGTGGAATCCGTTGTTTAGGTTTTCCTACATTCCGGCATGTGTGAAATGAGTTACAAAAGTTTACAGCATCAAGTTTCGACCAGAAAAAGTGGTTTAAAATGTTCTCATAGGTTTTATTTATTTTTATATGACCTTATATGAGGGTATCATGATTTATTTTTAGTATTTCTTGTCTATAAACTTTCGGGATTACTATGAGATTTTTTTATCTTCCATTCTTCATATACTTTAGCATCCAGTGGGCGATATTTTCTCCTTAAAATGTCATCATTTATATAAAGACACTCACTAACTTACTTTGCTTCTTCTTTAGGTAGAGCGATGTTTTTAAGAAGACAAATTTCTAGGTCTTTTCTTTGTTCTATTAAAATTTGGTCTATGTTTAATTCGTCAGTATTTTCGTTCGTCTTATTCTCTTTTGGGAGAGTTGATTTTATTTTTTTATCCGTACTATTTTGTCGTTCTATGAGGTGAGATATAAAGGTTTTGTTTAATTGTATTTCCTCATTTGGTGTCTCTAGGTTTTCATTTACTAAGAGTTACTTTCTTTTTACCGCTCTGGTATCCTAACATTCAGGGCATATGTTTGGGTTTTCTTCCACCACTGATTTATGGCATACTACTATTTGGTCAGCTATTACTACCCCACCCCCGCTAAATCATTTCTTAGCAGCAGAGACACGCCTTTAATCGGCAGCTTTGGTCGTACGCCCACGATAATTGGGCAAATTATTTATTCCGATTTAATGTGAATTTTGTATAAGAGAGCTTCTTGTACAGTCATCCCTACACCTTGTAACAACGCAACCTCACCGGTAAAGGTAGATTCTGATAGTGGTTGGATGTCTTCTAATATTAAGGTTTGAGATGCACCGGTATTCCGCAATATTTTTATAGGATTAGCCTCTTCGTGATTGTTGATATACACCGAACCCTGGGATAGAAATGGCTCATATTTTTCCATGTATGAGGTTTTAGTTTTCTCATTTATCCCTAGCTTTTGGAGAGAATTTGGTGTTAACATTATTGTTTTTTTGTTGTTGTTTTATGCATAATAAAAGCATGTGGTTGAAAAAGGTTATTTTTTTCCGTTTTCTTTTTAAGATCCGGCACTAGGATGTAATATGATTTTTTTTTTTTTGCAATAAGCGCAGAAAAGTTTACTTTCTGTCGGGACAGAACTTTTGGGTATGTCTCTTACTTTTTGCAATCATTTTTATTGAATACCCTCGGAGTACGTGACTCGGGTAGCGTTTTTGTTTCTGTAATAAAGCTTGCCTGGTTATTTGTTATTTTAATTTTTTCCCAACTCTTGTGAGTTAAGCTATACGTATCAACGATTACTGCTGCCTCATTAACGGTTTTTATATTTCCCACGTCAATTCGCATTTTAATTTCATGTGGGAAGCATTGTTTGAATTCTTCAATTAGACAAAGTTGGCGTAAACTACTATATTCATCATTTACTCTTCTTGCTCTAACCCATCTATCTAGAAGATCATCTTTTTCTCTGGCGAACTCGATATAAGTGTGCCGCTCGATTATTTTTATTTTCTAAATGTCTGCATATATGCCTAAGCATTTTATATTTTTCTATAATCTGTGGCAACTTTCATTCTAAGCGCAGAGTATACCTCGGGGGCTCTTCTAACTACAACGGTTTGCAATGTCAGCCAGTGAACGTAAGGCCATTTTAAGTTTGTTGCTATTATCTCAAAATGAAGGAAATATTTATCAAAACAAATATTTCACAAAAACTAGGAACCAATGTAATATTTTGCGCTGCGTGAAAAGATGAAACATTAGAATTTTGACTTCCATTTTCTTGAAATCTTAGTCTTTCTAGCTCTATTCTCTCCTGTATTTTTAATTTTTACTTTTCCAAATCTAACTGTATCACTGAGAATGTCTAGATCTTTTGTAAGTTGTATATAGATTTGGTTGTCTTCTTCATTTAGAGTAGATATTTCTAGAAGGTTGTTATCCATGAATTTATCTGCTACGATTTTTTTTAATACAGCTTTTCTCATTGTCGTGTTTGTATGTAATTCGAAAACATCTTCAATTTCTTCTACTACTGCTTTATGTAGAGTCTCAAATTTTTCGCGCCGGTCGGCTAAACTGAGAAAATTTTCTGCTGAAAAGGGTATGTTTTTTTGGGGGGGGGTTATATTTTACGAAAGATATTTAGATACAGTGACTTTCTTTCTCGAATTACGTATATTGAGCTTAATTTTTTTACGATATTATACGAGCCCTTAATTTTTTTTTGTTTAGTTTATATTTGTTTTATTTTATCGAGATGTATGAGTTTTTAATTTTGTAATGATATTAGCGTTGGACGAAATTTCTAATTTCGATTTATCTTTGGACGACCTGTTATGGTTTAGCTTAGGATGAGCTGTTATGTTTTAGTTTAGGACGAGCTGTTATGTTTTAACTTAGGACGAGCTGTTATGTTTTAGCTTAGGACGAGCTTCCAACTGTTACTAGCCCGTTTGGATCAAGAACATAAAAATACAATTTTAGTTGGAATAATGGTGAAGGGAGTGAATTATATTATAACGCAAGATAATTCTATACAGAAAGAAAATTTATTATGACACATTAAAATATTTAGCAAACACACAGGAATAAGGTGACAGAACTATAATATACCGGACATTAGAACGGGTTCAACGTCGTACTAGTTTCAAACAATATTCACTGGAAAATAAGAGGAGAGTCTAACGAGGAAGATATTTGGAGGAAGTTTAGGCGAATAGAAAAAGGTCATTCAACTTGGATAAAGATTATATATATATATATATATATATATATATATATATATATACACAGCGAGCAGGGTTTGGTAAGAGTGATTAACAAAAAAATCTTTACCTTTCACGACACCACGTGGTGTATTCGCTGGATAGGAAGGTATTCGTGTGGAGAATTTCGGCAGGTGGCTTGATGGAAAGTTCTTTCAACTTTTTCAACGTATAGCGGGAGAGAGGTTTACGCCTGGCCGATATCCCAACAACGCTCTGTGGCTTTCTACTGTTCCTTCCCTTTTATATAGAAACAGAGGCCTATATTCATTGACTCGCTTTTTCTCTGGTCTTATCCTTCTTTTTACTGTAATCATAGTTACCAGGCTATTTAATCTCTTTTTGGGAAGGCTAGAGCCTGACCCAGTGACGTAATTCATACTACTTTCTTTTCTGGTGTGGCAGAATCCTAACCGAATGACTTAATCCATACTACTCTCCTTTCTGGAGTAGGAGAACCATGACCAAATGACCAGTTACTAAGACTGTTACTATGGTGACTATTTTAGTCATGACCCAAGGCTTTTGGGGCGAAAAAAGGCTTCTACCTTCCTTGTTACAGATATATATATATATATATACATACATATATATATATATATATATATATATGAAAACCGACTTAGTATTGCGATTATGCTTCCTATATATTGTTTTCTCGTTAGTGTATTAGTGTTATCTTTCTGGATATACTGTGTGTAAAAACTGTCCAAATATTCTGCATGTATGAGAGATTCCGGTTATTATTTAAACTTTATCAAGTGTTATTTATTTCAAATGAATTATGAATCTATACGTATAAGAATATTTTAATTATAAAATCACATTTACCACATTGTGCAAGTGTTCTTAGTTTTGGTTATTGAGTTTTATCTTTATCTTTCTTTTAGTGCTTCCATCCAGTTTGGTTTTCATTTATACATGGGGATGTGGCAATTATATCTGTATTTTCTACAAATATATGCGGATAGTGATAGGTACGTTTCTCTTAATGCTTACGTGAGTCTAAATTGTACCATAGCATTATTAAAGTAACGAGAGTCTTCTACAGAGAATGTAGTTTTATGTCTAATATAATTCATACATATTTATGAATTCAGGTTGATTAGGATCACAGTTCCTTAAATATACTCATATACTTTGAAGATATTCCTTAAATTATTCATAAATAATATTTTAATGAGTAATTCAGATGTTGCTGGTGTATTTTCATTTTCTATACAGCCATATATTTCACAAGTGAAATCTAATCTTGACCATCTCACAAAGAGTTAAAAATTTGAAATTCCACACCAGTTCTCATCCCAGGTTAGGACTGTTGGAGTAAATAGGTAATCCTAACACGAGAGGACTTTAGAAGGTAGGGAGACTAAAAAACGCACTGCTCGCTATAGCAGTAATTATATTTTAAAACCACATTAAAACCGCAGCAAATTTAATCGCAAACCTATCCCCATACCGTCATCAGACGAGCTTAGAAAACTTAGATATACGTAATTTAGAACAAAGCGAATTATTATAAAAAACATTACAACATATTATAAAAAAATTAAATAAAACTTATTACAGAGATCATAAAAACGATCAGTAAAATAACTTCAAGAATCAAACAATGCTGACGTAGATTCCTTACAAATTAACAAAACGTTCAAATATTATTAACACGGCGGTCAAGACATATAAATATTAAAAGGCATAGAACCAGTTATCGACGATGAGGCGTCATTTCCCATATCCCAACATCTATTTACAAGCAGCGAAAATTGTTTAACATTATAATTACTCCATATCTATTGAAGAATCATCACATCAACTCGTAATTTTTAAATAATCCTAAAAATATTACATTATCATACCAAGGTATTTTAGCTTCACGCAATCTTTAACCTTTATTTATAATCTAGTAAAAAATTATCATCTTCAACATATATGCGACCTCCTCGCGAAGAATTCAAAAACTAAAATTCTACACAAGTCACTATTCCAGCTTGTGGATGGTGAAGTTAGAAAATCCATCTAATTCTGAGAAAGCTTCTCAAGGCAGAGAGAGAGAGAGAGACAGACAGACAGAGACAGAGACAGAGAGAGTAAAAACCGCCTTTATGCAACTGATACAATATTGTAGACACGTGCGTCCAAAATAATATTTATATTGATATGATTCTAAAATGACGGCAGCATATATATTGATGTAACTACTATTTATAATCTTATTTTAAGAAGAAAAAACAAAGAAACATAATATTCCATGTATTTGAAAGTGACAAGAAGTATATATATATATATATATATATATATATTCCGCTCAATAACATAATTGCAAAAAAATTAGAAATAATAAGGCATTGTTAAAGAGAAAACGAGTTGATTTTTTTAATCCTTTCACTCTAAGCAATGTGGTACCTTCACTGAGGCTCAGGGGATACATAACAGTTAAATTTTAAGCAGGAGGAGATGAAAGAGAAAGACTAACCAGTTACAGGGGATGTCAGAGAAACTTCAAGTGAATGATGAAAAGACATGTTTGTTGACATTTGCGAAGGTAGAGTGAGAAAGCCAAAAAATATATATATGGGGGATGTAGAAATGACGAGGAAAGGACTGGAGTCAATTTGTGGGAATTGACATTGCATTTAACTTCCTTGTTGTTGTACTGTCAGACAACTGTTATACATAAGGAAGTTCCAGAGGTGGGAAGCGCGAAAAACGATGCTGGTAGAGTAGAATTGTCGGCTGAATATAGTAGGTTTAACTGTATTATGTTGGGACGTTCTTGCCTGTCTAGTTGCTCGAGTAAATGCTTCTGGTGGCAGCACCAGTGACCTAAATTAATCTGAACAGAAGTGATGAAAATATTTGAAGAAGAGACAGAAATAAGCCACATCCCGCCGGTGAGAAAGTGGCTGGAGTCGAGCTGCCAGGACTGATCACATTAGAGTTTTTTTGTTTTTTTTTTACCTATCGAGAACCCTGGGATGAAGAGCAGGGGCGCACGACATTAGCATTCTATGCCCGGTTGATTTGGGCAAGATTGAGTAAAGCGAAAAAGAAATTTCCTGGCCCGATACAGTGACGCAATCTTCCTAGCAGTAGATTTAGCTATTGATCCAATCTAATGGTTCCACTTGAATTGAGAAGAGAGGTTGAATCCGTGTGTTGCTTTCAGTGAGACTCGCTTAATCTATTTTTATGGGCGTAGGATAGTATACCTGTGATGGTTGTCGTAAAATTCAGTAGAAATTTATTTAACACAAACTTATACAAAACGCTCAGAAGAAGAAACTCTTGTCACTTTGATTTTATGAGTGATCGACACTTAGCTACAAAGTAGCAGTTAAAAAATTTTCTCGAAAGAGCATACGAAAATCGATCCTATCGTTTTATTAAAATATTGATAAAGTGAAACAAACACTATTTGATAATAGATTTCCAAACTACTTCATTGATTGACAGATTAGACTATTTCTTTTTAAAATAACTGTTAACTATGCTAAATATACTGAAAAAATAGCATACGCCTTTTTTTAAATTCCAAGTACAAGTTAACTATAAATTAGCTGAATATTTACTGAGACATATTATAAAGTAATGCACAACATCAGTCGTCAAGTACAAGAAAATTAAATATATTATCTAACATAAATTAAAATAACAGTATGAATTACTATAAATAATCAAAACACAACTGCAAAATTAAAATGACAAAGTATCATTATTAACTATTAATTCAATTGCATTTTAAGGAAAAGAATTCCTGATCAAAGCAAACTCAGAAATGATTATGATAAATATATAGAAGACTCGCGTTACACCTCCCTGATCATGATTCAATTAGGACTCATTTAAAGAAAGACAGAATCCTACAAAACTCCATCAGCAAGATAGATGTAGAATGAATAATAAATTTATACATATGTAAAATATAATAAAATAATGGAAGTACTAATAATAAAAATAAAAAAATGTACACTCAATACCATCAACAACGAACTCGGTACTGACAGTGTTCTAAAATAATAGAATTATATAAGCCTACATGGATACATAAAAAAGCATGCGTACTTATGTAAAACTAATATAATTTTTTCTTGTTAATAGGCTAGAATAATATTTGGAAGCGGTCCAATAAAGAGAATATTTGAACACATTGTGCCAATATTATATCCTGAAAAGAAAATTTTATGGGAAAGCAATAAAAATTAAATAAGAAGCTAAATGACAATAAATTGTTGGTAGTTTTAATGAAAAAATTATAAAAGATTAATTTCTGCCCAAATACACAGTTATTTACACACACACACACACACACACACACACACACACACACACACACACACACACACAAAGAGAATATGCATAGATTTTGTTTTGCGTGTATATATAGGTATATGAATATGTGTCTTTCGATTCTGATATATATATATATATATATATATATATATATATATATATCAAACTGAATGAAACACACGTGAATATACACACACATACATTCACGCAGATATATATAGATATGTGTGTGTGTTTTTTGTGCGTGTTTGTGTGTGTCTGTATATCATAGAAAAAGCATCTCATCTCTTAAATTAACTCAATTAAATTTAAAGGCCATGCACGATTCTTGTTTTCCAAAATTCCAATCATTATCGTTTCCCGAAATAAACAGATGAAAGTAAACGGAGGCAACGTAGATTTAATGATGCAAAAAAAGACACAATAGGTTTTTTCCTTCTCCATAAAGGGAATTAGAGCAAAAGTAATGATTAAATATCGGTATGTTTTCTTTTACGTTTCATAATTTAAAAAAAAATAACAAAATAAGAGTAAGACATCATTTTGTTGCGTCTCAATGACGAACACAATGACTAAATTTATATAAATTACGTTGGCCATTTTTGTGTTTCATAATGAGGAAGAATACACACTATGATTTAGAGTACTTACACGGAGTCTTTTTCCTCCTTTTCTTTTAGAAATTATCTTGTTGTTGGATAATTTTATTATAAAATTGTGTAAACTTATAGAGAGTGATATGAGCTTTCCTGTTGTCTTGTTTTGCATAAATCATTATAGTCATTTCCATTTCCAGAAATAAGTTATCTATTTTTATTTACATAATAAGCAATATTTGTTAGCGGAAAAGCAGTTCAACTCATTTATTTAAAAGAATACAGAAAATATGATATACAACAATAATATACATGAACTTTATTTAGATTTATTAAAATAGATAAAAATCAAATTATATATATATATCTGAAAAATGATATAAAACCCTCATATTATGTTTTAAACACACACACACACACACACACATACATATATATATATATATATATATATATATATATATATATATATATACACATAAAATTAATATTAAATCTCATCATTCATAATCTTATCAGTCAGTTGAATATGATACATGATACACTCTGGGAAGATCATATCTCGAAAGAGATATGACTGACTGGACAAAAGATTATCCCGTAGTAGTTTGCCATTGCTTTCTGCAGTAGACTGGTTGCCAGTCAAAGTTCTAGAACCAAATCTGTTCTATTATTTAACTGATAACTGGAGGAAAAAGACGCAAAATACCTTTCCCAAGCGTATTTGTGCGTAAATGAACACAATTAATCCAACTGGAATTCGAACTCGGTTCCCCGATTCGTCATTCCAAGTTAGTATCGATTGCAACATAACGCATACAGTCTATTAAAATTATTATTATTACCATTTTATCATAAGACTAACATTAGATATAGGAATGTTTATGGATGTACATTGCACAGTGGATAGCGGCTCGGAACGAAAAATCGTGTAGCCGAGTTCGAATTCCAGCTGAATTCCTTGCATGTACCTCCGCGCAATTACCCTTGGGAAAGGATATAATTCTTTGCTTCTCTTCAGCTATGGGCTAAATAATAGGACAGTTTGGGTTCTTTAAACATGCCTGGAAACCAGTCTACCGTAAAAAGTAATGACAAACTACTGATGGATAATCTTCTGCCCACTCAGTCATATCTCTTTCCAGATATGATCGCCTACGTGTGTATCACATATAGACCTAAATGGATAGACTTAACGCGTATTTTAGTGAACTTTAATATGTCTTTTTTTTTCTGTAATTGAAATATTAGTTACATTCCTTTCTCTTTATCATCTGTTTCGTCTAATAAACAAGCGTCAGACAGTTTAATACCAATGGACGAAAACCTATAATTTCTTTGAGGTTCTATGGATGATTCTATCCACAGTAAACTATGTGGCAAGTTGTTTCCACTTCGCTCACTCATTTTCGGCAATCTCTCTCTCTCTCACTCTCTTTTTATCACTTTCTCTTTAATTAGTATTTATAGTTAGAAGGCTTTCTTTAACTATCAAGCTCTGTGCGTTAAAGGAAACTGTAGAAAGATGTGAAATGCCCACTTAGTAAAATTTATCTCAGTTTCACTTGACTCAGTTAAATTCTGAAACTGGCTATTTGTTTAGGTAGTTGAATTATTGTAATATTCGTAAAATTACTATTAGTGAACCTGTCTTTGTTATGAAAATTTTATTTTCGGGTAATTAAAAATCTTTATTTATCTCTTTCTTTCTTCAGTCACTGAAATATTTGATAAATTCTTTTCAATTTTTTAGCCGCTTTGTGTAATATACAAGGACAGATATTTAATGCGAATGACCAAAAAATTTTAATTATATTTAAAGTTATAAGGATGATTTTAGCCACTCTAAAATCTGTGGCAAGCTGCCTGCTTCGCTCTGTCTCTCTCTCTCTCTCTCTCTCTTTCTCTCTCTCTGCAGCACTCCCTCTACTTCTGTTTTTTTCTCTTTCTAATCGGTATTTGTCTATATAATACAAACCTTTATCTATTCAGCTTTGACCGTTAAAAGAAAAAAGAAAAATCAACCATCCGCCCGCGTATTAAATACTGCTGCCATATCTGGTCGGGTGCCACTGCTATTCGCCAAGGGGTTCTTGAGAAAATCCAACGGAGAATCTGTAATGTGATCGATACCGATTTTGCAACTAGGCTGCTGTCGCTCTCTCACAGGCGTGACGTGGCTTCCCTGTGCGTCTTCTGCAAATACTTTCACGGATTCTGCTCATTGCTACCCCCTATGTATGAATTTACACAAGCTACAAGACAAGCAACTAGGTCCTAACCTTTTACAGTGAAACCGATAAAATATTACCTCAATTTCTACTCTAACAGCTTCTTTTATCGTACTTCCAGCCTGTGGAATTTTCGTCCATATACTTTCTTCCCGACAGCTACAATCTCCAGCCATTTAAATGTAAGGTCAATAGATATCTTCTAACTCGCATCTATTCTCTCAAGATCTTTTCTCCATCCACTCCACCTCCATTACACCGGTATTCTCATCCGTCTATTACCCTTTTCCTGATATTTACCATAATTAACGCCTCTTTTTCATTACTTTCCCCTATGTAACCTCCTGCCCAACAGTGGCTGTAAAATGCCTTGCTTGGGGTGAAATGATTATAAAAAATGTGACAACTTGTTAAATTTTATTTAACTGAGCAGAAACTTTCAAATTTGAAGCTGAATTCCCTGCAGGGAATGTCTATTCGAAATTATATTAATTTGCAATTTAATAATATACATTTTTCTCGGTCACTAACTGCTCTACTAACACGATCTTGTAAATACATACAATACAGTTAGTGAAATTTATCACTCTTGATTGACACAGGTATGTATATTGATTTTTTTTTTCATCAGAGTGCCGTGAGTAAACCTGCTAAAACGTTACACAGGCTATTGTGTGAGGTTAGACGTTAGTAACCTTTGTTGATGAAAACGACTAAAAAGGGCGGATAATCTCTGGAGAAGTCAACGATAAGCTAACTAGAACCAGTGATTCGTTAAATACATGTTCGGAAGACAACATGTTACCATTCCTCTATCATTCCCAAGAATAATCGTGGTGGGTAAAATCTTTAAATGATTAAGTCCCAAGAAAGTAACTACTCACCTGGTAATGACAGATATGGGCAACATGAGTAACCTAACCGCCATCCAGTTTAAAGAAGACATAATTCTTCTGTGTTTCTCACTCACCTAGAAAAGAACGAGATGAGCAACAGGTATCTCCGGACAGGTAAACTGCGATTGTGTGCAACAATCAAACAATTAACCTACGGACATTGAACGTCAGGACGCTGAACAACTGTGGATAACTAGGGAAAGTTAAGTAGGATATAAGCAAATTTAACCTCAATATTGTGGAAATATGCTAAACTATGTGGCCAAAAAATTTAGACTTCAGCAGCGAAAACAACTGGATAATATACTCAGGATTATAAAATAATGAAAAGGGGCTCGGCTTAATACATTCTGGAATATATCTACTTAACATGAAAGTGCCTTCTTGGTCAAATTGAAAGGGATACATTTCATCATAGCTATTATAACTGTCTTGGTTTGCTATGTGATGTCAGTTCTTCAATAGGGCAGTGAATGTTGGGCAATATCTTCGAAGATGATGGAAAGATTTGAAGCAGCTGAAATGTGGTACTACAAAAGGATGATGTGGATATCATGGACCGAGCCTGTGAGTAATGACAATGTTTTGGAAAGGATGGAGACGAAAAGGAAAATTATACTGAGATCAGGAAAAGAAAACTAAACTTTCTGTGACATAAAATGAGGAAGGCGAGCTTGGATAACCTGTTACTAACAGGCCATATAGAGGGAAAAAAGCGACATAGGAAAGCAGCGGATAAAATATTTGAACGACCTGATCAGGTGGAGGATGAAACAAGTGTTGCATGGTGCAACAAGAGAAAGCGTGCTAAAAGCCACCATGACAGAGAGACGTGAAAAGCCTTGATCACCTACGTACTCAGAAAACTGAACACATAAATGAAGAAAAGAATGCAACAAAAACGCAAAGCAGTAAGGAAGGGAGATAATCATTCTGCTCCATACTGAACAATATCAATATTCAGAGTAAAACAATAAAAATTAAAATCATCATGGGAGATTTCAATCTCAAGGTAGGTAAAGA
The DNA here is from genome assembly GCA_037127315.1 of Ascarosepion bandense. Lineage (NCBI taxonomy): Eukaryota > Metazoa > Mollusca > Cephalopoda > Sepiida > Sepiidae > Ascarosepion > Ascarosepion bandense. Next base: position 703,771 of record JBBBDQ010000521.1, on the reverse strand, counting down.
GAAAGAATGGGAGGCGACTGGCAAAATTGGGTTAGGAATTGTAAATGACCAATGTGAAAAATTGGTAAAATGGTGCACAGCAACCAGGTTATAACCAACACCTAGTTTCAAAGACACCAAACACACATATGGACACGTAGAAGCTCAGGATGTGATCCAATAAACCAAATCGAATACAGAACGATAAACGGGAGAATAAGGAACTCAGTGGTTCAATGCAAAGCGTTTACAAATGCCGACTCTGCACAGTAAGAACGAAGCTTCGTAGAATGTCGCCTGGTGCAGCACACAGACTGCAATCTAACAGACTAGTGAATGAGTTCCACAGACTAGTGAATGACTTCAACATTTTTCCTGTAGGAAAAATACACTGTCAGAGCGAATAAGTAATACGGAAACAAATTTGTAATAAAACCTCGAAGTAGAAAACAGTAAATTAATCACTAGTGACCAAAAAACAACATTGTCCGAGAAAAGATCAGACGCATTAGAAAAAACGTGTGGATGACTGGGGAGATTCTTGATATGATGAAAAGATAGAAAAACATGACAAAACAAGGAATGGAATAAAAACAAAACTCCACAAGGAAATAAAGAGCAAATGCAGACAGGCTAAAGAGGGTTTGATAAAAAATATGCAGAAGTAGAGAGATTTAACAAGAATAACAGAGGAGACACGCATAAAGAAATGAGGGAACTAATAGAAATAATAACTCGATCTTCAACACGATGTATTAAATCCAGGGATGTAACATTACTATTAAAAAGGTGGAAATATTCCAACGAAGGATAGAATAGATAAAATATTTTTCCACTACGAGGTAGTGTAAACATACCAATAAAAACCTACTAGGACAATACAATCATGGATAAATATTTGCTAAGACCCATAATTAACTTATAATTTTGAAAATTGCGCGTTCATAAAGATCGAATTATATATATATATATATATATATATATATATATGCCAAAGACAGTTAACACTAGAATTAGGCGATTATCTTAAGATCTTTAAAGCGATAATAAAAAAAGAAAGTAGAATTTGTCTATATTTCTAAGATGAGATAGTATGTAGAGTATTGACAATATTTAGACTATTGTCATAATTTTTGTTGCCATCAGTACGACCTTTCGGCCGTTGTACACCAGGCTTTCTTCAGAATCTAGAAATATTGAATCTAACCACTTATTACAATCACTGGGGTATGTCATCTGCATTTTTTGCGTAAAGCATCTTCTGTCGAACATGAGTTATCTCCCTGAAACACTGTAAGTTACTTGTTCGCAGAAGCAGTAGCCTGCTATAGAATTCACAACTGTTTGGATCAAGTCACATTAACTAACCAACGTTTATACATATGACAAAAAATAAATGAAAAGTGTCTCCAGAATAATGGTTATAAAAATAAATTCACTTATTTAACACCCACTAGGAAATCTGAATCACAGATTGTTTAATGTAAACATAAGAAATAGGAAAATTATATGTTTCAAAACTCGTTCCATACATTATCCGTTGTTAACATTGGGAAGTACTTTCTTAAATTATTAAATAAGCATTTTCATAATAATAACACCCATAGTAAAATACTTAATAGAAAGACAACAAAGACTAGTTATTTGTATTATAATAATATGTACAATATTACTAGCTACCATAATAACCAAGTTTCGAAGAATTTCAGTCAATCTAATATACAACATGGGATTATAAACTACGGCAATTGTAGATTCAGAGAAAATTTTCCGGTTGAAGGTAAATGTTGCAAAAATATACCGTGTACATCAGAATTTCAATGGGGATTTGTAAACAGACTTTTTCTACCTATAAGTACTCCTTTACTAACCTTATTTTAAGTTATCAGATATCCCTTTCTCAAAAATACTAGTAACTGAAAGAGGAAAGCCATAACACACAGATTAAGTCCTCTACATAAAACATGAATTACTGAGTATTAGTCTCACCTCATTTACCAACAGAAACATATTTTTCTGTTTAATTAGTTAAGGCTAACTCAAATTTCAGATTTGTTTTTTCTCGGGACTTTAAATAATAAATGCTTCTTTATAAGCATCACGCAAATAGATTTTCAACAGACAACCATTCAACAAATTACAAATCTCAAAACAAAAAACCTTGAAATGTTTAAATAATAGTCGAAATTGGTTAGAACAATAAACTCCACCAACATGGTTTAAACTATTTTACTCCAACTAAACAGAAAAAGTATAAGAAAATTAGAATCATAAATATGGCATATCATAAAGCTATATTTTATAACACATACACATGCACACACACAAACACACGCTCACACACATATATTGTTATGGGTGTGTGTGTTAGTCGACTTCTGTTATTTTCTGTTCAGTTTATAACCATCCGTTCTATTGTTGATTAAATGTATCTGTCATCAGGTTATACACAATAACATTTGTATGTGTACAATAATTTACATTTACTTTCCAAGCCATTAGAGTGACATTTTGAACCGAGTTAAGCTTAGATATGAAAATATTTGCACCTTCATCAACTCGGTTTTCTAATGCTTTAACTAACATATTTGTCTTGCTACAGTGGAAACGTATTTGCTAATTACCTTTGTTGTGATTGCTTCTCAAAATCGGCGAAACATATTCACTGTGAATACAGAAAACATATATTAATGCTGGATATTAGTTTACGTAGACCTGCAGAGAAAACCCATTAAAAGATGCAACACAAAATGCATATTAAAAGTTTATGAAAAAAAGCATTTCCTTTTAGCGTGAATATATTATTAGCACTATTTAATAAATTATTTCAAAATGCATGTTCTTCTTCGTTTTTAATTATAGCTGCTGAGATGGGATTATTCTGTATATAAATTAATCAAAATATATTTTATCACTAGCTTTTCATATTCTTTTCTGTGCCATGCCTCTGTAGGACGTAGGTTATCATGATATTTCACATGTCCCTGTCACTAATAGCTCTTAACATTCTTTCTCTTTTATCCCCTCCCGAACCAAGATCCGCAGATCCATTTGACCAAGCACATAAAATATGTCATGATTTTCCTTGTCTTTCTTTGCTTTATTCTGTCCGGTAAGTATCAAATACCTTAAGACATCCTACCTCATGACATATCCATGAAAACTGAACTGTTTTTTTCTTAAATGTTATGTAACAGATTCTTTTCGTTTTTTTTCTCTCAATGCCGTTGTCTGCGCTCACATGTTCGTTCCATTGAATCCTCGGCAGCCTTCTGAGTAACCATAGTTTTGTTGTTTCAAGTCATTCCTTCATTCATGCTGATATTGTGTCGCTGCCATATTGATGGACAGACATCACATAACAATCCAGGATTAGTCTTTTCATTTGAAAGTTGAAATTTCGGCTCTCTCAGTACTCTAATTTGAAGATGTAAATTCGACATTCCCTTAATTGTCTTGTTCTTTTTTTTATCATCACTGACCTTCATCGAGTTATCATCAGTTCTCAATTCTTTATGCATACTGAGGAAACGAACAGGTACTTCTGTCTTAACCGTGAAATCTATCTTTCCGATGAATTGAATTTGGCAACTTAAAGACATGAGCAACATTTGTCTCTGGACCGATACCCTGTGACTGTGGGCAACAAAGAAATAATTACCTTAGAAACCTGGAACGTCACGACGCTCAACAACTGTGGACAACTAGAGAATGTCAAGCAGGAGAGGAACAGACTGAAAAACTTGAAACAGCTGAAATGTGGTTCTACATAGAGACGCTGCCTATATCATGGACCGAGCATGTAAGCAATAACAAGGTTTTGGAAAGGATGGAAACGAAAATTATATTGTGCATCAGGACGAGATGACTAAAGTTCCTGGGACATGCAATAAGGAAGGAGCGCTTGGAGAACCTGATACTAACAGGTCAGAAAAAGAGACAGGAGAAAACAGCCTGGATCAGGTGGATGACTGAACGAGTTTTGCATGGTGCAACAGAAGAAAGCGTGCTAAGAGTCACCAGAGATAGGTGAATGCGGAAAGCCATGATCGCCTACGTCCTGAAAGAACATGGCAAATAAAAGAAGAAGATAAAAAATATCAGCAAGTTGATGTCAACTGGCTAAAGATATGACTCGTTAATTTAAAAAAAAATGCTCTTTTCTAATAACCAGGCTGATTATTAAGAAATACAGATGTATATAGAAGGAAGGAGAGACAGGGAAAAGCAAGTCGAAACTTTCTTGATGGGCTTGGGTAAGTAGATAGCTGAGCAGTGTTTGGGAAGAAAAGTTTTTAGAGCGACAATAGATGCAGTTATGTGAATTTTCATGATCGCCTACGTCCGGAAATAACACGGCATATAAAGAATAATATTTCTAACCTACACAAGAATGACTCATTGAAACATTTCCTCTTAAGGTTTTCTGTTGGCATGACGTGGAAATTTTGTATTAGATCAAAATTATGTATTTTGTATTAGATCGATTGCTACGTTTACTACTAAGAAATTTATTTATTTGCTGATCATGTTTTATCAGTTGCTTTATCATACATATTTATAAGTTTATTATTTATCTCTGCTCTCCCATCTGGCCAATGTATGTTATTTCTTTCTTTTATGTATTTAATGTTTCTTCATAAAACACAAAGCAAATGTTATTATTTCTAAGCGTCTCTGTTCAATCACTTTCACACCAACGTGCCTTCCCTGTACTTTTTCGGCAAATGTTTTTTATGTAAATCATTCTAATGAGCTTTCCTGCTTTACATATATATTACGAATTTCAGCAAAGTTTGAGATTTTTAGCAAGATCTCATCATATTATAAATGAATTGCTATATATAACCGTACTTTCTATGATATTTGTTTCTTTTTTGCATTATTTACTTACTTAGAATTTAGCCCTCCTCTTTTTTACCATATTCACAGAAATTTTGGCCTTTGTAAAGCTGTCTTTTCATGACATGACATGCGTTCGAATTTCAGCAGGAACTAGGGTTCTGGGATGAGAATTGCTGACATCACATGCGATTGACCTGTCGCTGAGGGGCACGGGACATTGCTCAATTATTAACGACGAATCTTTCACTGAATCTAATAAATTTGTCTCCCTTTGCTGTGCGTCGGCGATATTTTCGAGACCTAGTTTTTCTTTAACAGAGTTAAGTAATGAAGTTTTTGAAAGGTTGTCGGCGATAGTGTTGTCATTTCCTTTAGCATACCGAATGTCCGTTGTGATATGTAGTCTAAGTACTTGTAGTCACGGGGATTATAATTGTTTGTTTTTGCATGAAGAGTAAATATTAAAAACTTATGATAAGTAAAAACTGTAAAATCTCGGCCTTTTAAAATGTGTCGAAAAAGTTATATTTAAATGTAAATTGCTAATAACTCCCGTGAGTAATTACTGTATTTTGTGTGTTTCGGTTAGTTTGACAGAAAAAAAGGAAATCGGTGTAGTCTCTTTCTCCGTGAGCTGGTGTAAAACAGCTCCCATTGCTTCTGATGAGACATCGGTAGTTAAAGAAAGCTGTGCTGAATCGTCATCACGCAAATAATTAGGTTTGGTGTAAATTGCTAGAACATTTTTTGATTCGGTAAAGCCAGCAAGACTATCGTCCGACAGAGTTATCTTCGCGGTTCGTTTTTCCTGGCTGCGAAGTAAGTTGGTCAGAGGTGCCAGGATATGGGAACAGTTAGGGATGAACTGGCGATAGTAATTTATCAATCCTAAAATAACTCGAAGTTGTCGAAGCGTTGTTGGTGGTGGAAACACTTGGATGGCTTTAACTTTATCTGGGATACGTGTGATGCCAGTGCCATCAATTCCATGCACAAGGAAATTCAGTTTAGGCACGGCAAACACACATTTATCTCGGTTGATTTTCAATCCGATATGCTTTAAAAACTCAAAAACATATCTGACCTGAAGCACGTGTTCGTCCCTGTTGGCGCTTGCTACTAGTAAATCCTCAATATATTCAAACGAGTAGGACAAACCACGCAGTTCTTCGTCTATCAAGCGTTCGAATGATTGTGCCGCGTTTCGAAATCCAAAAGGCATTCGGAGAAATTCATATAACCCAAAAGGATTTGTGATGGCAGTTTTATGTATGTCTTCTGCGGCCTCTGGATCTGATGAAAAGCTTTTCTTAAGTCAATCTTAGTGAAGATTTTAGCTCCTTGTAACGAAATTGCGAAATCTGCTAAGTTTGGCACATGTTATTTGTCAGGAATTGTCTGTGGATTCAAGCGTCTATAATCCCCGGTGGGCCCCCACTCCCCCTCCTTTGATTTGGGTACCATCTGGAGTGGAGATGCGAAAGGGCTTGAAGAAGGGCGAATTATGCCCAGATCCAACATATGCTAAAACTCAGCACGTGCTATTTTATAATTTCCAGGCCTGAGTTTGAGTGGCGGCAAAGAAACTGGCGGGCCGGATGTTTGTATTTTATTTACTGTTTTATGTTTCACTGTTTCAGTGCATTTGAATGGTTTAGAAAGTTTAGGAAATTTATCCAGTACACGTAAGTTTGCATTTTAGAGCCGTTAGCTGCATGTATGTTATATGATCTGGGCAGTATCGCACCCACTTGAACATCAGTATCGAATAAAACTAATTCATACGATTCAGAACTTAAAAATTACGGTTTGTTCTGTCTTCTCCAACAGCAAATTCCACATTTATTCGCTGTTGGATGTGGCGTTTTCCTGTTGTTTAGATTTGAATGCCGTGTGGGACTGAAGGTTACATGGCTTAACACATCGTCTAGCCGACAGGCCAAAACTGCGGTGGTACCAACAAATAGTAACACGCAACGCTCTCTACACAGACGATAAATTTGAATCGACCTCTTGTTGATTTGTTGCTGCAACTTGTCGACCAACCTGTCGACGGGATTGCCGTGTGGTTCGGGGCTGTGCATATTGTTGATGACTTCTGCTTCCAAAATTTTATCAGCTGTCTCAGCCATTTTCATTTAATCTAATGTGTCGGGGAGAGTCACTAGGATTTGGGCGGTGTGGATGGGAAGTTTGCCCTTCCACAGTTTGCGGAGGAGTGACTCTGACATTGTATTTTTTCCCAGGATACTCTTCATTTTACGCAAAAGTTTCGTAGGTTTATTGTTGCCGAAGGGTTGTTGAAGAGGCCGTTTATTCGGCGTTCTTCTGAATTGCCCGTCCGATAAATGATGGCATCCCTCAAAGTGTCAAAAGGTTTCTCTGCTGACATGTTGTCCAGCAAGTCTGATACTTCAGACGCAATTTCTGGCGGCAGTTTTTCTGCAACGTAATCAAAGCGGGCTGTTTGAGAATGAATCCTTTTTGCCTGGAAAAGGCCGTTTAATTGAGAAAATTAGACATGCACATTAATATGGCTGAAAACTGGCAAGTTAAGCAACACAGTGGCTTCATTGCATTCTTGATCGTTCATTTTGGGTATTTATAAAACGCACGTGGAATTTTTCTTTCGTAGCATGCTGCAATGTTGAACGTTGATTTTTAAAGTGTTACTTATTGGTACAATTAGTTTCTTTTAAAAAAAAATCACGTTGGATCGAAACACGTATGGGTCACCAATTTGTAGGGGATTTTTGGTCCTTTACGATTTATATTACTATTCATCCAACATACGATTCAAGAAAAATAAAGAAAATAACTCCAATTTGTAACCAATATGAATAAATATGTATGTTCAAATAAATACAGCATTAGACAAACAAAACATGTAATAGTAGTATACATGAAGTAAGAGGAAAGAGTTGTTCCCATTTAACTGTTTTTTGACCAAAATCAATTAAATGAATAAAGTTTTTCCTCCTCTGAAATGGTTTGTTATAATAGTTAGAATGATTTTCATGTAAGAACAAATAAGATGAAAAATACAATTATTTTGAATGTAATTGTAAGTCACACAAATTTTGTTTAAGAGTTCAAAAATTCCAAAGTTCTAAGTGAAAATGTTCAGACAGAAAACTAAGTTCTGTGTCTGTGTGTGCGTTAAGTAAGGTTTGAGTAGAGAGACTTACGTGGAGTCGTTAGGCAGCCTGATTGTCTACTGACAAGCCTGCTGAATGTCGCCGCTTATAACGAAAAAGAGTAGCTCAAACAACAAGCGCGGGAAAAACTGAGTTTACTTAAAAAATATGTGATTGGCTAAAAATTAACTAATCACCCCACACATATGAAAGAGCTGCTTCAGAGCCGAAAGATTAAAGGCGACTTCGATTGCTAAATTGTTCCTATACCTTAACGGTAGTGATTTATTACCCAATCGCAGACGAGTAAATGGCATGGACCGAATGTGGGTAAGAAAAACATAGCAACTACTATATTAGCACCCCTAAATTAAAATAAAATATATATAAATGAATGTAGCAGATAAACATCAACAAACCTAAATAATTTCGACAATATTTAAATAAAACATAGATACAACTAAACAAAAAAATACACAACCTATCAACGAACTATTCAAATTTCATCTCAACGACTATTTCAAATATCAAAAGGTTATAAATATTTCGTGAGTGATGTAATAGTTTTATGAAATTCTTTTAACAGCCTTAATTCTTTTAAAATTTTATCACTTTTCTAAATTCCTTCACAGGCTGTAACATCAAAAACTTCAAACTACTAAAAATATAAGCCCTGATGATGCTCATAACAACCAAACCATTATAATGTTGGCGACCCACAATAAATGCATATATTTTTGTTCCTCAATATTTTTATTTTTTATCTCTCTCTCTCTCTCTCTCTCACACACACACACACATATATATATATATATATATATATATATATATATATATATATATATATATATATATATATATATATATATATATATATATATATATATATATGTCAAACACGAATTACCAACCGATGCCTAGTGAGACACAGTACAAAACTCTTAAAATTTTAAATACTTGTAGTATTATATACAATTTCATTGCCCGTGACACACGTTTGACGAAGGAAAAGTGGACCAGACAAAATCGAAAAATACAAGAAATTCTTTCTCTCTGCCTGTTTTTCACAGTCTGACCAAGCTTTATTAAATGTGAAACATTTTATGTGTTAAACGTATTTTGATTGATAAATTTCTTATTTGTTGTTTATATTTCCATCGTTTCGGATTCCGTTCCACATTTAATCAGCATTTGATATTTGCCTCATACTAATTTATATTTGAGAAGCAATATTTCTTTTCAAATACATTTCATTAAATATGGGAGAAAAAGGATATTATAATTATTTTATATAATCTTACGTATTTACGATTTTTGTGAGTAAAATAGTACATTAACTTTCCATATTTTTCATCGTCCCAAGCGCTTTCGTTCAAAATTTAGACATTATTTTAAATAACGTCATGTTAATGTGTTACTAGATTTTATACATTTTAACGCTGTTTAAGACTTATTTCCTTTAAAGTTGTATTTTATTAAGTGTATAATCGAAGGAAAAATGAAAATTTTTATTATTTTGTAAATTTTGCATTTTTATTTTGACCTCCGAAAAAGCATTAATAAAATTGAAACATGTTATATTTAGATGTATACTACATTGTTATTTTAAGAAATTGTATCAGACATACACATATATCTGCACACACACACAAACACACACAAACACAAACACACACATACACACACACACAAACACACATACATATATATCTGCAGACGCACACACACAAACACACAATAACACAAACACACTTACACACACAAACACACACACACACAAACACACACACACACACATATATATATATATATATATATATATATAGATAGATAGAGAGAGAGAGAGAGAGAGAGAGAGAAAGAGAATATAAAATACATGCTCTGTCTTTAAGCGTGTGCAATTTTTTCCTCATCTGCTTCAGATTTACAATTTCAACTTTATGTCTGTTGACAGATATTTGCACAAAATATCCAGAACGTGTCTCTTTACAGCATTCAGTTTATGCATTACTTCATCTTTATTAAATTTGTTAAAATGTTTTATAACATTTCATTCATTTATTAAAGTATTTATTAAATTTATATACATCAATTTTTGCCACTTACTTTAAGAGCAGACTATCATGAGTTCACCTAAATTGACACTAATATCACCACTAAATTTTGAATATATAAAAAAATAATATCCTGAACATTTTGGAAAAAAAAACAGACTGAATTTGAAAGATACATTCGTGAAGATGACTTAATGTATTTATATCAGATAGAGTATTAAATAGTAAAATGTATATTTGGTAATTTGATACGCGAATAAGAAGTAGAATTTAATAAAAATGTTCGGCACTTAACTTTACTGACAGTGAACTGTACACGAGAATAACTATCTATAAATGACGTTCAAATTCGAAGAAAGACTATGAAGAAATGTATGAATCATTATATTAGACAACTATTTAGTCATTTTCTTTTTAAAATCATTCAAATAAATTTTAACTCGCATGCAAACGTGCTCACGTGTATAAACACATATATACGTATGTATGAGTACAATCAGAATATTCTCTGATGTTATTTAATATACATAATTCAATATGTAAACATTCACATTGACATTTTTTAATACTCTCTTTTCATATATATATATATATATATATATATATATATATATACATTTGGAAAAATTGAATGAGTCTTCTGTTGCTTATGAAGGTGTTTGGAATGATAACTAATGACGGTGCGGTTATGTGTCTATTCATCTTTTTATAAGTCTTTAAACTCAACACAGAGGACTACATCTATTGACTACAGAAGATAGTGCTGCCGCCCTTTGTCAACAAGATGGCTGATAGAAGACACTATGTCTCGTAAGAGGATTCTGCATATTTCCACACAAGCAGGATAAAACAGTCATAGCCGTCAACAATTGTTGCGACTAGATCATCCCGTAAATCTGGCTGCATCATTCCCTACTCTTCAAACGACTTGAAGTTGATCGAAAGATAAACTAAATTCCTTTTAAGACCAAAAAGGATTTTAATGCAGTGTTTGTGGCTACATTCACTAACAAGGTAACGATCCAGGAGATTTGAATGAGATTCTAATGTCGTCTTTAGGGGGTGTAGATAAGTCAATGGCGATTTTATTTTATTTACACTTAATATTTTATGTAGATCTGGTAAAAGTATATACGCTAAAATTAGGTATCAGAGTTATTTTCATTTTTGCGTAATTTAAACAAAAAATAATTTACTGCACCATGTATATATGGGAGAAGATATGTGTTCTGAATTTATATAATAATTCATGTATTTATGTAAACTCAAGATGCTAGAATTTTTTGGATAAATATCATTTTAGAAATGTTTAGGATAAAAATCACGGAATATTTCATATAATATTAGCCTATCACAAGATATTGTGAAGGGTTGAGACACAAATGAAATCAGCATAACCGTATTTATGTAATTAATGGGAATGATTTAAGAAACAGTATTGGGAGAGGTAACAATTATACAAAGTTTGCTTTTAGCTGCAATGCAGGCCAAGATATGGCGAGACATGAGCGTACGCGAACTGAAAGACACGTAAAATAGAAATTCGTATATTTATACAAATATCTTAGAAATTAACTAATAATTATAAATATGTAGAGACGTTGAACATTTAAATTACATTACTGCCGTCAGGCTTTTATCTTTTTTGATTTTGTGTTTGTTTGATTTCTTAATTTTTAAAATTTTTTCCATATTGTATTACTTTGAGTTACATAATTGTTAATGGCGGTGAAAAGTGAATGATAATCAGGTGCAACATTTTTGTTTTTCTTTTAATTTTTTAAAATTAAATTAAATTCCACGTTCTACTCAACGTACAGGGTTACACGTTTATAATTTTTTTAAGCAGGGACGGAGAAATAAGTTGTGTTATCAGGACGAGTCTGACATAAATTCGACCACAGAATTATGTCAGAGAATTAGTCTGTTGTTTGTTCCACCAAATTAGATTTCTTTATATGAATTTGTAGAAGAATTTTATTTTATTTAAAGGAACACTAAATAACTGTGGATGACTTTTAATCGAAAACGTAGCATAATGGGTCTAATCTGTGACCGACTGAACTGGTTGTAATCAGAATTGTATATCATCGAAACATCTGCCAAAATAACGATATAATTGTAAAAGGCTGGTAATGTTTCGTCGGTGGGATATTTTTTGTAATGTAGAGAATAACTTATTACCCAAAATGTGGCGTGAGTATTTTTTTTTAACGACGATGTAAGATATTGAGGTTTGGGCAGTACCAGCCCATATTTGGCATTAATAGTATATGTATTAATATTCCATAAAATTTTAAAAAGTAGTAATTCTTCTAGGTTCACTTCATAATTTTGTTTGTATAAATCCAGTGTGAAGATACATCCTTGTGTTACAATCAGTTCTATGTTTGCATATTTACTGACTGTAAATTTAATCTGCATGACGGCGGATTTCTCCTAGTAATTTATCATGATTTTTATCATATTTTTACAAACACGCCAAGCTTACCCATCAGTTTCAATTGCTTGTTGTTTGTGTATTATCAGACGCGTTTGCATAATTTATAATACACACTTCCTATCTTTTCTGTTTTTGTCTATTCTAATTCTGAGCATAAATATTGCATTTGCTTTTCGAATGTTTTTAACGAATTCAGCCTGTTCTTGTCCTGTTTACTATGTAATTCTACTGCATGCACAACTCACCAGTATTCGGTTGCTATGTTTATTTCCTTATTATTTTTGTGCAAAATGTCCGACAGAATACGCGTTAGTTTGCACCTGGCTTGTTAAAAAATTCTATGAAAATTAATCTAATGTGTCTTCTGTTATATCACTAATTATTTTTAACATAATATGTGTGTAATTTTTTCAATACCGTCTGTTCATAATGCTTTGGTTCTTTTTAAATTAGCCAGAGCTACTTTCACTTTAGAATTTAATATTTCTTTTTCCATGAATGTTTTTTGTCTATTGAGGGTTATCATCTTTCTTTGTGCAAAAGTTCACAAATGTATACGTTCTCTTAAGTATTTCTTTCTTCTCTCATATCAGTGTCCCATCCTTGGTATTATGCACTACGTGATGACCATGTATTTTTATATTCTTTTTTCTTTTATTTTTTTATGAATATTTGCTTTTTATACAATACACACAATTTATATATGAAAAATTCTAATTGAGCTATTTCGCTTGAACATACCTCCTTTTCCTTCTACTTTCTTTGTGCTGGGCACAATATTTAGTACTGTGTCTTGGCTTTGTTTATTTTTAATAAAGTTTCTATTTCCATCACGTTTCTTAGTTCTTGTTTTGCCAAAGATTTGCACAAACTCATTAGGTAGAGTAAGCTCCGCTTTCCTCTATTACTTTCCCATTTAATATATCGTGTGACTGACTGATTTTCTAAGCTTTTTTATATAATTATATACCTGAGTAATTTGAACACTTCCTAATGTAAATATAAGTGTATTCTCACATTTCCATTTACTTATTAAATTCATCAATTTTATCATATGCCGAGTAATTAATCTGCCGTACATTTCTTTTATCATTGTCTAGTGATCTTCTATGATCTTGACTGCTGATGTCCTTATAGTTTTTCATAGTCTCCAATGCTTGGATTCTGTTATAATTTTGTTCACTGTACATTCCTTCAAAACTGGCCATATATATCGCAACTTTTCAGAAAACTAATATGGTTTTTGAGGTAGACGGTCATTGCTGAAAGATTCTATCAATTTACATAAAAATAGTGAAATTTGTGTTGTAGCTTTGTATATCTCGACCGGATTTGTCACGGTTTGAGAGATGAGACTTCTTCACAAGTTGAAAGGTTAAACTATACCTGGATGAAATTTCGTCCGATCAACATTTTTTAATATATTTCGAAAAAAGATCCGCTGCTTAATTTCTATCACTTTATACATTTATACAGGTGAACCTAGTGTTCTATCCTTAAAATATTTTATGGCTGATTATTCCTGTATTGTGATGCCTGTATACTAGTGCTGAATATAATGCATGTTGCAGACGCCGTTACAGTCACATTTGTTTTTGTTCAACATCCACAGAATGTATTGCAAATATGCAGAGCAGACTTTACAGTTACAGTCTCTTGGTGCGTTACATAGCGTGAACAACGGTATTAACAAGCCAATAATATTCCAACTTCGGTCATGTATGATTTAACGCTAGCAAAAAAATCGACGGCTTCCAAAAGGTATTGTTTTCACAATTTTACTCTTAAGTTTTGGGACGAAGCATGGTGTGTCTTTCAAGCGCTTTTCAAACTCTGGAACCGCCTCTTCCAGTTCGATAATATTAAATAAATTGTCTTCTTGATAAATTGACTATGGTTCTCATGGTCATGAAGCGAATATTCACTCGGATACTCGCCCATCTTTGAACCAACATTTTAACGAAACCACTGATATCCTCAGTCTTGAATACCTCCTCAAGTGTCATGTCAATACTATTTCCGCCTGTATTGTATGTTTAATCGAATCTGAACTAAGAAAAATGGCCAACAACCTCTTCTTATTAAACCAGAAAAAATGTCCTTAAAATTAGCTGCTCACTTTTAATCGAGAAATATTTGGGGGGCTTCGATTAGCATGGCCAATGCTGATCTCCAAGAAATAACTATACTTACTTTCATTGGCGAAAGTCTGCCCCTGACAAGACGGAAAGTATTTTATTAACCTATTTCTAGATTTACAGCTAAGAAAAATTATTCATTCTATTAGGCTAAACACTTGTTCTCACCACAATCTAGCTAAAATATTTATAAGTATGCGATTCCTTTGTAGATTTGATATTGATATCGCATATGTTCTCGTGCTTCTGCTATTTATAACTCAAATTTCTGTATCATAGAAACAAAATCTGAAATATCATTGCAACTGTCGTGGCGTCTCAGCTTCAGTCACTTTCGTAACACCTTAACATAGCTGACCCGTGAAAATTTTCAAAAATATTTTCACGGTAGTTGTTCTGATGACATTTCCTCTTTGATACATAGACATAATTTCATCGCAGTACTCGACTGGCAGCAAAGACTGATCATTTCACAGATTATATTTTCATCCAAGTAGCATCACGTTCGTGGAGATATCTTAAATTTTCATGCTTCCCAGTCGAATTAGATGTTCAAAAAATTAAGTGCATTGACATTCGTCTACATTTATTATATTTTATGTATTTGATTTTTTTTTGCTTTTTTTTTTTTTTTTTTGCTAAATATTTATTTTCTCTTTCTCATGTTATTTCAGACTATGTAAATCTAGTGGATTCCGAGTGAGGAACCGCACAAAATAATGAATAAAAAAACAGATATGAAGATAGAAATGTAGGCTATATTGAACGTAATATACTAACTTGAACGCAAGTTAATAAATTCAGGAATACTATTAGTAAGGAAATAAATATAAACAAGTCTTGAAATGAAGTCGTTGGAAATAATATATCCGTGGATATTATTTTAGCTGAGTGGAGGTCGTTAAATTGAGAATTGGGTTAAACAAAACAGAACAGAAACGGAAGTGGCGGGATATAAAAAATGCATAGAGAAAAAATAAAGAAGGGTAAAAAAATAAAAGAAATAAAATGAGAAAATATCAAATAGAAAACGCTCAATAGGTGTGAAACAAATTTAACTTTTAATGTTTAAAAGTGTTAAAGTTTTAGAAAAAGGGAGACTTATTTGAAAAAGTATATTTAGGTGAAAATATAAAAATAAGATTTTAAAAAATTAATTAAGTTATTCTAATTAAAGATATTTTTATGTATAGACAAACTAAATAACAATTAGAGAAAATTATAAATTTAAAAAAAAAAATAATAATCTTAAAAATTTTTTTATATAAATTTAAAAAAAGAAATTTATATATAGAAAATTTATAAAATTTATTATGTGAAAAAATTGATTAAAAAGATATATACTAACAGAGGAAAATGGAGTTTAGTAAAAGCATCTTAGAAGGGAATTTATTAGTAAGTGCCGCCATTTAATTTCTTAATTTTTAGATTTTAGGATATTAGAAATATATAAATTTAGTGAGTTTTGATAAATTATTTTAATTTTAACTTTAAATAGTAATTTAACCCCCCTACCTTCCTCTCCTAGTTTCCTTTAATTGTCTATCTTTATAAAATACGGATTCTTTTACTAAGCCCCTTTTACCTCTGTTAGTATATATCTTTTAAATAAATTTTTTCACATCATAAATTTTATAAATTTTCTATATATAAAAAAATATTTTTTAAAATTTAT
>JBBBDQ010000521.1:677500-682500 GCA_037127315.1 Ascarosepion bandense | reverse complement strand
CTTAAATGTCTATAATAGATAACACTCGCGTGGTCATTTGAGACGCCAGAAGCTGTAATGCGATTTTCGCTTCAAGCGTCCGAGAACTGCTCATTACAACCAAAACAACTCTCATAGTCGGTTCTATGTGCAGGGCCCTGAAGTTTTTCCCGTCTGAAGCTATCCAGCACATTTATAAATCTACCATTCGCCCGTGTATTGAATACTGCTGCCACATCTGGTCGGGTGCCCCTGCTACTCTCCTCGGACTTCTTTAAAATACAACGGATAATCTGTAACGTGATCGATACTGACTTGGCAGACCGGTTGAAATCACTCTCTAACCGGCGTAACGTGGCTTCCCTGTGCCTATTCTGTAAATACTTTCACGGCTTCTGCTCCGATGAACTTAAATCATTGGTGCCGCCTAGGTATGAATTTACACGAGATACTAGATTAGCATCTAGGTCCCACCTTCTTATAGTAAAACAACAGCTTCTTTTCTCGCGCTTCCCTCCTGTGGAATTCCCTTCTATATGTCTGCTTTCCCGACAGCTACAATCTCCAGGAGTTTAAATGTAAGGTCAATAGACACCTCCTATCACCCTAACTTGAATCTATTCTCCCAACACTCTCACCATCTATCCAACTCTCATTCACGGTATCCTTACCCGTCTAGACACTTCCTATCACACTAACTGGCATCTATTCTCCCAACACTCTCACCATCTACTCAACCCTTATTCACGCTATCCTTACCCGTCTATCACCCTCCTTCAGACATTTCCTATAGCTAACCATCATTTCTCACCACTTTCCCCCCTATGTAACCCCCTGCGCAATAAAGGCCGTGAAATGCCTTGCTCGGGGTGAAACGATTATAAAAATAGATAGATCTATCTACTCCAAGTGAGAAGACTGGAAAAGAGAAAGCCGGAAACCACATCCTAAACAGGGAACAAGTGATGAGCCTCTTAACCTGTTCAATAGACATGGGTGGAGTGTGAACCGGGCGATAGATAGAACTATCTACTCCAATTGAAAAAAAAAAACAAAGTGAGAAGATTGGAGAAGAAAAAGCCGGAACCCACATCCTAAACAGGAAACAAGGGATGAGCCTCTTAACCTGTTCAATAGACATGGGTGGAGTGTGAACCGGGCGATAGATAGATCTATCTACTCTAATTACTGACTGCTGGTTTGTAACGAAACTGTGAACAAATAAGCAATTCACTCTCGTGATCGACTCCTATCTCAAACTTATTTTTGCGCCAAGAAACAGAAACACCGGCCATTGAAAGTTCAAATAACCGTTGGTCCAGTCGGCTAAAAGAATCAGTTAATTTTATTTTTTTGATCTCAATTGTTATTATTTAATACAAAATTTGTTTTTAGTGATCCTGATGTGATTTTATGCGTATGTATTTTCTACATTTTTAGATGACAGCTGCTCACAGGCCAGATTTTGTATCCTATAACACACTTTTTCCATTTAGAAGAGATACTATGAAGAGAATGTTTTATGCAACAACAATTCTCTTTTCTAACATAATTATTACATTGATTATTAATTTATGATCGCGATATCATCGACAATACCAAGCATAGATTTTTTTACTTAAAGGCTGACACTTGGATATATTTGTTATAAGTCAATTCAGTAATGCGGCTTAATGCTATTTGACTTCTGAGGATCGCTGGTTTTGCAAATAAGCATATTGCTATCTACTGTTATATAACATTAAATTTATATGTAAGGTATTTTCGATATGTTCAACGATGTAAGAGCAGATAATGATGTAAACAAAAAATTATTAAGAATTAAATATGTCCTGTAATCAACATTTTAATCAATGCCAAAATAATTACAATTTCAGGAAGCAAAGAAGGTTCTATTTCAAGATTAGCATGACAAAATCAATCGGCTTTAATTAAACAATGGGTTTAGAATAAAATAATCATTATCGGATTAATGGCAGGGATTTCTGTTAAAATTGAATCAAAGGATCAGAGAGAAAAATACTGGGAGATTGATTATTGTTTATAATAATTCACTTTCATATTAAGTGATCTGTACGATAGCCCTACGACAAGTTGTTGATATGCAAACATGATGACGTGAATATGACATGTGCTAGGAAAACATTGCATATTGAAATTATCTAAAATAAACGACATGGTGTCTTCTTGAAACCGGTATGCGTTCTATTTTGGTTGGAGGACAGCGGTGATGCATAGTGGGAAAAAGTTCATTCTTAAAATATAACTTCGTTCGCTAAAAAATAAATTCAATCTGTTAATTTTTCAAAGAACCTCAAATTAGTTGTAGACACCAAATTATATAAGGAGATTTTTCTCTTTAAAGAAGTTATATTCCCTTTTCGTGTCTCCGATAGAATTGAGTTTCTGTAGTTTCTAAATTCTTCTTTTTGGTCCTGCGTATGACGCTAAACAACGTCCGACCTCAAGGCCTTTGATTGGGAGGTTGTGAGAAGATTAGACCACCTTTTAATTACTGTTGTTCCCAGGTTCACCCTGACGTGGAGTGATTGCACAAATTAGGTTCCCAGTAGCTCACCTTAAACTGTGGTAAAAGCATTATGAGAGTAAAAAAAAGGACTTTTATAGACATATATATATATATATATATATATATATATATATATATATATATATATATATATAGATTTTAATTGAAAAATACATTTTTGAAGCAAAAAATTATTGCCATAAGATATTTTTGAAGGAAAAAATTATCAGCGCGTCACATTTTTGAAAAAAAATGTTACCAGCAATACGTTTTTGAATTGAAAATTAAAAGACATCATTTTAAAAAAAGAATGTGTGGATAAATTTTCCTCAAAATCTAACCGAATCAACCATCTCACTATAACTGAAACATTAAAAATGTACCTTAAACCTTACCTTTCGAGCATTAATTAACCCACAGATGTTGATATGCCATTAAACAAAACTCCAGCAAACAAAATCTTCCTCAGTTATACAACAAAATTGAGGAAGATTTCTATAATATATATATATATATATATATATATATATACCATTAGAGAATGTTCTTTGCATCTATTAAAATTATGTGATTTTGTTATATCTGTGAAACCTTGTGTCAGCGTCCGTTTACTGAAATTCGATAAATTCATTATACTTTGTTTCGACTGTTACTTTAACTTTAATCTGTCTTGTGGACACGACCATTTCCAAGGCTTATTTGCCCATTATATAACCTGAAATTTTTTAATGTATTTTGGTGATGTTATGTACAAGTCTCTATTTTCCAGTTTGAATAAAAATTTCATGTTGCTTCATTGTTTGCTCCATGTTATTCTGAGAATACTTCTGCAGACAACATTACTGTTTTTCTAAATCTCTCTTCCATCTGTGAAGACATTAAGCATTCACTATCAAATGGAAGGAATGACATTACGTAGCAGCAAATTTTATTTTATTTTGTTTCTAATGAGTATTTCCTGTCTTTTACTACTCTACCTATTTTTGGAATACATATTTTAGCTATCCCAAAACGCAATCGGATATAAGTGGGACATTTTTTACAAATTCATTTCTGTTTTCTTCTGAAATTATTTCACTGAAGTTATCAGCTAACAAACGTTGTCACTTTAGTGACTAAATTTTTTGACATATTTTAAACATTTACATAAACAATTGTGTCGTAGAAATAAAAAAGATGTTTATTAAATGTAAATGTTTTTCGAATGCGCAGGAATGAGATATCTCGACCAAACTACCTGAGCTATGTCTCACCATTATATTTGAATCACGTTATCATTAAGGCAAAGTACACATTCATGTCCAAAAATGTACATTAAAACTCTCAATATAAGTTAGAATTAATATTTATAATATATTTTAATTTATTATCTCTATCATACATTGATGTATATTATTACCGTATTTTTAATATTTAATTCCAAGCAAGTTTTAAAGATTTTTTAAAAAATGGGAGAATATGAGATATTAAAAATTATTCAGAAGAGTTAACACTAAACAAAAATGAATTTAGTCGAGAGAATGCAAATATTGATATTGTATTATTATGACTTCAAAGATAGATATTGAGGATAATTCCGCGGGCCTAAACAGCGAATGAAGAAAAAGTTATCATAGAATTTACAGTGACACCATTTCAACTTTTAAATAATAAGACACTGCCAGGAAGTAATTCTTGCACTCGTTCATATATTCTAGGCACCAAAGAGGAAAGTTCATTAGAAAAATTAACTCGAAATTATTCATAGATCAAGGATATGAAATATACATTTCTGCGATGAGAAATAACAGTAGACGAGTTGCCAGTGTAGGACCAATTACATTACAGCTTCTTTGTATTTTATCACGACTCTCTTAGTATATATCCGAAACAGTAGACTAAATGTGACAGCAATGTTCAATGCGCAATTCACATGAAAACATCGATTGGAATGGACATATAAAAATAGCATTGTAAAAGTTGTTGAAACGAAATTGGCTTAAAGCAACAGCGTTAAATCAATTCGACATTCATTTGGAAATCGTGATTATATATTCCCTTAGCTCAGCATGAGTCATTCCTGTTTGCTTTCCGTGGATTGTTTCCTACTTCTTCTGATACGTCTCAACTATTCTATCCATTCGTGTTGACTTAATCACACCAAAGGTTCCCACTAAGTTCTATTCATTACTGATATACTTTCTCCCCGTGATGTTTGACTTGCCTATTTCGTATGAGATATTTTTTTCAATTGATTTGTACTTTCTTTTCTACTTTTCCTTTTACATTATACTGCTTTCATTTCGAACCCCTTAGTGTTATTTAAAAGAGTGTAGTCAAGCCAAAGAATTTAATAGTTTTTTTCTTCCCAGAGGCAAATAGAACAAAAACAATTACTTTTGATCTCAGTTCGAGATATTTATAAAATCTTACAAGCATATCACAGTTTGTGAAAACCTTTCTTTGTGTCGGGTTAAACTTTTCCCAGCATGCATAGTTTTGTTTCTAAAAA
>JBBBDQ010000521.1:560000-672500 GCA_037127315.1 Ascarosepion bandense | reverse complement strand
TAATTTTTTTCCATAATACCCACTGTAGTACCGCTCCCACATTCTTTGGGGAGAAATGATTAAAAACAGAAAATAGACACACGCAGATCTACACATTTATATCCGCAATATACTCGCTCACTATAGAAATATAATGCATTCTCCCACATCTAAAAATGGCTAAAAAATGATTTAAGCATTTTTAATAGAATAGTAGAGATCAACCCTCAATTATATCAATTATGAATACTGCCCTAAATTACTGACCGTGTATGTAAAATAATTAAAAATGCATTCAGTTAATTGTAATAAGTATTAATGGTTAAATATAGCTGACACGCTCAGACATAGAGATCATCAGGCGTATTTTAAAGTAATTTATGTTCCTGACGAATACAATAATTAGAACAACTGAAAAAATTAAATATAAACTTATTCACTCTCCTTTTCAGTGATTTTTAATGAAACTTTTATGCATATAAATTTTCATTTATATATATAATGATTAATTACTTAATTTTTAGTCATAGCAAAATTAGACCGGTGCACAGTTGTATGAGAAAGTGTCCAATAAAATTTATTGTAGAAATTTAGAATATTTTTTCATTTGAAAACGACTTGTTATGCGACCAAGGTTTTGACCATGTGATGTCTTCGGGTGCTTTACAAAAACAAGTAATGTTAACTGATTTTAATGAAAATTATTTGAATTTGAATATTGAAACATTGAGATTGTTATTGAAGGCATTAATATGGATTAAGGGAGACAGAAAAATCAATGTGTCTGTAAAAGTCAACTAATCAGAACGAAGGTCAACTTATAAATTTGATAATATAGGTTATATAATTGGTTAATACAGATTTTCTTCTTTCAATCTTAACAGAAAAATGTAAGTCTATTAAGCTACCGTCTGGGCTGCATTTTCCCGGTTTTATGTATTCATTTGTTACAAAAATTATTGTCTTAAATTTCTGTGTATCTCAAATGTTTTAAAAGAAAAGAAAGAAAATATATGTGCTCACACACGCACATATGTGTTTCAGAATTGACCACCTGGAAGGTATCGTACATATATTTTTATTTTGGATTACTGTAATAACTATATGAATAGACCGTAAGTATATAAACATATATCTATAATTGTAATATATTTTATTTCATCACAAACTTTCGGACTACTTTAGATTACAGAGTTAATCTAAAATTATTTTAATTTCAATCGTGAAAGGGAAGGGGTTTTTAAAGACAATTAAAATATTCATATATATCTAATATAATATTATGTATTTAATTTTATTACTCATTTAGGTGTGAATATTCGATTTCTATCTTTGAAATTCTATGGAAAAAATCTCAAACAGAATTGGAAATAAAATAATGAACTAAAACTGATGACTCCTTACTGGTCATTTAGTTTCGAAATTTAATTTTCTTGCGAGCTTTAGTATATTATTTTTTAATATTTGTTTTAATTAAAAGCTATTGCTGAATTTTGTTTAAAATTAAAATATACTGCCATTATTCTCATCATAAAAGTGTTTTTATACTTTCAAAAACTATCGATCTTAGTTTTGATATTCATTATTTGTCTATAATTAGGACCCTGACATGTGCAACTTCCCCGGGTCCGGGTAAACCTGGGAACAACACATTTTCGAGGTGGTCTCCGTCTTCTAAAAACTGCTAGTATCTCGTTGACAGTCCTTTCTACCAGATCTATTTTATTATCACACTCAAGATCTACGTGTTAAATTATTTTTGTCACAAACCTACTCACACTTAAATGTGTGTGGCTGTGTGTACATACAGTGTCAGTCAGTTAAATGCCATACATGAAACACGCTTAGGCGATCATGTCTCGAAAGAGACATTACTGACTGGGCAGAAGATTATCACGCAGTAGGTTGCCATTGATTTCTGCGGTAGACTGGTTGCCAGCCAAGGCTATAGAACCCAATCTGTCCTTTTATTTAACCCATAATTGTGACGAAGAGACGGATTAATTCCTTTC
Organism: Ascarosepion bandense; assembly: GCA_037127315.1. Taxonomy (NCBI): domain Eukaryota; kingdom Metazoa; phylum Mollusca; class Cephalopoda; order Sepiida; family Sepiidae; genus Ascarosepion; species Ascarosepion bandense. The sequence goes on along the minus strand of JBBBDQ010000521.1, from coordinate 670,509 downwards.
CTAAGGGTATTTGCGCGTAAGTGAATGCAAGAAATTCAACTGGAATTCGAACTCAGCTCCCCGAGATTTCGTTCCGAGCCGCTATCCACTGCTCCACAAATAAAAATTATTTAATTTACGAATAAATACATGCAATTCATCAAACTTATATTTTATCATTTTACTTGTTTCAGTTGCTAGTATTAATCATATCAAGCTCTTATTCCTAAGAGCATTTTTGAAATCAGTAATAACATAGTAACAATTTACATTCATTTTCATCCATGTTCGAGTGTCTGGAATACTTGGATTATTTGACGTTGTGTCAGATAAGTTTCGATCGCTCATATTTTCACGCATCGATGTTTGTTGTGCTGTTTGCTTTTATTTATTTGTAAACTACTTTTTATATTAACTAGTTTAGCAGATGTTTTCTAATATGTTGGGGCGTGCTTGAGTCGTTATAATGTTGGTATCCGACCATATTTCCTCTGCTTCCGAATTGCATACGCATCGATTTGACACTTTGTTGACTCATTGATTATTTTTAACTTGGGTTATAACTCAGTCTGAACTATCTTTGACGTACCTGATATTCATATTACCATTTCATCCACATAAAAGTTGAGTTTAAGTGTGGTGTTGCCAATTCATGCAAGCTTGTAATTGCTGCTCTAGCGCCGAATCACCAAACATAGTGTCCGAAACTTTGTGTGTATGGACAGCGTCTAAACATTTGATAACAACAAATTCTGCGCGCTCTTTTAAAACTATTAACAGAAGCTTAATCAGCATATTTGATGCTTAAAAAAATTATAATATCTGAGTGTTGAGCAAAAATAAATGCTCTACAATTGCCACTTTAGTCGACGGATAAGAGCAGCCAGTAATGCATAATGTCTTTTTTTAATCGTATCACCCCGAGCAAGGCGGTAACGCCACTGATGTGAAGGGGTCTACATAAGAGTAAAAGAATTAGGGGGCTACATAAGAATAAAAGGATTAGATAGGAGAGAGTGAAGAAAGTGAAAAAAAAGACGAACTATTTAGAAAGAAGCAAGAGAAAAATGGGAATACATGTGGGATAACAGTTGCAAAGGTGGAAAGAAAGAAAGGATATAGAGGTTGGTGTAGAAAAAACAAGAGTCAAGGGGTTAAGAAACGAGTAACCATATTATTGAACATATTGATTTTTTCTCATTCTACTCATATTCTGTTCATCAAAATAACGTACCAATCTTAGGAAATTTGTGGCATCAAACAAATTTGGTAATAAACATTCTTCTGAAAATAAAATTGAATATATTCAGGGTTTCTCATTAAATAAAAAAACATACTATCTGTATTTTTCAATGAATTTTACCTTCTCAAGATTGCTTGGAATTCTTATATATGAACAAAAAGCAAAAGTGTTTATTTGTATTTTATAGTTAGGCAGATTTTATGCAGTTGTTATTGTTAGATTGTAAAATGAAGATTTTTCAGTACTGATTAGTCTTTATATTTTCAAAATTGTACTTTATCTCAGAAAACATTTATCCACAATAGAACGTAGCCCATTTTCACATTATCTGATGTGCCTTAAAATAATGCAATTAAATCTTCACGGGATAGATGTATTTTGTTCTGGTAACACTCCAGTAACACATGAATTTTTTTTAAGTTCGTGTGAATACACAAGAGCTGTACGCAAGGAAAAAATGAAGAAAAATATATTAGAGATTCTCCATATATTGTATTTAAGTTTCATTTTGGTAGAAGGGCAGATATATTCGGATGCTTTTCTGACAAATTGTAAAGAATTAATAAAGCAATATTTGAATTATGAAATACTTAAAGAGGAAACCGCACTGTAGCCATTCAGCCTCGTCTTTTCTGATCGAACTAAACACTGTAGCAAAGAAATCGTTTCGACAGTCGCCAATCTTGCAAGGCTTTATCAGATATTAGAGGATTCTCTTCCAAACCCTGGCATAAGAACTTAAAGTGGCTCCGAATCACCTAAAAACCCCAGTTAAACGGTGACTGGTATTTTCATGACTAAAAATATGATGCTGATTCCCCTAAAGTGTGACTAAATATAGGATCACGCAGCATTGAACCGAATTTAATATTACTGAATTTTTTTACCATATTCAAAGATGGTGTCATGTATCGCGAATATATAGTTTCACTATATATATATTTTTTTTGCATTTTATTTTCAACACTTTATACCATATATGTTTCCCTGTGTATCTGTGTGTGTATGTGAAAAGATTCACTGACACTGTTGTGCTCATTAAAATATAATTAAAGTTTAAATTTCTGGGGAAGAAAAGAAGAAAGCAGGTATTGATAGAATTCATATTTACAGTGCAAATTAACGGTAAGTAGGCCAGTGGAAATGAAAGTATATCTTGCGGAATTAGACAGCGGGTCATAGGTAGCGATTGACGGCAAAATTACAAAAGTTATTAAGAGGTACAAAAGACAGATAATTTTGGAAAACAACCTGTAAGAAAAAAAAACACGAAGAGGAAGAAGACAAAGAAGAAGAAGAAAAAGAAATTATAATGAGAAGAAGAAGAATTCTATTAATAAAGGCAAGAAAAATATCGAACATCTATTGATAATAAATTCGCTTGCTATTACTAATTTATCTGTGGCATACTTGTTAATTATCTATATGAATCCCTTTGAAAAGTGATATACTGTACAGGAAATTCTTCTTCCTACAATGATTTTACAATGTTTTTTTTGGATTGTTTGATTTTTTTCAGCAATATTTTTTTCTAATTTTCATGTCATTTTCGACCGTATATTTCCTATATTAGTGATTGTTCCATTCGCATTAAAATTTGTAAGAAGGATTATATCCAAATCATTTTCAAACAAGGGGTTCCAGTACTATCCCCAAATTTTGTAACGTCGTGCCTGGACAGTAGATGAGTATACCATGCGTTCCAAGCTCGGATTTACTTGTGGTGTTAAAAATAATTCCTCGTTATTTTTAATTGGAGAAGCGAATTACAACTATATTTTGGGCCATTATATTCATTTAATCACAAAAACCCTTCGAAAACGTATGAATAAACTTTCCTTCCGATCTTTCTGATATCATTAAATTATTATTATCTTCAAGATAAATAAAATTATTTCTCATTGTGTAATATTTTCAGGGTTTAAATAACGTGCATATATTTCATTAGCCCTAGTAATAAATAATCAATAAAAAGGGAACATTTTATGAAACTAAATAATGCAGAGCAGATACTATCTGACTTATCTTACTATCAATAGACTGGAGCATATTTTGGTTTTAGTCAAAAGAGAGGAAAATGGCAGAAATTTTAAATTAACACAACGCATTCCAGTATGTTTAAAATAGCTATGCCCTGTAATGTTCTAAAAAGACAAAGAAGTTTTCTGAAGAAAAGAAAGTAAGCAATAAATATATTTTAAGCTTATCACGAAATTTTACTTTTTACATCTGTCTTAAAAATTCATGGGAAAATACCTAAAATTAAATGAGCAACTGTCTTCATTATAAATTGAAAGTAGAGCTAGATTAAAAACCACTATTCATGCATTTAATTTTATAAAGTGTGATCATTTCAAAGTAGAGGTTAATATTTTAATTTTGGTATTACAATAGTTTATCAATGCATTATATCACTACATATAAATTTTCATGATTCAGAAGAATATTGTTCTTCTTAAGGTGATTATTTGATAATAATTGATTAAATTGTTTATTATAGAAAATATAAAATGATTACATGGGTCTTCAGGAAATTAAAGGGGCTTGATTGTAGGAATACAATCATATGATTTTAATTGTGTCAATATTTCATAATCAAAACTGAAAGACAGTTTGAAGTATGGATTTGAAACTTTTGGCCGCGAGCAGCACAATATTAGATAATATTAAAATATAACACCTTAATTTAGTCTGTGTATGATACTTACAATGAAAATCCACTATTTAATTGAGTAGTCAATAATTGTTAACAGCAGGTTGGATTAACGGTTCTGTTTTGTTTTGTTTTTTAATTTGATTTTGTTCTACATTATCTGTCAAAACTGGGTTTTTATGATTCGAGAAGTGTATTCGATTTATAAAAAACATATAATTATTGTGTTGGTCAGTAATTTTAATAGAATAAATTTTAGGTCATATTAGAGCATAAGACATAATTAAACATTATAATAAACAATATTTTAAACAGTATTATTATTGGTGTTTACATAATACAGTGAATTCATTTCTATGCTTTAGTAGTATTTTATATTTAAGGGAGATTATAAACTGCAGTTTTTATTTAGGCATAGAGCGTCATAGAAAGATTTACAGAGACTTGTTTACCCGAAATCTCTATTTTCTCTGTTACGGGTTATTTCGCATCATTTCACTGTCAAAAATACGCAGACAAGAATATTTGTTGTCAATAGGAGTTATTTAGGTAGAAAGTTAAATGCAAATACCATATATATTTTTAGTACACGCGGACCTAATTAATTTAAAAATATAAAACTCTAAGTCATTGTTACAGATCAAATACAAGGCAAGAGTTTTCATAATGTGTAGTAAGATTTAATAAATACTGGTAAAGAGGATTCAGTTGTCACTGCATCGCTATTGTCACTCACTCTCCATGTGTGACAGGAGTGATATATATATATATATATATATATATATATATATATATATATATGTTATAAATTATGTTTTAGTACATGTACATAATTTCTTCTTCCCTACAATCATATGATGGTTTCAGTGTTTGGATTTAAACACCACTTCGGAGAAAATAAATGTTTAGAATCATGATCTGTTTATATTTGGTTCGTTGTTGTCGTGGGGGTTGGTTGGTATTATTGGTAATTAAGTGAATGTCTCGTTTTGACCGTTAGACTTTTGAGGAATTTCGTCTGTTAAGTGTGAAGTTGTTGATTAATGGTATTATCTGTTGGAATGTATGTTTTACATTTTTATCGGTTGTGCATTTATTTTGGTTAGCATTTCTAAGAGGGCGATGTAGTTTGGTCATTTTTATAGTTGGCTATCGTTTAATTGGTTGATGTCTGCTGTTAGTGGACCTAATTTATGTATTCACTTTGATCCTGTGTTTAGGTTTTCACTTTGGGGTTTCTTAGATAGACGTTATAGCGGTGGGGTGTTTTTTCTTTCCAATTTAGATTTTTTCGGTATGGAATATTTTCTTATTTTATAGGTTTTTTTTAATATATATATATATATATATATATATTGTTTTTATATATATTCAAGTTTGGAGTATAATTGTATTTAGACGAAGTTATTTCAAGAAATCTAAATTTGTATTTTTTGGGAAGTAAATGCAAATTAGCGTTTTATCAGTTTTTTTATAAAGTTGTATGGTTAATCTTAATTTTAAGTTTAGAGGGTCGGTTTTTTCTTTTAATTTTTTTATATCTTCTTTTTTCTATAAATTATCGTTTGGAATATATTAATTTTTATATATTTTATTTATTTAGTTATTTTTGCGGGCATTAGATATTATTTTAAGGAATTATTACATCGATTGTTTTATACCATTTTTTATCTTTTGTAATAATAAAAATATTTATTCAAATTCCCAGTATTTTTTGGGGTGATTGTAGGGTTAGATCTTACGTGTGCTTACAGTTTATTTTTGTGTATGATTTAATTATTCTGAAGCAGTATATTTAATCTTGATTTTTAATATATGAATTTTGATTCTTTTTCAAATTTGGGAGCCATTTCTTTAATTTTGATTCTTCTAGTATGAAATATTTTTGTATTTAAGTAAGGTAAATAAGGTAAGTAAGGTTATTGGTGTAGGCTTTAGTGAGAGGCCTTCCTTTAAGGATTTATCGGATAGATTTTTTCAATAGAATTTTTTATCTTTTATAATGAGGATATCTAATCGAACTCTTTGTATTTCTTAGCATGATTGTAAGGTTAAGTCCATAATGTGCTTCCTGTTTACTCTGGTTTCGTGTCTCTGATTTAAGAGCTTGTTTCTATTTATATATTTAAGGATCTCTATTTTTTCTTGTCGGCAAAGAAAGCATGGTTCTTTTATAGATTTTGCTGTTCTTGCTTTTTTGAGAATTTTCCGTTTGACCTTAGGTGTTTTATTTTGGTTTTTTTAATTTCCAAAAGTGTTTGGAGAGAGATGTCATGTTTTGTTTTTCTTTGTTATTGAAGGATGAGAGGTGATTGTAAAAGCGCTTTTTAAATACGTTCATGGTATTCCCAATATATATTTTTTCATCTTTAGGATTTTCTAAGGATGAAATCGGACACATATATATCAGAGATTTCGTCTGACATTTATTGGCCATGGGGCATTGGTTGGGGTTTCTAGAGTTACAGAGGTTGTTGTCATGGGACGGACTTGTATTAGTGTTGGATTTATTTTTGCTATGTATTTTTAATATTTTTGTGTTATGCATTTTGATTATTTTTTTCTTGATTATTAGAACATCTATACCTAAATTTTATGGCATGTTTATTAAAGATTTTGCTTAGAGGGTTATTTTTTGGAAAGTGCTTCTCTATTAATTTAAGAAATTTATGTCCCAGCTTGAAATTAACTGATTGGTTGAATGGAGGGTTATACCATATTATTTTCCTGCTTCTATTTTTGCTTTTTGGACTTTCGAATTTTTCCACAAAACTGATTTTGGGTGATTTATACCCGCTTTCAGTAAGGATTCTATTATAAATTGCCTTGTGCTTATCAAATATCTCTTTGTTGGATGAGTTTGTGTTAATGCGACGTTCAACTGTTGATGGGATGTGCTTAATAATGGATGGTGGGTGATTAGAGTTGGGGTTTATATATATTGGGTTAGCGTTGTTTTTCATATAAGTTCGGAAAGTGTTCAATACTAGGTCTAATGTTATGTCTAGGAAGTCTACTTGCTTGATCTTGTAGTTAATTACTACGTTAAGGCCAAAGGATTTAAAGACTCTATGGATTAATTTTCTGGTTAATTAACAAAAATATCTGATTAATTAACCACAATATTCTGATTAATTAACCGCAATATCAGAGTTAATCACAATATTCTGATTAATTAACCACAATATCAAGCAAGTAGACTTCCTAGATATAACATTAAGCAACATATCTACATAAATAAAATATATAAAACATTAAAAGAAATAAATAAGATTCCAAACGATAATTTATAGAAAAAAGAAGATATGAAAAAATTAAAAGAAAAAACCGACCCTCTAAACTTAAACTTAAGATTAAACATACAACTTTATACAAAAAACTGATAAACGCTAATTTCCATTTACTTCTCAAAAAATACAAATTTAGATTTATTGAAATAACTTCGCTAAATACAATTATACTCCAAACTTGAATATATATATATATATATATATATATATATATATATATATATATATATATATATATATATTATAAAGAACCCTATGAAATAAAAAAAATATTCCATACCGAAAAAATCTAAATTGAAAAGAAAAAACACCCCACCCGTATCAGGTCTATCTAAGAAACCCCAAAGTGAAAACCTAGACACAGGGTCAAAGTAAATACATAAATTATGTCCACTAACAGCAGACACCAACCAATTAAACGATAGCCAACCATAAAAATGACCACTCAACAGTGCCATCTTAGAAATGCTAACCAAAAGATATACCCAACCGATAAAATGATAAAACATACATTCCAACTGATAATACTATTAATCAATAATTTCACACTTACAAACCAAATTCCTCAAAAGATTTAAGGATCAAAACGAGACATTTACTTAATTACCAATAACCCCAACCAACCCCACGACAACAACGAACCAAAAATGAACAGAGAATGATTCCAAACCTTTATTTCCCCCGAAGAGATGTTTAAATCCAAACACTGAAACAATCATATGATTGTAGGGAAGAGGACATATATAGAAGAAATTATGTACATGTACTAAAACATAATTTATAATAAATGTTCAATGCCCTATACATCATATATCGAGCAATGTTTTAAATTAATATTTTAGACGGACAAAAAAATTTCTTTTTTGTCTCCTCATTATATATTCAATCGGATATATATATATATATATAAGTAAAATGGAAAATTCTGGAAAAAACAAGAATATGTAAGACGATCACCGAAATCTGCCTTTGTGTATGCATTTAAGGGCCCCTAAAAATGGTGGACTATTGGTCCGTATGGATGAATTTACTGTTTTATGCAAGCATGAAAAATATTTTCGTTAAAATTTAATTAGTTATAGCGTGTCATTTATAACATGTGCTATAATATGACTTAAAAATTAAAATTAATTTTATTAACATATGAGTGCACAAAATACTAGTTGTTTTCAACTATAATATGCATTGATATAAGAGAATCATTCATTTTAGACATCCAGCTTTTAAGAAATGATTCACAAAATACAAAATTTGTTTTTTAATTGTACATTAGTACACTACAATATATTTAAAATCCTATTTACAAAAAAAAGTATTACCCTAGAGTTTCATTTATAACTTATACTGTATTACAACTTAAAAATTAATAATTATTTTAATAAATAATTCTCACACAATACTATTTTAGTTTTCTTAAACAAAATAATCTCTAATACACCATAATTATTTTATCATAATTATAAGGCAAACATTTCAGCTATTTACTCATGAGTTAATTAAAAATATCCTAGCTGCAGCTAAAAACTATTTACCTATTTAATCATTGTTTGGTCCGTTCAGGAACCTTACTCACACAAGATAATTTTCTTTAAAATTTAATTAATTGCTATGTTTCATTTATAAATTCTAATCTAACATAAAAAAAAATATTTTAATAAAATATTATGTACCACACAATACTAAATTGTTGTTTTCAATAAAAACTAACTAAGTTCACCGCAATTATTTAATCCAAATTTTGACTCATAGATAGAAGTAAAAAATCTATTGCTCAATAAAAATAATAAAATCCAACCTTCTGTTTAGAATTACAATCTACCCTTAAATAAAATCAAATTCACACTGTGTATTTACCCAGACAAAATTAAAAAGTGACATTTCTAGATCTATGCAATTTTCCCCCTTTCCATCACAAATGTTTAAATATCCACAGTTAAATAATTCGAAATGCTGATTGAATTTTATTTCCTCGAAATACCAATCAGCAATTTTCTAAATATCTAGAAATTCATCTTATATTTTCAAAAGCAAATCTTTTTCACTATTTATTTTAACATAACACCTGAAGAGGAACCGTTTTGTCCGGTAACATGCCAATTGTTGTGTAGCGATATTATGCTTTTCTAAACCATTGTTATAACAAGACTACAATATATATATATAACGTGCAAAAATATAAAATAATGCAGTCATATTAACAGAGATCAAGAGTTTTCATAATGCAAATTTAAAAAATTGCTGGTAGTAGAGCATGAACTGAGACGACGCTGCCTCGCTATTGTACCTTCTGTATCCATATGATACAGGAGAGAGATATGAACACAACGTGCAAAAATATGAAATAATAAAGTATTGTTAATTAGCAAAAAACATGGCAAGAGAAAAAATATAACGTGGTGCAATATAACGAGTGACACATTATATTTAGACAGCAACATGTGAAACGATAGTTCGTAATATTTACTGGTAATAAAGTTTAATAAATGCTACTAAAGAGAATGGACTGAGTCGAGGCAGTCTCACTATTGTCTCTGTCACTCTATGTACATGAAAGGGATATATATATATATATATATATATATATATATATATATATATATATATATATATAACATGAACATATCATCAAAAGAGACCACGATATAGAGTAGGATAATCTATTCTATCTGCATGAAATTGACAGTCTTGATGAAGAAACACATGTTTCCACCAGTCCTCCCTCCCATTTCAATCATTGGTTCTTTATAATCACCGAAACAGAGCAACGTCTAGCCTGCTCTGCTTTGGTCAACGCTTGGGAATAGCAGGTAATGTAATCATGGACATGAGTTTTATGAAATGGGAAAATTCTTTGAATTTCTAATGTGAACCAATTTCCCATTCCAGTTGGGTTCATTATAATTACTTTCTCCATAATACCCATAAGACATGTGTAAATCAACATGGCTGGTTTATCGAATTTATTTGATTAACTGCATACAGATCCTTAACAAACGCTATGTCAAGACGTTTCTAGTCAATTAAAACAATATACTGAGAATATCTAGACACTTAGCCTACGTAAATTATTATGAAATATCTCTATTCGCGTAAAGAAACACATGATTATTTTATAAAACCTTTTATAAATTTTTTTGTCTAATTTGCAAACGTTTCATTCTAGTGTTATGTTACAAATCATAATGTGGATAATAATAAATATAATAAAATTATTCCGCTCCTGCACGTCAAGGTTTTTTCTCCTTTGAAGGTGTTAGAGTCTGTTTACATCAGGCCTTGCGGGTTATCACAGTGTAATCAGCCAGAAAGTTTGCTGTGCCTTGCTATGATCAGTTTCCAGGAGTTCATTTTCCTTTCCCATCAGTGTCTATTTCATTATCACACCTCTTAAATATTACATTAATATCTTCTAATTGAACCTTTGAGAATCACTAACAAAACCGGTTGTTTTCTTTCTTTGTATTCTAACCTTTATTTTTAACTTGAAGCACTATATATATATATATATATATATATATATATATATATATATATATATATATATATATATATATATATATTATAAATAAAGAAAATACTGGAATTTAAAATTAAATACATACAGGCTAGGGTTAAATAGGGACTTAGGTGTTTTGAATCATTATAAATAATTCAATAGTTAAACATTTTTTAGATACACTTAAAATGTTTTCTTCAAAACCACATTCATAAGCATTATTAGAGTTAGGTTTATGCTTACAAATATTAAAAAAAAAACTCTATCGCTGTCTACGTCACGTGATGTAAACATCTCTCGACCAACGCTCTCGTGGCGAACGCTTCTAGTTTAAATTTTAAATTCATTTGTTTCTGATGAAAGGCCGAGCTGGTCTGAAATATCAAATATATATATAAGAATAGAAATAAATAAATTCTGTCAAAAAATACATTTTTAAACTTACAACTTTTTAGTAGTTTTTCCTATATATATATATATATATATATATATATATATATATATATATATATATATATATATACTAGGTGTACTTAAAATAGGAATATCGTTCAAATCAACACCAAAATTAACGATAAATGTAAGATTTTAGAAATTGTTAGACGTACATGCAAGTAATGTTTGTCTAGTTCAAATCAATATATAGGGCACAATCCAACCACTGATTATAATAATGAATTTAGTGTCATAAAATGATAATTCTATACTTTGGTGAACTTCTGTGAGTATTTACCTTTCAAGATAGATAATAGTGTCTGTACTATATCATGACTGATATAAATGTTGTCATTTATTATGTTCTGTTACGTTTTATTGATTTTATTTATCATTTATCATTGATCTAAAATCTTGTTTGTTTCTCTCTTTTTATTCGAAAAATGTACAGCAATCTTTAATCTCCATAGAAACGATGTGGTTTGATGTGCCATATATTCATCATTTAAAAGGAAAAAATATATTAAGAAAATAGCACAGACATTAAAGGAGAGTTTTTTCTTTCCTTTTTTGTTAAATAAAGTGTATCTCAATTTAGTAGCAATTTAGTGCCAATCACATTATATTGTATGTCTGCAAAGTTGGAATTAGGTAAAAAAAACTAATATTATTCGTTGTTAAGAAAATTTTACACTATATACAATATGCCATTTTAGATATATCTTCTACTGATTGTTGTTGGAAAGACGTTGATATGATGAAAATGGCTGGTGTATACAACTGTTTTCTCAAAGAAATGTTTAATAAGCTTTGACCAATGAAGTATGTGGACTTTCGTAAAGACAACACGTTCTCGAATTTTCTGGACTAATCCTATAGAATCACAATGAAAATTATATGCCAAAAAACATAAATTACATCACTTGAGTTCTTTCATCATCATCAACTACAAGAAAACATATAAGAAGTAAATCATAGACAAAATATGACATAATCAAGAGTTAAACACCATTTCAAATAAATGTTTATGAAGAAAACAATATTCAATAATTGAAAGCCTGATAACAGCTATTAAACAGAAGAAACCTATTTTTATTATTTTTATTTTTTGTTTACAGAATAAAACCAACCCTAGGACTAAACAATCGGTCAATGAATGCCAAAGAATGAAGATAATATTTCATTTTGGTATAACTAGTGAATATCTCGATATATGTAAAATTTAATATGTATTAAATTAATATGTGGTGTTATGCAGAGAAAACAGAAAAAGCACTCTTACATATGTAGGCAGCAAAAAAATAAAGTAACCAAGTTTCAAATAATAGATAACATTTGGTGAGCAAGATTATATCGCCAAACATATAACACCGATGTGCATTTTATTCTTTTTACACGAGACAATCATTTCGAATATATGTTATTCATTTTCCCAGATTCATAGCTAAAAAATCAAGAAAGTTTGAAGTTATGCAATTGAGTTTAGGAAATAAATATTAACAATTAAGTTTAAGTAAATTGACAGGGGTCATTCTATGCGTGTGACTTCTACGGAACTTGGGTAAAATCACTTTTTGTAGAATTTAGCCCTTACAAATAAAATACGAAGAAAAAATGTGCGTGTCGACTCTGCCGATGTATTATAGTAGATTTAATATTCAAATCTGACTTAATCAATAGAGACTGACCGAAGATTTGCCATAGAAATACTGATAGATTAGTGACAGACTTGCGAGTGTGCGACTTTGATGAGAAGGTTGCAAAATAGAAAATGTCATTCTTCCCTGGTAAGACAGCGTAAATTAATTTAAAAGTACGAAGTCTATAAAGTGTACAGTGGGAAACTGAACTGAATCCTTACACCAACTAAATCCTAACAGCATTAACCGCATTTACTGTTCTAATCTGATGCTTGTAAAGATAAATGATGTCAAAATATTAAGAACTTAAATAAGTTCTCGTTGAGTGTTTATGAAAAATTATTTTTCCTTTAATATAATTAGTAAAAGAAACATATAACTGAATATAATCGCCGTCGCAAGCTAATAGTTTTTTCTATAGTTCTGATAGCTTCAGAATTCCACTTCAGAAAAGTGACACATCTTTGAGGCTAAACGTGAGTCGACCCAATGTTTGGTATGTTCATGAGAATGAAAGTGCTGCTCAGTCAGACTATATACAGTGACACGCATAAGTATTGGATACATGTTATCTTCTGTTATAACTTTAGTATATGTTCGTGATGTCTTTGATATTTGGTAAGTAATATTTCGTAACGGTGTTTTAGCTGTGTGTGGAAGGAAAATTAAAAACTCATAGTTGAATACATGTTTTTTTACCAAAGTTCAAAATTACCCTATGGAAAAGTAGTGGATACATCAGTTTAATATTTTGTTGTGCAGCATCTGTTTTGTTTTACAGCTTCCAATCGCTTTCTATAGTTGGCCACATTACTTTATCCTATTTGTCGTTGCATAATTCCTCTAATTTCTTGATATTTTGCTGATTCCACTTATGAACTTTAACCTTCAAAATATTCCACAAATTCTTAATTGGATTCAAGTCAGGAGATTGACTTGACTAATTGAGAGTACTAATACCATTATTTTCGAACCATTCCTTTGTAAGTTTTGAGCTATGTTTGGGATCATTGTCTTATTGAAGCATTAGATTCCGACCATGACCTAAAGAAGATGCAGATTTCTGAGGGTCTTTTTCTAAAATCTCGTTGTACACGCAACCTTTCATTCTACCATGGATAACTTGTAACTCATCAGTGCCTTTGGATGAAAAGCATCGCCATATCATAATGGAACCACCCACAAACTTAAATGTGGGGATAGTATTGTGTTTGTTGAAGGCAGTGCTATTTGTTCGCCAAACACTTGTCTCTGTGTTCATTCCGAATAGTTCAGTTCGTTTCATCCCACTAGATTACCTTTTCCCAAAACTGCATACATTACTTTTCATAAGTTTCGACAAACTTTAATCGGTATTTGACATGTTTGGTGTTCAGTAAAGGCACTTTCCTTAGTGATCCTTTGTGAAAACGTGTAAGATATAGAGATCTGCTAATGGTATCCTTACTTACATTGATTCCCGTACCCTCAAGAACATTTTTAATTGCAGAACGAGTAAGGATTATTTTGCATATTTCTGCTGATCCACCTTGAAGCCCCCTTATCTATTTTTCTCAGTCTTCTATTTCTTGGAAGGTTTGCTGTACCGTCACCATACATCTTATACTTTCTGATGATATTTCCTACTGTACTAAGTGATGAATCATTATTTGCTAATTTATCGGTAACCTTGTCCTCCTTTGTGACGGTCAATGATTCTATATCTTATACTCTGGATAATTCATTAATTTTGGCCATTTTTAATCCTTAACTTGCAGAATGCACATCAAAGAGTCAGATGATTTGTAGAACTATCTTTTTAAGCAATTGTATGCTTCTCTGTTTTGTCAGAGATAACATTTAAATACTATAGAAAATTTGAATATTTAAATCTTTTAAAATCCAAAGTTTCGATTAGAAATTTGAAAAAAGTATCGTGTATCCAATACTTTTGCATAGAGTAATTTTAAATTTATAAAAAATGGATTCAATCATCAGTTTTTAATTTTCATACCACAGACAACTAAAAGAACTTTACCAGATATGACTTACCAATTATCAAGGAAAATGGCCAATATAAACTAGAGTTATAACAGAAAATAACATAGTATCCAATACTAATGCGTGTCACTATAGCATTTATTGAATCAAGAGTTAATTGGACAGAGCAAATAATGGTGAATACGGGGAGTGGGTTAGGACTTCCCATTTAAGCGTTTTCAAGTAGGTTTTCAACCTTTTTACAACACATAGCTCAGCGTTGTGACGATGAAAAAACCACTTTGGCGTGTCCCTGTTAATATAGCAAATATTTTCATCTATGCCCGGCTCATACGCATCAGTTATAGTTGATAGTGATCCTCCGTGATGATTTGGTCGGTTTCAGAAGCTCATAATAAATTACACCTGGCTGGTTCCACAAATGCAAAGCAGAATCTTTGGGATGCAAATCTTGACACATGACCGAGCATATCTACATATCATTTTCTACACTTAAGCTTTTCGTGGTGCATCCACTTTCCATTTCGTGTCTCAAAATGCTGCAAAACTTTTTTCTTTTTTTGCCGTTGAAGCAGCTTTTGCCACGTAGCAAGACACCGTTTGAGGTACGTTGGTTTCAACAAGTAAAGCACTCAATGTTCTTGTGTCTGATTTATTTCTAATGCTTTCAAACTTTTCGAAACTGTTGTGTGATCCACTAGTAATGATTGTGTAATTTCTACTTTGCCTAACATGAGTCTTTCTTAAGTAATGTCTCTAATTATCTGTCTGCAGAATTTTTTCGGTTCGTCAGAGAGCACTTTACCTTTAACATCACAATCATCTTTTTTTAAATATCTACAAATATTAAAAGAAAACTTCGATTCAATTATATAACGACATGGAACATCAGGTTGCTGATCAAACTGGGAAATCTCAAAAGGAAGGTGTGCGGATATCAATATTTTTGGATATTGCGAAACTAGATGGACAAACAATGACGACAGCCACAGAAATCTATACGCAGGAGATGAAAATACGAAAAGGGATTCGGCTCAATACTAGACTAAAAATTTAAAAAGGCCTTCTGGGATACAGCCAGTTATCTGAAAGAGTCTACTTGGTGAAACTGAAAGGGAGACATTTTAAAATTGCTATTGTAATATTAGTCCTTGCATACGCAACGAAAAGCAATAAAGAAGAAATAGAATCAATTTCCGCCATACTAGACAGGGGCAAGGCTCAATGTAAAAACAAAAATTAGAATAATCATAGAAGATTGAATGCCAAAATTGACAAAGAGAGGGCATGTGAAACAACTGAGACATTTGGGTTAGAAACCGCAATGTTTAAGGAGAACAATAGGTCAAATGTTGCACAGAAAATGACCAGGTAAAAGCCAACATCTGGTTTCAAGAATACTCAAAACCATTATGCACATGGGGAAGACCACAAGGCGATACGAAAAAGCAAAGTGATTATATAACCATAAACTGGATTTCAGGAACACAGTGGTTTAATGCAAAACTTATGCAAATGCGGACTGTAGAAGCGACCATTTCTCAGTTATCAGCAAACGAAGTGTGATTGTTCGGGGAATGAAGAAGCCTATTATATCAATCAGACTGCAACACAACTGACTCGCAAATAATTTCATCCTGCAGGAAAATAAATTGTGTGAAAAACCAATATGAATAACTAATTGTAAACGTAAACATGAAATGTGATATATTAAAAAAACTCTATTCATATCAGCAAACAACATTGTCTGAAAGAACATCAGATACAGAAGAAAATTGAGTGGATTGCTGAAGAGGTATTTGGCATGGTTGAAAGGAGACACAATACCGTGCCAAGACATGGAACGGAATACAGAAAACTACACAAGGAAATGAGTAAATGCTGACAGGCGAAAGAGGAAAAGCGCAAAACAAATGTACAGAAGTAGAGACACTGAGCCGAACTAATAAAGCAGACATTCATAAACGAAATAAGGGAACTGACAGGACGAAAAAACATGCTCCTGAACAGGGTGTATAAAAGCCATGGATGGACACTCATATTAGAAGAGGAAATACTCTAGCGTTGGGAAGAATATTTGAAAAATATCTTCCAAAAATGAAACCAATCGACAATAGACAAAGATACTGACGGACAGGAAGTATTAAAATCCGAAGTAGAATCAGCAATTGCCAGACTGACTAGAAAAATGCAGTTGGACCAGACGATCGTATCATGGAAGTACTGAGAGTCATAGAAGATATCGGCATAGAGAAAATAATAAAAATAATAAGTAAAATTTATAATATTGGTTAACAACCGAACGACCTGAGAAAATTGATTTTCATAGCATTGCCTAGATATCCAGGTATGTGGTTCGCATTTGTTTACAAACAAATGCGAAGAACACCAAAAGTCAGCATAATGAGCTACATAAAAAACTCATCGGAAAGCAGATAAAAAGCAGAATCAGGTCAAAGATAAAACAAGTACAGTGCCGTTTTCTCAGGGACATTGGAACAAGGAACGCACTGTTTATGAATAGTATGTATATGCTTAGAATACTGTCATATAGGCCAATACAAATGAAGAATATACCTGTGTTATATAGATTACGCAATGAAGAATTGATAGAAATACTAAGAACCCTCGTCATATTTGGCAAAGACATTAGAGTAATCATGTATGTCTACTGTCAGGAAAACGCCTGCCTGTGGACGGAATATGAATTCAGCAGTTATAAAAAACAGAAAGGGGCGTAAAACAAGGATACAAAGAAGAGAGTACTTGATTGCTATGTGATATCTGTTCATAAATATGACAAAGAATGCTGGATAATCTCATCCAAGATTAAGGAAAACGTGAAGCAACTGAAAGTTTGTTCTAAAGGATGGTGTGGATATCATAGTGATAATACGTCTTTACAGATTCGGTATTCTTTACGAACTACATGCACGCAGTACAGCAAAAGTAATTTGTGGGAAACTATCAAGAATTATCCAATGTCTTAATAAGTAATTTCAGGATAGTTGCAATGAGCTAAATATTTGAGTGATTATTGGTGAATCAGCTGGAATCTGATGTAGATGATATGCAGGTTGAGAAAACAATTTGATAATGCAGTTCTATATTAAGTATAGACTTTACGTGTATGCCGATCCTATAAAATATCAATCGATTGCTGATGCGCCGTAACAAGAATTTGGCCGGTGGATATAATAGCCGAAGACCTCATTCGTTGCCCTATATCTTGAGTGACTGCCAAACAATGGTATATAGCCTATTTCATCTTGATTTAAATAGCTACGCATTTATAAAATATAAGAATTTATATATTTCCACGTGAATTCTACCCGATTTTCCATGATATGAAAATAGGATGTTGCCCAACGATGCTGAAAAATGGTGTTTTAGACAACTGCATGAAATTTAAAGTAATTATTAAAAAAGTGGCCAAAACAATTTCAGGAAAATTTGTGTTTTCATAAAAATTAAATCTATCAGCCGTTAAATATATCCACCTGAAATATCCCAGGTTATTCTTCCATATTCACTTTCGTTTTGTTGTCCTTGGAAAATCTATGAAAGATTTATTTCACTTCTATATATTAATTAAAGTGCAGTTTGATATTGTTTTCTTATCATTGTTGTTAACTATCTATATACACAATTCTCAATTAAAAAATGACAGAGAAATCGAAGAGAATCTATTCTAAGTGAGCATAGAAATTCATAGATAATATTCAAGAACAAGAAAGCTTTACTTAAATAAATGAAAAAAAAACCCAGCTATAAATGGTTTTATGATATAACCTGTGATGCTTTAATATGTAAGGAACAAATTGTATAATTTCTCTCTGAATTTCAGAACTGAACTTTCTTACATCTTTGTATGGAAGTTCGTGTATTTCTTACAAGAGATTGTGGCAATCAAACGCTTCCAATATTATAATAGTATGTATGTACCCAAAATAAATATTATAAGAGGGCTAACAACTTCAAAACAAGATTGTGAAGATTAGTATAGCATTTTTCGTTTCATTTCTAATGTATTTCTTTCTGCGTTTCAACCCGAGACCTAAAGTTCTAAATGGCTTCAAATCGTTTTCAGTAATTATTTAAAACAACACAAAGTAATTATTTACACACAGAGAGATAAAACTTTTCAAAATGTGTGCGTTGTACTTGTGAGTAATATGATGTTTTTATTTATTTCATACATAAGCAACTAGGAATCTATCAGAGAATTTCCATATCCCTAATTTTTTAAAGTTCTCACTTCATGATCCATTTATTCTTAATAGTCTTTCGAATATATACAAATTATCACTATCTGCAGGAATTGTCATACCTGTAAAAACGTGAATTCTGTTATTAAGTTTCTTGCTCACGATGTCTGAGTGATTATTATTATTATTATTATTATTATTAGTAGTAGTAGTAGTAGTAGCAGTAGCAGCAGCTGCAGCAACAACAGTAGTGTTTTTCTTCCAGTCAATCGCTTACTGGGCGTAGGTCATTTCGAAATATTAATATATGCTCCAGTATAAGAAAATCTACATCCATATATATTTTGTGGTAGAAAGTTAAAAAAATTAAGATTAATCTAAATGAAAATAGAAGTAATATTGTTTGTTAAAATAAACAAAGTTGTGTCATATTTCAAAACTGAACAACGTTTTCAAAAATTGCCCGAAGAATTAGAACATACACGGAAATGTATACGATCATTAAAACGTCTGCCTCAAAACAGAAATGATGTCGGAACTGCTGATGAAGAAACCTACACAAAACTAATAAAAAAGTAATCACCCGATATTGAAACTGAAATGTAAAAAATTACACTGAATTTAGAAAAAAATTTGTAAATTTAAAAACGTAAATTTGAAATCAGAATCGCGTCAAAAATAGTGGGATTGAGATCAGTGCACGATGGAAATGAAGCAGTAAAGCCTAAGATATAGATATTATCTCAGTTGAACAATTAGAATAACACTACCGATCCAAAAAGTGTTACGTCGGGTGATAGCCCTAATAACTGAACATTACCAACTTCGTCTTGTGTACGACAACGTTGAAACGTTGAAATTTCGGTCCTCTTACGAATAGAAAATTTAAGAAATAGTGTAGCAGGAAAATTTGGAGAAGAATCATGCAAATTTTGAGATAAACATGAAATTTGGCATGCGTGTTCTTGATAGATCACTTTTTTAGAAAGAAACGAAAAAATTAAATATGGCGACCATTTTTCAAGATGGCTGCCAAAGGGTCTATGTTTTATGGTTTTGCTCAAAGACTATAATGCAAATTGTGATATAAACATGAAATTTGGCAAGAGGGTTTCTTGTCGGCCACTCATTCAGGTGAATGTGTTATCCACAAAAAGAAAAACCAATATAGTGGCCACTATCTCAAGATGGCTGCCGAACAGGTCACCGTTTTATGATTTTGATCGGAAATCATTAGATTAGTCGAATTTGATTAAATATTTTTGATTTATGGTCGTGTCAATTCTAAATCTGAGTGAGAGAACTCAATGATTGCACTGTTTCAATTGATTTGACATGATATAGCGCCCATACCCTACAGTTGATAATTATATGAAATGATTTTCAGTCGACATTTACAATCTTAATGAAATGTCCAATTCAAAGTCAAAATTAGTTTCTGTGCTAATACCCAGCATGGAATTTGTCATTATCTGGGAAATATCTACAGGTCATATATATCCTTGCAACTCTCTGCATATGAATTTCAAATGGCTAACCGTCCAAGAACTGGCGACAAATGTCAATCCCGAAGTTCATTTGTTGTGGTTTACTAAATCTCACAAGGGCAATTGCAAAGTGGCGTAGATTCTGTTCCAAACTTTGAGCCCTTGGATCGTCCTACAACACATTTCATCGACTGAGGCTGTGGTTGGTTTCTTCTTGAATTAGTCTGGCGCGATGTTTATAATAATGCTGTGGAATCTCAGGAACCTTTCTTGACCTACTGTCTGTTATTTCCGGTAAAACTCGCTATTCTCCTCTGTTTTACCTACTTGGGTGCTGGAACATGGAAATACTTGTACCATAGAATGACGTACTACCTGTGATGGCCGTGGGATTGTGATCAACGTTGTCGACAGCGGCTGTAGTGAACAGCCCTTTTCGCAGTGCTGTTGTGCACACAGCATCTTCTTCGACATACTGTTTTATCACAGTTTAAACAAGCTTGCTGGATATCCCTAATACTCTGTCATACGATATGCTTAGTTCATGCTTATTGAATTTTTCAATCAACACTCCCTTTTGTGTCTTGTTGGACACCTTCAACCAAACATACACAGCAAACTGCGTCGTACGGGTTTTAGAATATATTTGGTGTGTCAATCCTTCTCTACGGTTTGACTAGCACTTGAAATGCGAAAGCTGAGCAATATCTGAGTCTGACTTCGCTATTAACAAGCGACATTTTGACTCTGCTCGTAATGAGTAAAATATTATCCTAAATGATGCTAACCTGTTGTTTGCTAACAGAATAGAGCAGTGTATAGCATTCAGCATGTTAGGGTTCAAAGACTAGCGCCGGCTCTGTAAAAATGTGTTAAAAACAGCAAGCTATGAATCACCATTTAATGAATAAACTTGATATGTTTATATCTTTAAGGGAGAAGGTCGAGTGCTTTGCTCGCAGATTCTCCAATAAATAAACATTTTTTTTCATTGAAATCCGCACCCAACTTCCCATCTAAAACGGAGGCTCAAATGACTGATGTTAACATTACCCAATCGCTGGTCTCTAACATTTTTTTAAATCTTGATTCCATAAGGTAAGAGGAGATGACGGAATACCGATTAGTGGCCTAAAGAAGTGTGCCCTTGAATTTGAATTGCACTCTGTTCTCATCAAATCCTAAATATACTGACCTCTCTGCTTCTTGTTTTTCTGTCTGCTGAGAAGTAATCACCACAAGAAACGGCGAACCACTCTAATTATCGCTCTATCAGTCTCCTACCGAGTCTTTGCAAAGTCGTCGAGGCTATTATCAATGCTGAAGTAGTACAATATCTCACATCCTACAGCGTCTTTTCCGTTATATTGTATGATTTCTGCTTCATCAAATCTACTGCTGATATGCTAACGGCTATCATATGTATATATTCCAAGCTCTTGCTAAGAACGGCGAAACACGAGCTGTTGCTCTAGATATATCTAAAATCCTTTATCAAGAAACTTCTTAATGTAATCACATTCCAACTAGGTGTGTACATTAATGATAACATCATTTACTCCCGCCGTTGATCTCGAAAAAGACCTACAATTTATGTTGGACTTGAGTAAAAAAATTAAAAAAGGATCGTAAATTTTAAACTTCAAATAATCAATCTGCTACCCTTCAACCCCTATAGAGATTTGCTCCTGTCCCACGAATATTATGGATCATGCTAGTCTCCTTAAAAGCAAAACACTACGCCCCTCGGCCTATCTGTCCAGCCGACCTCAAATGGAATGACTACTTTAAAACCAGAGCTAAATCTGCTGCTGAAATTTCCGCTTCACTGTGTAGGCCCAGGATGTTTTTCTCGTCTGAATCCATCTTGCACATATATAAATCTACTATCCGACCGTGCAATAAATACTGCTGTCACATTTGGTCGAGTGCCTCTGCTATTTATCTCGGAATTCTTGACAAAATCTAACGGAGAATCTGCAATGTTATCGTTCCCGACCCTGTAGCACAACTCCAGTCATTTTCTCACAGACGTAATGTGGCTTCGTCCAGTCTCTTTTGCAAATATGTTCACGGCTTTGTTCTGATGAGCTTAGATCCTTGGTATTCCGTCAGCATTAATGTACTCGAGCTCCTAGACTAGCAAATATGCCCAAGCTTTTTTTTCACAGTGAAAGCAAGCAAATGTAACTACAACTTCTACTTTACAGCTTCTTTTCTTGTACTTCCCAACTGTGGAATTTCCTTCCGTATACTTGCTTTTCTGACAGCTACAATCTCCAAAATTTAAATGCAACGTCAACTGCACTGTCTTATCTCCTTGACTGGCATCCTTTTCCTGATATCTTTTCTATCATGTTCTCCCGTTTTTCTAGTCTACTCCCCTCCAGCTCTCTTTACAGGTGTTCTCATCCTTCTCTTAGCCATTCTCTGACACCCCCTGTAAGTTTTTTCCTCTTTCTCTTCATTCTCTTCTGATGTAAGTTTCTGCGCATCAATAGCATTACTGCTTTGCTTCCGGTAAAATGTTTATAATATATGAATTAGGTTTTATATGGTTTCTAATCACGGTGTTTTCATGTAATAATAAATCAAATATATTATAGAATTACTGTGAAAATATATTTATAGATCATATTAAGCCTGAAACGATAAAATTCTACAATTTACAGTACTACGGGAGACATAGTGGATTATCCTTGAAATGCAGAAACTCAATAGCTCTCGACAATGTATATATAATATGTGCTTCACTAATATAATCTGTAATGAATGCAGTATATGCGTGTGTGAAAATTTATTTGTGAATCAAATGAACATATTTATACTTGAACCGATGAAATTCTACAATTTACAGTACTACGCGAGACATAGTGGATTATCCTTGAAAAGCAGAAGCCAAAGAGCTCTGACTATGTATATTTAGTATGTGTTTCACAAATATATAACCTGTAATGGATGCAGTAAATGTGTCTAGTGATAGCAGAATACGTATAAGAATAGAATTAGGAACTTCAGCAGATAAATACATACGCAAAAATACGGAGGGAGGTAGTTTAACATAATAAGATTGAATCTAAAACACCTACATGACCTTAGGTCTCCATTTCACTGATAGCATTATGTTTGCAATTTACCGATGTAATAGGCTCATGGCTCAAGCACCTATGTAGACAAAAGTATACTTACATCTAACCAATTGGCACTCCTAAGCGAACAAACGCTTGTACCTTTTGATCTCCTTTTGACTTTGAAGGCAATGAGATTATGAAACTAATTTTTTATGGAAAACTTGCAGAAGTAACAGGAATTAACTACGTGAGAGAATAGTATGGATCATACAAAAAAAGAAAATTGGAGAAAACGAGACAAAAACATATATATTCGAAATATCAGATACATCTATGTTGTATGTATATATATATATATATATATATATATATATATGTGTGTGTGTGTGTGTGTGTGTGTGTGTGTGTGTGTGTGTGTGTGTGTGAGTGTGTATGTGAGAGAGAGAGTGTATATATATATACATATATATATATACACACACACACACACATATATATATATATATATGCGTGCGTGAGTATGTGTGTATTACTTACCTAGGTGCTTATTATGGGAAAGTGAAGAGCAGATTCTCTGAAATCTCTCGAAACAGACGCGAAATGGAGAAAGAAGAAATGAGCTTTTATATGCATCCAATGTTCAGTATACTTATATTTGTTACAGGACATAAGTAAGCATAGATTTACAACAGCATGAATTGTATTGCTCTAAGTCATTCTTCTTTAATTAGTTTCAGACTTTGTTCCTTTTCCCGCCATTATTTTACATAAACCTTTTAGTTAAATTTCTTTCTTTCTCTGTCAATCGCACTCTCCCTTTCTCTCACTATTGTTTGCTTTCCATATGATCGTGAGTACAAAATTGTCTAATCTTATATTATTTATCAAGTTATAAAATCTAATCATTTGTTTCTGATTTAAAGAATAAGCCTCTTTATCTCTATTTGTATGAAAATTTCTTCGTTGTATCTATGTTTATTTTTCAGAATTTCTTTGGAAGAAACTAATAATTTTAAACATTTCATCAACTTCCAACATCAAGAATATCCTTATTTCTTTAACGTTTAATTATTTTCTTGAAGATACCTTTCTCTATTCCTATATGGTTTTCGGCTTATATGTCATTGTGTATGAATTCCTCAGCCACTGCACTGAGCAAGCAATTGCATGTCCGAGACAACTTTAATTTATGTTTTCTATTCACCGAAGAACAGGCATTTTCTCGTGTTGTCTTTTTAACAAAAACAAAGCGTTCCCACTAGATGTAATTCTAAAAGAGATGCTACCAGCTGTAGGTTATTTCAGCAACGACAATAGATAAATAATAAAGAAAATTCACAACAATGTTGATATTCCTGAAATCCTTAGTATATATATATATATTTTATTTATGATGATAGGGGTCAAAATATTGCAATCTCCATCAGACAATTAGCCTAATGAGGCACATAAATATTCACTCCCGAATTCTGTTGAATAGAGAGCGAGGCTGATTTAAACCACCGGAAATCGGACAAGGCCAGTAAAGGAAAATGAATGCCAAAGTTGATATTAGAAAAACGATAAAAATCCAAATTTATATTATTCTGAGAACAACAAGCATACGTATATAGTACACAGTGCACATGACACCATTTTACTTACAATTTAATTAAATTTTCAGTACCTGATTTTTTACCAAAATTATATGTTTTTCATGTCCTATTAATGTTAACGTAAAGTATGAATATTGAAGTGCCTGCATATAAAATATTTCAAATAATTATTTAATTTTTTTTTTAATTTTCAAAATCGGGTATGATATACACATGGTTAGTTGTGGTGTAACTTTAATTAACGGTTATCCGCAGCAACCTTCTGTAGAACCACATTTCAGTTGCTGTAAGTTTTTCATTCATCTTTGACGATATTATCCATCATTCACTGCCATATTGAAGAACCAGCATCACATAACCATCCACTACTCTGTTCTTTGTTTTACTGAAAATTTTCTGTCTTTTAATTCTTTACCAAGCATCTGGAACGCGACACTCGCCATGCCAAATTAAATTCGGATCTTTGTGTCGCACTTTCCCTCTTCTGTTAGAAAATTTCCCAGTTATTTAAATTTTTGTACCTGCTTGATTTTACTATCCCCTATCTGTCTTTGGCATTTTGGGCGGCTATTTTTGCTAATGACCATGCATTCGTTTTTCTTGTAGTTTATTTGTGTTTCATTTTTGTCACTCTCTTAAGCTACTATCTGTATGTGGTCTTGTAGTTTCCTTGAATTTAGTATTAGTGGCAGCAAAAAAATTCAAAATAAGCATATAGTATTTATAGCAGGCACAGAAAGAACACTTATATAACATCTACAGAAGAGATAAAAACTAAAAACATCAATTTAAAAAAAAACATTATTCATGGTTGTCAGCAGATATAAATTATTGATCTGGATGAAAATTAGAGATACGGAAATTAAACAAGTATACAATTTAAGGCATATAGGAAAAGGTGTACAAAGGAATTGAAAATGCGACACTAAAATACGAAAGCGGATTCGGATAGCGAATAATGTCATCGATAACGTAAGTAATTTCTTAAGAAACAGAAAACTTTATCGGAAACAGTAATCGGAAATAAAAAGTACTTAAAAAATATATAATATGGATCCTGCTATATAATAGCGAACATCAAAAAATCTTAACACAAATAAAGAAAATAATTGATTCAAAAACTATGGTACTACAGTAAGATGCTGAGACTATCAGAAACTGAACATGTGAGAATTATAGAAGCCGTATAGCAAAATGAAGCCAAATGTTAACATGTAACTAGTAAAAGATAGATCTGCCAAAATCTCTAGGTTATATAATGAGGAAAATGGGCGTGTAACATTTGACACTCACAAAATATACTGACGAAAATCGTGACAGTAGAAAACAACATTTAATCTACCTAATAGTTTTGTAAAAATGATTGCCAGAAGAGAGATCAAGCAAAGTAGAAAGACAATAAATTTACTCAGAGCTACAAAGTTTAGGATGTTGTGGTGAGCAAATATCCCAAAAGTGTGAAAGCATAATACAAAGATAATTTTCCATTTCTTCACTAACTACTCGAAGAGTCATTCTTCAATAGATTTTCATCAGCGTATTTTATATTGTTAAATATATGACTGGCAGTAATAAATCTTAGGAGGCTTACTAGTTCTCTTAGGATCAGCTCCTTGTATAGATTAAATACATAGATAATGCCAAAGTGTACTTGATGTATTTCTTTTTCTATTTCAGTCTATTTCAGTCTATTCCCTTAACTCATTCGCGTTGTCTATGGTTATGCAAGCTGTTACATCCTCTACGCAGAGAGACGTTTTTTTCTGCAATGTTTATTCACTAGAGGTTTTAATGACTCGATGCTATAGCTTTCTTCTGAATGCAAACGACCTCAGCAGTGCGCATGTTATTGTTCCCCAACATTCTTTTATTATTCAGGAGAAACTACTAATTTATGTTTAGCAGCAATGAAATATTTTATTTGAAAGATCACTTTAGTAATGCACTCAAAGCGAAACGGGCTCCGAACTCTGGAAGAAGATATCAATACAACTTATTAAGAGATTTATATCAAAACATGTTGACATTTACGTATTTTTTCGTCGAGGAGCAAACGCTTAACAACGGGGTGTAAAAAAAATACAAAATCCTTTATGTTCGCCATTAGAATATCTTATTTCAAACGTTTTATCTTTCATTGTGAATGCTTAAATCCGAAAATATACTGAGCAGCCAAAAAATATTTGATCTCTTGTAAATTTTGCGATATTTAAAAGTAGTATACTAAAATATAGAATAATTCTGACCTAAATTGTTTTAGATGAAACCTTACTGAGAGAAGAAAATTAATATATAAAGTATTTCATAAACATAATTAACATGTATACGGCATTTAAAGCAGGGAAATAATGTCTAACATTTATAAGTTTCTTAAAACAAAATTATTAGTGTCTTCCAAGGAATTCTGAAAAAAAAACATAGATACAACGACGAAATTTTCATAAAAATAGAAATAAAGAATGTTATTCTTTAAATCAGAAAGAACTATTTGTAGACAGATATATACGTAATATTAGCTTTTATTCTCGTAGACAAAAACATTATTATGACGGATTCAAATCTTAATTGAATTCAATGTATTCGGAAAAATATGAAACAATTTTACAGGATGTTATAGAGTAATAAAAAACACAGTCACGTCTGTATGTTTACGTGTTGTGTGTAAGAAAATATCTGATTCTGAAACTGGTAAGAATATTTATTAATGCAAAATACTCAATAACTAAATGAACAACCAACACACAGCAAATTAAAGACAAAGAGTCGAAAAAAGAGAGATTTCCGGTCGGTGCTATTAGTCTATCACAAACACATACCATATCTTTCTATACAGAAAAACTCGCAGCATAAGCCAGTTGTAATTAATTGAACAAAACAAATAATGTATTCTTAGGGTCTTTCACACTTTCCCCGATCAGGTAAAAGACATCTAATGGCATTGTTTTTTTTCTTCCCACGCTATTTTCTTTTACGTTTAAGACTGATGAATCAAGTTTGGTCTGTCACCTATATGACGCGACTGAGAGTGGAAAGGCTGACACCAATAATATAGGCGATATCTCTCTAAGGCTTGCCAGTCTGTGCAGCATTACAATTTAATAGGCTTCCTTAGTGTATCATCCATCACACACAATATCATTAGGACAATTAATCGACAGTGGAGACAATAGAAAATATGATCCAATCAAGGATGATGCTATATATCCAAGATAAAAAAATTCTTGACATATTCTGAAGAGAAAATAGAAATCTATTACAAATTATCACACCAGTTGATCAAAAAATTACCATAGATTGAAATAATAGTAACTAGTGTAATTCATTTTCACAGGGATTTATATTGGTAACGTGGTGTAAATTTAATTTTACTGCTCGATATTGTAGGTCCTAGCAGATATCAGATCATTTACTAGGTTAAATTTTAATAGTTAATCTTAATATACCAATATGTTCCTAATCACAAAAACAATAACAAGCATTTATTTCGAAGTTATTTCCAAATTGAGAGCTAAACGCCATTTCATTGTTTTTAATATTCTGCTTAATCGTTACTTTTTAATGTTTTTTCTCTTGTTTATTTCTTGTTCCACTATAAATGTTCCTCGCAAATCTCCTTTGCACTAATCTCTAATGACGAAAAAATATATTATCCTTTAACACCTTATGTATGAAATTATCTTAGCCGTCAGTTACTTATCAAATATTTTAATAATAAATAAAATCCTTTTTGACGATATACCTACTTTTCTTAACTTTCATTTTATTTTTGTTAAGTTTACTTCAATTCCAAGTTGTATTATAAGATCCTCTTAGGTATTAATAATCTCATAATTACGTATTTGACTGAAAAATGTCTAAAGACTTATTCAGCAAACTTCCTAAAAATGGTAGCATACAATCTCCTGGTGTAACTTGTATTTAGACTTTTAATGTAGTCTTTGGTCGGTTTCTTTGCCAATGATAGATTATACAAATCTTTTTCTAAAAAATCTGATCACAGTGCTTCTGTTCTCGATTGTAAGTTCCGCCCTCTTCAATCCCTTGTCTGGAATCACAAATTCTTACTCCTTGGAAATTTTAAAACCACAGTTGTTTCTGGGGATATTTACTTTGCCTCGTCTACTATAAATAAAACACTTATTCACAAGTCTTCTTTCTGCTACGAGCGTGCCGACTGAGAAGTATTTTGTAATTTTATTTGAGATTACACTTTGATTGTAATTCTTAAACATCTTTTTTTAGGATTGTACAACTGACGCCTCTTCTTGAGTCAAAGACTGTATTGATGTTTCTTTTTTATTTTACGAAATAGCAGATGAAAGGCATACATCCTGGGTTAACACCAGTCTGTTGTGGAGCTATAGCCTAAAGGACTCTCTTTTAGCTTCAAGTTTAATAGTTCTGATCACAACAGAAATCTGTTTTTGTCTCTTCGTAACAATTATACACATTTAAAATATAAAGCTAGTCTTAACTTGACGAACAGGATAAGACATCTCAGACTTCTATTAATTTTGGTACTTGTGATTTCGGGTGGCTTTTTTAAATATTTGTTTATATAAAAGTAACTATTCTATACCTACAGTCTTCACTCAATTCTTATTTTATTTTAAATTAACTTTAGATAGTACACTTGAGTAATTTCAATATTTAGTCACATACATATAAGTCAATCAAAGTATGACGACCGGATGATATCTCTGCAATAGTCCTTCAGAAATATTCTCTCAAACAGGTCCCTGATCTCTGTAAACTGCAAAAGAAGCAATCTGCTTCTATTTGCATTCTTGCTTTTTTAAAAATCTTTGGTCAATCCTATCTTTATGAAATCGGTTTACAATCGGCCTGCTTTTGCAAAATACTGATCAACTGTGAATTGATTAAGCATCACTTAACTGACGCAAATAAACATGCATAAATGTCTAGGTGCAGGTACACAGCCGCACATAAATATTTCTTCTTCTACATTTACCGTCACCCTCCAGGACGTAGACGATCATGGACTTCCAATTGTCCCTATATCAATAAATAATTCTGATGGTCAGTAAAGTGCCATATGTGATACACGCTTTGGGCGATCATGTCTCGAAAGAATGGGCAGAAAATTATCCCGCAATAGGTTTATATTGCTTTTTTGCGAAAGACTGGTTGCCGACCAAGGTTATAGAACTCAATCTGTCCTATTATTTCACCCATAACTGGAGGGAAGCGACGGATTAATACCTTTCCCAAGGGTGTTTGTGCGTAAGTAAAGGCAAGGATTTCAACTGGAATTCGAACTCTGTATCAACGTTTTGTCGTTCCGAGTCAATAGCCCCTATACCACAACGAATATATCGCACCCTAATCCCTCTCCGTCATCCATTTCCCTCAGGCCTATAATGTATGTCTCTTGTGCTTTCCCCTGTCTCACTTTCCTTTTATCCGTCCTGTGAGTCTTACATTTTCCAGGCTCTCCTTCCTGAGTTCGTGTCAAAGGAATCTCATCTGAATCTTCCTGATCAGAAGCACGAGATTTCTTCACGTTTGTTTCCATATCCAACGCCATATCGTTCGTTACGTGCTCAGTTCATTTTATCTTCGGCAGCCTTTTTTTGTTAATAGAACAGTGCTTAGTTTAATATAAATGTGCTTGTAAGTATATTTGAAAAATATATATATTGCCTGAAGATACAAATTTTCATGCAATTCGCACTCATCAGATGTATATTATGAGCTGACATGTTCTAGATTTAATTATTTGGGCAAATAGCGATCTTATAGAGAGTTAGAAATTATATATTTGCCTGTTCTCTTTTGGTCAAAACAAATATATATATATATATATATATATATATATATATATATATATATATATATATATACACACACTCACACCCTGGTTGACCACTCTGAAAGAATGGTAGATTTTCAAAAACAGTAGCTACTCTGGCATCTACGCATCGTTCATTCAGCAATAAATTAGAACACTCTCGGCTATTGGGGTTGTATAATGATAATATACACGCTAAAATGTATGTTTTCTTCTACCGAGCGCCCGTAGGTCAGAGGCAAAATCGCTGACTGACGCCAATTCGTTCCGGTTTCAATCCTGGGTAAAAAGTAATTGACTGTCTCACCGCACTGATGAGCTGTAATACAGCGAAACAGATCTGTCTGCGGATAACTATCTACTGATTCTACTCTAGACCTCTCTCCTCAGCCAGAACATCATGAAAAAAAAATACCAAACTCAAACCAGCTACCCGGAAAACGCCCAAACCTCTCTGTGTCACGTTCACTAACATACGCGGTATCCGCACTAAAATTTATACCGTAGAATCATTCCTCCAAACTAACTCACCTGATATCTTAGCCCTGTGTGAAACTAACCTTGAACCGTCTATCCGCTCCTCTGAGATCTATGTTCCTGGTTACCTTCCACTCTTCAGGAAGGACTACAACGTCCATATGCATGGGCTTGGTGTATATGTCAGCGCTCACCTCCCCCTAGCTAGAGTAACATCTCTTGAATCCCTGGACCAGTCTTGCGTCTCTCACTTCTAAGCTCCATTAGCTATATCTTCTTCCTCTACGCTCCCCCTCCTCCTCTGACTGTTCAGTACTTGACAGCATCTCTGACAATATCGATGAGGCAATTTCTTCTCACCCATCTACCCATATTTTTGTGTTTGGTGACTTTAACTGCCACCACACTAAGTGGCTCGAAAACTCTGTAACCGACACTGCTGGTGCCCACACCTATAATTTTTCAATCTCCCAATCCCTTACGCAAGTGGTGAACTTCCCCACGCGTTTCTCCAATAATCCTCACGGAAGGGACTCGCTACTAGTCCTCTGCTTCATTTCCACCCCAAATTCTTGCACCACCAGACAGCTCTGCCCTCTCGGAAATTCTGACCACGCCGTAGTTTCTGTCAACATCTCATTCCACTACATGCCTACCCAAGAAACCCAGACCAGCAGAATATCCTACTGCTATCAAAGAACAGACTGTGATTCTTTCTCTGGCTTCCTCTGCAACGTCCCTTGAAACAATATTTTTAGTCTTCCCATCGAAGACTGTGCATCAGAGGTCTCCTTCTGTGTTAAGGCTGGCATCGATGCTTTCATCCTTGCCAGGAAATTTCAGCTTAAATTCAATTCTTCTCCTTGGTTCGTTCGCTTGCTCAGCCGCCATTGCCCCCGGAATCACTTCTTCCGGGTTTATCGTAGCCACTCGTCGGACCAAAACAGGCGCCTTTTCGCCTCAGCTCGTAATAAGTGTAAAAAGATACTTAAAGAAGTTAAGATGCTGTTTGCTGCCAGAATGAAGAAGCGCATAGCATCCTCTAAGTTCGGAGACAAAGGCTACTGGCGCCTCTGTAAAAGCGTGCTCAACAAGAGTAAGTACTCAATACACCCACTAATCAACCTGTTTGATGTCCTCACCTCCTCAGCGGACAAAGCTGAATGCTTTGCCCGTAGATTCTCGACCAATTCGTATCTGGATTCCAGATGAATTTCCCATCTAGAACTGAGGCCCAATTGAATGATGTCCACATCACGCCCTCGCTGATTTCTAACATAATCTCAACGCTTGACCCTCACAAAGAGAGTGGTGGAGACGGAATCCCAATCATAGTCTTGAAGAAATGTGACCCTGAACACTCCGCTGTCCTTTCTAAGCTCTACAACCTCTGCCTACCTTCCTCCTGCTTTCATGTCTGTTGGAAGTCTTCTTCTGTGGTTCCAATATTCAAGAACACTGGCGAACCATCGGACCCCGCAAATTACAGCCCTATCAGCCTTCTTCCGATCTTCAGCAAAGTGTTCGAACGTATTATCAATGCCGAGGTCGTTCAGCATCTCACAGCCCCATAGCTCCTCTCGGACAAACAGGTCCACTGCTGATATGCTAACGACCATCACCGAGTATATATACCAGGCTCTCGACAAGAATGGTGAAGCCCGAACTATCGCCCTGGATATCTCTAAAAAATTCGTCACAGTATGGCAGGCCTCCTACGGAAACTGCGATGCTACGGCATTACTGGACTTTTGTTGGACTTAATCCAGTCATTCCTCTCCAACTGCACATTGAAGGTGGTTTCAAACGGACATACCTCCCAGACCTACCCTACAAACGCGGGTGACACCGAAGGCTCTATCCTAGATCCTACGCTCTTTCTAATCTACATCTATGATTTCCCCGATGCCATAAGATCACAAGTAGGCATGTACGCCGATGATACCACATTATCCGCTCGCCTCGATCAAAAATCTGGTGTTGATGACAAGGCGAACATCGCGGCTGAGCTTGAAAAGGACCTCCAATCCGTGGGGGATTGGGATAGGAAATGGCTCGTAAAATTCAATCCTTCCAAAACGAAGCTGCTGTCAATGAACCACCACAGACAACCGCACTTCCCTCCCATTACCATGGAACAGGCATGCCTCCCAGAGAGTAAAACACTACGCCTGCTTGGCCTGACATTCTCAGCGGACCTCAAGTGGAACGACTACGTCGAATTTATTGCTAAATCCGCTGCTATGAATGTCGGCTCTCCGTGCAGGGCCCGGAAATTCTTTCCGTCTGAATGTATCCTGCACTTATACAAATTTACCATCCGTCCGTGTTTTGAATACTGTTGCCACATCTGGTCGGGTGCCCCTGCTATTCTCCTCGAGCTTCTCGACAAAATACAGCGAAGAATCTGTAATGTGATTGATACCGACTTAGCTGACCGCCTGCAGTCACTCTCTCACCGGGGTGACGTGGCTTCCCTGTGCCACTTCTATAAATACTTTCATGGCTTCTGCTCTGATGAACTTAAATCATTGGTGTACCCTAGGTGTGAGCTTGCACGAGATACTAAATTGGCAAATAGGTCCCACCCTTTTACAGTGAAACCGATGAAATGTAACAGCATCTTTCTCGCACTTCCCGCCTGTGGAATTCCCTTCCGCATGCTTGCTTCCCCGACGGCTATAACCTCTAGGAATTTAAATGCAAGGCCCATAGTCACCTCTTAACACACTAACACACGGCCATTCTCTCCAACTCTCCCCCTATATACATCCTAACTCGTCTATCGCCTTGTGTAACCCCCTGCGCTATAGTTGCAGTGGAATGCCTTGCTTGGTGTGACATGATTAAAAAAAAGTTATCAAGTGTCACTGATATTTTTCTAATTTCTACAATTAATTGTGCAGTGCTATAAAAATATGCATAAACGACCGGTTATTTAAATTGTGTTATTGTTTTTTTATGTAATCTCGGCCGGGTTAGAGTTTTTCAAGAAAAAAAGTGGTGTTTCTGTGAGAGGCTGAAATATCTTATAATCATTTGAAAGATTAATTCGTAAACTACGATAAAGTCTTTGTTACTTATTATTTTGAGCGAAGGGTATTTACAAGAATAAGAATAATAACAGTATGAGAAATAATAATATTACTAATGAAATAAGGAAAATCCACAGGGTATCTATCCTCTTCACGGTATCAATAAACCAGGTGACAATCACTTCAAATATAAATATAAATATAAATACTTTCACGGCTTCTGCTCCGATGAACTTAGATCACTGGTGCCCCCTAAATACGAATTTGCACGAGATACTAGATTAGCAACTAGATCCCACCCTTTTACAGTGAAATCGATAAAATGCAGCCGTAACTTCTCCTCCAACAGTTTCTTTCCTCGCACTTCCCGACTGTGGAATTCTCTTCCAAAAGATTGCTTCCCCGACGGCTACAATCTCCAGGAGTTTAAATGTAAGGTCAATAGACACCTCCTAACACACTAACCTGCTCCCATTCTATCAAACACTCTTCCCATCTGCCCGACACTCATCCTCGCTATCCTTACTCATCTATCACCTTTCTCCTGACATTCCCTATGTCTATCCACTCCTTCACTTTACCTTCCCCTATGTAGCCCCATGCGCAATAGTGGCAGTGGAATGCCTTGCTTGGGGTGAGATGATTAAAAAAAAAAAAAAAATGTCTATTGATGACGTAGAAGAATGGAGCCAAATAGATGGTAAAGATCGTTTGGTTCAATTCAGTATTTATTTTTTTAAAATTACATTTATTTTAATTATATCAGTGTTAGAAATGCAGATGTAGTGACTTCTGCACAGACAAATATACTTGAAATACAAAGAAAAACTCATATTATTATATCTTTAATCATTGCTCACCAGGCAAGCGGAAATGCTACTAGTACAAAGGCGATTAAAGGAAGTTAACGTTAAAGAGACAACCAGCAACTGCGAGGAATTATGATGGACAAAAGATGAAAAGTGTTTAAGTAGACAGAAGATGGCGATTGACGTTGTATTTCAGTTTTTCAAAATAATAGTTATCAGGTAGTGTGAGAAAATAAACTTTTTGGAGTAGAATATCGGGTTAATTTGTTCTTCAACAGTAAACGAGTGGGAACAATATACATATCTACTAGAAGGCTTAAGTTTGTGTAGTCTGGCACCGACGAGAAAGCTCGTCAGACATTTACTGTGAAAATATCTAGAAAAAAAGAGTTGTTCATGTCTTCTCTAACATCTGCAGATAACAGTCTACATGAGGATGGGTACTGAATTCAAGAAATACACAAAATTAAAATGAAGACTAAAACAAGATTGTGATTCCTTACCCGATTTATTCATCAGATACAGCGGGATGATAATACGGGAAAATGAAAATTTTGAAGGTATGAATTTCGTTGGACAGAATATATCAAAAGTTAAGCAAACAATAGTGTATGAGAGAAAAAAACTGCAGAGTTATTACATATGTTAATTATGAAAATATTTCAAGAAATGTTTTGCTATTAAAACTAAGAACAGAAAAATCATGAGTGTCAGCATATATACTATTATCGAAGATTTTTGCTATTAAGCGGGTACAGAAATAGATATAATAGGAAGCGTTGTAACTGTCAAAAACAGTTGTGTAAAGAAAATCAGAAAGTAAATAATGACAGTGAGGCTTCGACAAAATACAAAAACCATGAGCAATTTAGTTAAAAAATGATTATTGAAGAAGCATATGTTTCGAATACTTGCCTATATGATCGTTAATGCATGAAAATAGAAGCAATGATGAACTTAAAATTTGAACGATATATATATATATATACACGCTACCGGCCATAATTGCCATGTGGATAATTCTAAATGAAAATGGAATGGATCTTTGTTATTATTTTTTTTCAAAATTTTACAAGCCAGCCAGGAAATCTTTGGTTCGGCAATCCTGTAAGTAGAAAAGACTAGCATGGGGAAGTGAGCAGAAACCTGAACATCATAACAGTTCATTTGATGCACATGTTTTTATGCATTATTAGAAAAAGAACCATTTAGATCTCTCCACTTGGTTATAGATACAAAAAATAGTATGAAATACATGATTTCTTTTAAACAACTGGCTAGGGTAGCCAAATAATTATGGCTGGTAGCGAGTATATATATATATATATATATATATATATATATATATATATATATATATATATATAGTACGTGTATTTTGGCAGCATGCTTTCTTTTTTCTTTTCTCATATTTCTAATGAGGATTTACAGTTGCAAATTATATTTATACAAATAAATATAATTTGTAAGTAATCATTTATAATTTATATATATATATATATATAAAGATATATATATATATATATATAAATATATATATATATATATACTTTAACCGATATCTACTGATAATATAATGTATATAAAACGGGATGAACGTGGAAGTCATTTGCACTATTTATGCCAACGATAAAAATTGGACTCTTTATATGATAAATTCTCTGGCAACAGGGAAGGCATATAAATGAATACTATAAAATCTGCATGCTTAGAATTTTATCTGTTATACACGCACACGCAAAAACACAAACATACGCTTGATTGTATTTGTTTTCCGTGTGTGCATGATTGTGTTTGCGTGTTAGTGTGATTTGAAATAATATTAAAGTGAAAAATGCATGGAAAAGGAGTGCATGAATAAAATAAAAAACAAACAAACTTAACTTAGCGAACACTCACCGTATTTAGGAGGATTTCATCAACTGACACTCATCGTACTGGCTCTTATTGCAAAATATTGGCCCTGAAAAGAACGTGGATACTCAAGGTTTAAAGAAAATTATTCAAATCCC
Organism: Ascarosepion bandense; assembly: GCA_037127315.1. Lineage (NCBI taxonomy): Eukaryota > Metazoa > Mollusca > Cephalopoda > Sepiida > Sepiidae > Ascarosepion > Ascarosepion bandense. The sequence goes on along the minus strand of JBBBDQ010000521.1, from coordinate 633,287 downwards.
GAAACCCACATACACATACACACACACACGCATGCACACGCATGCACACACACACACACACACACACACACACACACACACATATATATATATATATATATATATATATATATATATATATATATATATCTTAAGGTAAAGCCATTTTTTCTGAAACTTTTCTTTAGAATGATTAGGTTTTAGATTTGTGTTGAGGTCGATACATAATAAAAGTCCAATTAATTGAATAAATAATGTATTTTTTTTAAAAACGGTGAAAATATAATGTACTTTTAAATATAGACCCACCTTTATTTTCCCTGAATTGGGATTAGTGTCGAAACCCAGAAAAAATTGTTTCTTATTTTTTGTACAAAAAAGAATCTTACCAAATTATTTAAAGATGAATTTTTTTTTAAAAAAGTCATTGAGTACATTTTATCTTTAATTTAAATTATTTTAATAGTGATCATTCTGCTTAAATACGAAAGAATATCATTAAAATATATTCATTCAGATAACTCACATATCCTTTAAGCCGTACACTCATATACAAACAAGCATGCATATATATATATATATATATATATATATATATATATATATATATATAAAATTGAAGAGTGTTTCCAGCAGTCTACTGTTACTCCTTTTTTTTTCTCAAATCTAAAAATTCTTGTAAGTTTATGCCTCATTTTATTTTTCATGTCAGATTTGATCAGCGGATTCATATTTCTATCTGTTTACTTGAATATATAATTATTTTAAAATGAATATGCATTATATAATTCAAAATAACGATAGATATATTAATGGCAATTTAATTTGCTATGAAAATATATTTAGAAATTTAAACCACGGACACACATGCACAGACGCACACATATCTATCTATCTATCTATCTATCTATCTATCTATCTATCTATCTATCTATCTATCTATGTGTGAATATGTATGTATGTATGTGTGTGTGTGAATATATATGTATGTGTGTGAATATTTATGTGTGTGTCTGAATCTGTGTATGTGAATATATGTGTGTGAATACTTGCGTGTTAATATATGTATATATATGTCTGAATATGTGTTTGTGTGTGAATTTGTGTGAATATATGTGTGTATAAATATGTGTGTGAATGTGTGTGAAAGTTTGTGTGAATGTGTGTATGAATATGTGTGTATATGTGTGTGTGAATGTGTGTATGAATATGTGTGTGTATATGTGTGTGTGAATGTGTGTATGAATATGTGTGTGTATATGTGTGTGTGGAACATGTGCGGCGATTGGAAGACTGTAAATTCAATCATGAAATATTTATATACATTACTCCCTATTGATTTTACCTAAGACACTTTATCCATGTATTTTTCTGTCTGTCTGTCTCTCTCTCTGTTTCTCTCTCTCTCTCACTCTAAATATATATATATATATATATATATATATATATATATATATATATAATCGTGTGTGTGGAGGCTGCGCATATGGATGTGAGTTTACATTCTTCACATCATATTTCAGGGCATTTATCATTAAAACTTTTAATGCTTCAAATATATGCATTTTCCTTTTACTTACAAAGGAAAAAATCGGGTCGGAAGTAGCATATCTGGTAAAATACGCGGGTAATAAATAGACTATAGATGATAACCATCATTAAACGTTAGTGATTTCAGAGAAAACTAAGCAGACAGAAATTGCGGTCATAAAACTGCATGGTGATCAGAACTTTCTAATGGTTTAAGCCAAAATAAACATAGAGGTTAACGGAGACGGTTGAATAAGCATAAAATTTCCGATATGTGCATTTCTTTGTTATGATCTGTTTAAACACCGAAGGGCAAATTAGTAGGTATTCAAACAATGATTTGTATTTATTATCGGTATTTTCCTGATAGGGTATTTTTTACTATCATGCCTATGAAGATTTGGACCATTTTCATTAGTTTTCTTTTTCCTACCACAAGTTTCCGGTTGACTATATCACTATTGCAGGAAAACCTGAATAAACATAGAACGAACTTTATTATTTTGGAAATAAAAACCCTTTGAATTAAATAATATAAAATTTAAATAAGGTGTAATGATGTATTTGTTTTGTTTTGCTTAAGGCATATTAACCTCAATTAGTTATTTAATGCCAATAAGGTTTTGTAATAGTCTTGTATGAATAGAATATATAGTAATTAGAAGAAATAAGTTTGTAGATCAGCTTTCTTTGATGCATCAGATTTATTGCTGGTAAATCATTTTTTTTTCTTTAAATATGTATTAAGGGTATATTTACTAAAAAAATATATTTTTATACTTACAATATATATGACCCCAGTTTGAATATTTACCATTGCTCATAGCTGGGACCCTAACAGATGTTTTTAACCGGGTCAGTGTGAATCTGGAAACAACAGCAATTAAGAGGTGGTTCCCTGTTCATCACAGCCTCCCAATCAGAGGCCTTACTGCCGGATGAAGTTTATTGTCATAGCCAGGACTATTTTCTAATGAAATTAATATTTTTCACACGCTAGCGATAACGTAATCTTATCTGTTTACACTGTTTAGTCTATTTATTTTTCTTTTTATTGCCATGTTCACAACGTTTCCACCGTTGTTTGCTATGGCATTCTTCAGGTGATGTAAGTTCGAATATTCGAATCGAAATCTATATTTGGTTCAGTAGGAAAAAATAAAGTTAATTTACTGAACGTTAAATAACTGAAAATGAGATATTCAGAAGATGGAATAACCTTCCCTACTAGACGAAATTCTGACGTATATCTCTTGAAAAAGCGTACAACAAAGAAAAAGTTGTGAATGTGACAATATGGAGGAGATCAATATGGAGAAGATCAACAATCCGAATATTTTAATAGAGAAATTAGTTAATTAGCTCAACTGAAAAATATAGACAACTTTTAAAGAAAGGTCTGTCATTTGATCGATCTTCACTTTGCAGATCTAACTGGAATAGTCATCGTATTGAGTTCAGCGTTATTAAATGACAATACATACAGAAATTTGCAGATATCTACATTATGAAATCATTATCTATTGACAAGTGTTGTTTAAAATTTGTATTTTTTGTCATTTCACATTTAGATTTATCGATTAATGTAAATATTATTGCGGCGGTCAAATTTTTATAGATTGGAAGATGATGGGAATCACACTTCATTTTTCGATCATTATCCTATTCAACAACTCTTCTCCTTTTTGTCCTACGCACACATACACACACATACACACACGCGCATACATTAAGCGACACCCTCTCATTTTCAAATATGCATACAGAATTATTGAAAGAAAAGATAACCACACATTCTACACATATGCACATGCGTAAACATACGATATGGTCGTTCACACACACGTATAACCACATGTGTGCACCGCCACAGAAATAGAAGTATCAATCAAGTACCAATAAAATATCGTATATATCCGTTTTTAATTTATCTAAAAATTACTAAAAGAAGAAAATAGACATATGATGATATTTCCTAATGAGTGATTTGTCTGTGCATCTCTTGAGAAGAAGCACTAATTATAACATCCGTAATATATATATAATAAATGTAATATTTGTTTTATTCCTTGTATAATATATTTAATATATGGATTACTCCTCATATAATAAATTTAATGTTTGTATTACTATTTATATAATAAATTTAATACTTGGATGATTCCTTATATAATAAATTTAATATTTATCACTATATAATACATCTAATATTTGCATGGTTCCTTATATAATAAATGTAATATTTGCATTATTTCTTATATAAAAATTGTAATATTTGTATTATTCATTATATAACAAATATAATATTTATATTATTCCTCATATAACACGCACATACGAACACACACACTCACTCACACATGGTGTGAAAATAAATTACTTTTATGAAGTCTTCGAAAAATATTATACAATTTAAGAGAAAATTTATTTCATATATATATTATATTTTGGTGACGTTTCGCTCCGAAAAGCGTTATTAAACAGCTAAAAATTATATATATATATATATATATATATATATATATATATATATATATGTGTGTGTGTGTGTGTGTGTGTGTGTGTGTGTGTGTGCTTTATATTTAGGCATCAATCCTTCTTTTAAGAAAGTTTTGTTATCATATACCTAGGTAAAATGATTTTTTAAACGTTACAAATGCTAATATATATATCCACTATGGATGTATTTTATTTTTAGTTACGTACAATACAAAATTGATAATTATACACAAAACAATCTGCATATTCAGTTAAAAGCAAAATAAAGTTCCTCATTGATAATAATTAAAGTGAAGCTGAAACTGCTTGGAGAAAAAAAAAGTTTCCGACATTTATAATATAATTTATCATCTGAAAAAAATATAAGATTACTTTAAATATATATATATATAAATAAACGTAGCACATTTTCATTCTAAACGGAACGTGCGTTTCGTAATGTTAATGGCTCTTAATACTTGCAATGTATAAAAATGTTTTTTAACAAAATGACACACAAGCACGTCACGCAATGTAGACTGAGTTTATCAATCGGTTTCAATCTTTATTCAGAAAATCTTGTTATATATGTATAAACTACTAGCAAATAACAAATATTCAATGAAGACTTTTTGTTTCTTTTTGGTTTCCATTGTCTGAATCATGTCTGAAAAAAGTTATTTCATCTAAAGAAGTATTTAAACGTAAATGATCCTTCTTAAAACTCTTGACAATGCCAAAACATTCATTATTTTCATGGATATTTACGTAAGTATTATGACCCATTTACTTCCTATTAGCATTTGGTTTATCTGATTTATTAGAGTAGTTAATGCGTCGACAACTCAAAGTTCGGAAGACGAAATAGAAACATTCTATTCAAAACTGGACAGTACAAGGCTCAGTGAAATTAAGATTATATTGGGGGACTTGAACACCAACGTAGATAAAGAGAGGGAAGGAGACACGACCGGAAAATTTGGACTAGGGGATCGCGACGAACGAGGAGAAAAATGGGTCCAATGGTGTTCAACCAATGACAAGGTAATTACTAGCACCTGGTTTCAAGAACACCCACGACGTCTATGGACATGGAGAAGCCCAGAACGCGACACGAAGAACCAAATAGACTATATAACTATAAACAAGAGATTCAGGAATGCAGTATTTCAATGCAAAACATATCCAGGTGCAACTGCGGAAGTGACAACGTCCCAGTCATCTGGAAAGTAAGGGTGAAACTTCGAAGACTGAAGAAGCCCAGCACCTTACCAAGGCTGCAATCCGATACGCTTGTGAATGACCTCATCCTGCAGAAAGAATACAATAACAGCGGGAGAAAGAAATATGAAGAACAAATTGGAAAAAAGCACTCAAAATGGGATTCACTAAAGGAAGCGCTGCTGACCTCAGTGAAAAACATAGCGCCAAAGGTAATCAGACGCAGAAGAAAGAACGAGTGGATGAGCGAAGAGATTCTCCACATGATGCAAAAGCAACAGAAAATAACTCCATGACATGGAACAGAGGACAATAAACTTCACAGGGAGATAAAGAACAAATGCAGGCAAGCTAAAGAGGAATGGCTCAACAACAAATGCGCAGAAGTTGAGAGACTGAGCAGAACCAATAAAGTAGAGATGCATAAAGAGATAAGAGAACTGACAGGACAAAAAACCTGCTCCTCAACAGGATGCATTAAGATGGAACAATGCATAAGGATAGAACAATCATATTGAATACTCCAGTGATGGTGAAAGTATATAAAGGATCTTTTTTTGCGACAGGAGAGAACAGCCGAGAATACACAAGGAGGTAGATGGACCGCAAATACTAAAATCCGAATTGGAAGCTGCAATGGCCAAAATGAACAGAAACAAAGCACCTGGTCCAGACGGCGTAGTGATAGAACTGCTGAAAGCCTTAGAAGAATATGGCATAGAAAGATTACCAACATAATAAACGAAATTTATAGCAGTGTAATAGTACCAGACGACCTATGCAAGTCGATATATATAGTACTGCCGAAGAAACCAAGTGCAAACGAGTGTGAACTAGACAGAACTATCAGCTTAATGAGTCACAATACAAAACTGATTGTCAGAATCCTGAGGAATAGAGCGAGAAGCTGAATCAGGCCAGAGATAGTGCAGGAACAGTGTAGGTGCGTCAAAGAGGCTGCAACAAGGAACGCCATATTCATCATTAGGATGGTCTCCGAAAGGGCAATAAAAATGAAGAAAGACTTGTACCTATGTTTCATTGACTATGCGAAGGCATACGACTACATACGACACAAAGAATTGATGGAGATGCTCAGCTGCCTCGACATTTTCGGGAAAGAGATAAGAGTAATAAAGAATCTCTAATGGCAGTAAACGGCATGCATACAGACAGGTAACGATCTCAGTAAATTTACAAATCTAGAAAGAGGAGTAAAACAAAGATGTGTCATTTCATCGGATTTGTTCAACCTGTACAGAAAGAATATATTGAGAACCCTAGATGACACGCCAGCATTTGTTATTGGAGGCCACAACTTAAACAACATAAGGTATGCAGATGATACAGTGCTGATTGCAGACACGGAAAGGAAACTACAAGACCTCTTACAGACGGTAGCGGTTGAGAGCGAAAATAGGACTACAAAGAAACTTTAAAAAAACTGAATGCATGGTCATCAGAAAAAGGTGCAAACCAAAATGCCAAATACAGATAGGGAATACCAGAATCAAGCAAGTACAAAAATTTCAATACCTAGGAAATGTTCTAACAGGAGATAGAAAGTGTGACACAGGGATCTGAAGGCGAACTGGCATAGGACGAGTTCCAGAAGCTGAGTAAAGTGCTAACACACAGGAAAATTTCACTAGAAACAACGAAAAGAGTGCTGGATTGCTATGTGATATCAGTTCTTCAATACGGCAGTGAATGCTGGACAATATAATCGAAAATGAGGACAAAACTGGAAGGAGCGGAAATGTGGTTCTACAGAAAGATGCTGCGGATATTGTAGACTGAGCATGCAAGCAACGATGAGGTGTTGGAATGAATGACAACAAAAAGCAAATTAATAATGAGCATAAGGAAGAGACAACTGAAGTTCCTGGGTCACGCAATGTAGAAGGAGAGCCTGGAGAACCTGATACTGACTGGCAAGATAGAAGGAAAGAGAGACAGAGGAAGGCAGCGGATAACATATTTGCAGGGCCTGATCAGGTGGATGACAGAACGGTTGTTGCTAGGAGTAACAGGAGCAAACATACTAAGAGTCACAAGGGATAGAGAGACGTGGAGAACCATGATCCCCTATGTCCTGAAGGGACAGGGCACATAGAAGAAGAATATATGTTTTTTGTGCATAAGTCTTTTGTTGTTTTGAGCAGCATATATTCAGATTCGTTTTTGATACTTAACATTTTATATAGTCCATCAAAATTTAAATCAACCGCTATTTTTCGTTTAGTTGCTCATCGCTAACACATAGTTTAAATCCCCAGGTAGTTAACATGGTGTAAAGCAAGAGGAAATCAATAAAAAATATTTGTGTCAGGTCACATACATTCTTGATTAACTCTAAATCTAAATTTATATATAAACGGAACTTTCTCTCTCTCTCTCTCTCTCGCTCTGTGTGTGTGTGTGTGTGTGTGTGTATGTGTGTGTGTGTGTGTCCGGTAACTATAGATTCCGAAAAAGCTGAACGGAATTTCTGGAAAATTTGCACAGTTGTACAATAAACGCCTGCGAGTGTTCTTTGCTAGGTTTTGTGTCGAAGTACCGCCGATAAATATCGAAAATCGCTAATCGAAAAAATCGGGTGATAGACGGAGTGGTCCGATTTTAATCAAATTGATATACTCATAGATAAAGACATGAGAAACGACATTCAGAAGTTTCAACGTTGCAGTTCTTACAATAGTGCAGAAAATCGATAATATATATATATATAAAGTCAAGGTGTTTGTGTGTGTGTCTTTTTATCTGTCTGAATATCTTTTATACAAATCCACAATTTTCATCCGATTTTCACCAAATTCACACAAATATTCTTTAGCCTGAGTCTGAGCTATAGGACCATGGCGTAGTTTTAAAGCTTTCATTAACACCTGAGCAACGCCGGTCTAGACTGCTAGTTTGAAATATTTGTCTCTGATAAAAAAGTGCTTCTACTAGAAAAGAGTGCAATTTTAATTTTAAACAACATTAACACTTGAAACATCAGTAATTTAGTAGTAAGGTGTGAGTAAAACATTTTTGTATGCAATCAATAGTTTTGTTTAAAGGAATAACCATGAAATATCAGATTTCAATAAAAGTTTTTTTTCATTCATATGAAAAATAAGACCATTTTTATTCTCTATGGAAATTAATAACAGTAAAAATGTTAGTAATATGAACGCAATATTGAATAGCGATTTGGATCAGACTAACATTTCAGTTTTACTTATATGTCACGATAAGTATTTTCGATTTTCTGGATGTCTACAACACGTATTTCAATAAATGTATTAAGTCATGTAATTGTATTTGGCGTAGACCGTTCCACAGGAAAAAATGCCACAAACTTATTCCAACTTTTACTTATAAGATATATGATTGAATAATAACATTAGATATATATATATATATATAAGCGGTACGCTTATATATATATATATATCTAATGATAAAGTTATATAAATATTTCGGGTAACGCGTTGCAACTAAATACTTTGTGATATTGGACAGGAAACTCAAATGAGGTGTGACAGGATTTATGACACGACAGCTAATCATAGTTCATCTCGCAAATATCGATCACTATTGTCAACACTATAGAACAAAAGCCATATGGATCAATAAGTCTGTGATGAGAATTAGAAAGAAAAACCTAACATAACCTGGCATCACCTTTTCGTAAAAGTTAATGTTTACTTCTGGAATTGCTGCCATTATTTCAATGTGACAACCAGGAAAAAAACTTCCTGACAGACAATACAACATTGTTCTAGACATTATATTTTTAGAAAATGTTTGCTAAAATTGGTTATTAGCGTCTGTTAGAAAGAGGATAATTCAGAGAAAGCGGAAAATAATCGTTAAATTATTTTGCTCCATAAAATTAGATGATGAGCGACACTCACTCATGCACACGCACACACCAACTCACAAACACACATACACGTATGAATATATAAATATATATATATATATATATATATATATATATATATATATATATGTGTGTGTGTGTGTGTGTGTGTGTGTGTGTGTGTGTGTGTGTGTGTGTGTGTGTGTGTGTGTGTGTGTGTGTATATATCGGCATCAACTTATGCTAGACAGTTGTGGAAGAAATAGAAGCAATAAATGTAATGACGAGCAAAAAAAAGAAAAGAATGAATAATCACATGGAGAGAGTTCCAGAAGTGAGAGAATTTACGGTTATATCTAACCAGTTCTACTCTGAATTGATGCAATCTAGACGCGAGTTTACTTCTGCGCTTACTTAAAAAAAAAAACACTCTAGTTTCTCTAGCGTAGAACTCCCCGGAACTATTACCATGAAATCATTCATAAAATGAACAGATAGTAAAAGTAAGTTGAGCCTAGTCACTAGATCAGAGGCAATAATATTGCTGAGTTTTCTTGGATTATATGAATGAAATCAAGGTAGTTATAAGGGGCACTAGACCATAGGTGGCAGCAATATTCAATCCTGAACAAACCGTAGACTTAAGATTCACCCGATAGTGAACAGTGTTTATTTTTAAATCAGGTGACGTCGCAATGAATCCCATAAAGTATTTTACTTCATGTAATCTTAGAATGAAAGCCCTTTAAAATGTATCGAATCTTTCTTATGAAGGTTAGAATCAGCCATGCTGATAGAACGCAACACTTAATCTCCATGATAATTTATGGAAGGGTTTAGTTTGAAGGCGTCAAAATTAACATGTTATCTGTTTACGACGACGGTATTGAGGTCGTTTCAGACATCGGCTCTGTTTTTGAAATGACGTAATCACCAGCCTTACTATCTAAGTAAAAGTAAATAAATGTGTCATCAGCGTTGATACCAAGTTGAGAACTGATGTCAACAGGAAGTCATTAAGGAAAATTTAAAACAGATTAGGATCATGATGTAGCCCTGTAAGCCATAAGCGTTAGTTCGAATGATCCAGAAGTGTGACCGTATTTGATGAATTGTATTTCATGGTTTGATTTTGATAAGATCAATTCCAAGACTGTCTGAAATCTCCGTATCTTTTCAGCTGTTAAAGAAAACTTTTATATCAGACGTTGTCAAAGGCATTTAACATGTCTAATTCTACACAACTGTCTTCATCTTTTAGATATCCAGCATGATATAATGTTTCCGCAATTATCATCAGTACATCGGAAGCTGACATAGACTAGCAAAAACAATATTGCTTTTCGGAGAAAAGTCCATGCAATGAAAGACGAGGAACAATGTAGTTTTCATGAAGTCTTCCAGGATTTCCAAATAAATATAAGTAGTAACCGAATTTGAGTATATTTCCAAGTGTAAGTGGCTCAACAAAGGTTCTTAAAAACTGGAACAATAAATGATGATTTCCAACAGGTAGTAATGTAGGAAGCATTAAGGCATTTTTATACAGTTTAGAGAGAACAGATGCCACTATAGTAGCACATTTGTTATGATTATTCTTTTTGCGTTTGCTCTAAATGATAGCAGAAAGCTTTGAAGGTGATATATGTACTAGATTTAGTTCTAGGTGAGAACTTTACATATATATATATATATATAGAGAGAGAGAGAGAGAGTGAGAGTGAGAGAGAGAATGAGAGAGTAATTAATAACAAATTACTTTCCCCAGTTCAAACCAATGAAAAGCAACACATCCCATCCCCTTCCTTTACCTAAGCTAACATCTGGGCTTAGAATCTTCCTCATTCTCTGTTTATAAGGGGTTTTAAAATGACATGTTGAAAATGGCTATTTCTCCCTGGTTTTATCTTAATTTATATATATATATATATATATATATATATATATATATATATATATATATATATCTGTGTGTGTGTGTGTGTGTGTGTGTGTGTGTAAAGGCCAAAAGCATGAAGCATTTTTAAGAGTCCAGGAAATAATTTTTCTACAACCACACTCAAGTGCGCTGACTTGTACAACTGTCCATTACCACTAGACTACGCCAGACTTAAACAAGAATTTATCTTGGCCAAATTTCTCCCTTGATTTTCAAATAAATTGTCCATGCTACCATTATTACCCTAAACATCAACTGATCATTTTGCACTTTGCTTGGTTTACCTTCGTGATAGGCTGTCGATTACGATTTGAATCAGCGTGCTAACAACTTAATTGACCACATGATTGAAGCGATCTACACTACAGTCGGCTCAAAATGGATGCAGCTCTGTAATTTAATCTCGATTGCTGCGATAAAGGAAAATAGCTGAGGCTCGTCGGACAAAAATTCATTTGGCGGATTTAGGAAAATTACAGTCGGTGGAGAGGAAAAGGGAAGCGCTGTGTGAAAAAGTTTCATTAAATTACCATTGTCCAACCACCAGAAGAAATACTTCTGTGTAGGAAGAAAAAAACTTCGTGTACGAAAATGAATATTAACTTTCACTGGATTGAGCAATAAATTGAGAAAGTTCATGTCTACGCTTCAAAAGTCACTTGATAGTAAAATCCATGCATCATGTCTGAATTACATCGTGATTTCAGTCGTAGAGGTATACAGTAAAAACTAAAATATGTTTAAAGTTTTAGGTGTAATTAAATGTATACCTATAAAAAGATAATTTTAGTAATGACAAAAATAAAACATATCTTATCCGACGTATACGCTCCTTTGATTGGCAATACCGAGGTAAAGATAAGGATTTTATTTTGATTAAACGATTTTTAATCAGAAGTAACAATGACGTTTTTCAGAATTGGCAATTTAAGAACACACTTTAGGATAACTGAAAGTCAAGGCGAGTTAATAAGGCTGTTAAGTAATCTATATTGTATTAAGAGCCTCTCTCTTTTGTCTTTACGTCTGTCTTTCACGATTTCATATCGTAATTATACTATAATATGAGCCGCATCTGTACATCCGTTTGTCCGGCACAGTTTTATATCTATACTATAATACTGTGTTCGTAAGTCAAAAGGTTCAACCAGCGTTAATATATTATAATGCGTGAAAGATTTAATTTGATTTGGACTAAAATTTAAACATGAAATTTGAAAGTAAAATTTTAAATGTTATAGTAATATGTATATTAATAAAATATGTAGAATATTCTCAGGGCCGATATCATAGGTTTTATGTATCTGAGTTAAAGAGAAACTTTCTCCTTCATGTGCCGTGACCTTTCAGGAAGTTAGCGATCATTGACTTCAATTTGGCTTTGTCTCTTGTCGCACTTAATTTTTTCTTGGTATCTCTAAGCCTCGCTCCTCTATCCATTTGCTCAGACCTAACAAGTATATCACGCGCTGCTTTCCCTTTTCTCTCCTTCCTTTTATCCGATCTGTAAATACTAAGTTCTCTAGGCCCTCCCTCTTCATTACTTGTCACAGGAAAATCCTTTGTCTTTTTCTGATATTTAGTATGGTTTTTTTATCGTTTGCATCATTTTCAACACTCATACTTGCAAACATGCTCTGTACATGGAAACCTCTGCATCCTTCTGAAAAACGACATTTCTGCTGCCTGAAGTATCTTTTCATCCTTGATGAAATCGTCTAGCATTCACTTCTATGTAGATGGACATATATTACATAGAAATTCCAGCTCTCTTTTCTTTGTGTCTAATGAGATTTTCCTATCTTTCAGTACTCGGGTTAGCTTCTGAAATGAGTCTTTGGCCATTGAAATGCTTTTTTGGATCTCCATGTAGCACATTTCATCCTTCCCAGCTATTTGATTTTTTTTATTACCTTAATTTTGTTTCTCCGACTTGTAGTTCGTATGTTGATCTCTTTTTATAAACGACCATACATTCAAATTTCTTTCATTAATGTCAGTCTTTTTTTCTCACTCTCAATTGCTACATACTGTAGATCTTCATTTTTCTTTCTGTGTTTACTATCAGTACCGTGTCATCCGTGTATGTGATATTGCTGAGATTGTGAGTGCCAATAACCAATTTTTGCAAAGTTTTTTGTTCAATCGTAAAATCTTCACTGAAAGGTTCTTGTGAGAAAATATATACGTTATTACACCCCCGTTTTTATTTTTGCATACCTGCTGTGTTCAGTTTGCTCCCAATATAGATTCTTCATTATCCTAACGTCTTTTCCGGAAATGCTGAGGTTGTCAAGCATCTCTATCAAATCTTTTTTTCGTACTTTGTCGAATGCCTTCTTGTAGTCTATAAAGCACAGATAAGTCTCTTTTGCATTTGTATTTTTTGGTCAGAAAGCATTCTGAGCATGAATATCGCATTCCTCTTTCAGGTATTCTTAATGTACGCACATTGCTCTGTCATTTCACTGGGCCAAATCTGCTGCGCGATCTCTTAAGCAGAATCCGGATGATGAGTTTTGTTATGTGGTTTATCAAACTGATTGCTCGATTTAGCTTACATTCCTTTGCTCCTGGCTTCTTAGGTCAGTCAGTCAGTTAAATGTCATACGTGATACACGCTTGGGCTATCTTGTCTCGAAAGAGACATGACTGACTGGGCAGAAGATTATCCCGCAGTAGGTTGTCATTGCTTTCTGCGGTATACTGGTTGCCGACCAAGGCTATAGAACCCAATCTGTCCTGTTATTTAACCCATAACTGGAAGGAATAGACAGATTAATACCTTTCCCAAGGGTATTTGTGCATAAGTGAATGCAATGGATTCAACTGGAATTCGAACTCGGCTCCCCGATTTCTCGGTCCGAGCTGATATCCACTGCACCACAACGCACATCTTTCTTCTACACATACCTACTTCTTAGGTAGTCTTATGATAATTGACATGCTTAGGTCCTCATTTATATTGCCGCTGTTGTAGATTTCGTTTATTATTTCTTAGTCTGTCATTGCCTTATAAGGTCTTCAATATCTTTATTACAATCGCCTCTGGTACCGCTACTTTGTTTCTGTACAATTTGTCCATTGCCGATTCTAATTCATTTTCATTGTTTTTATTTTATTATATAATTATTATATTTATAATTATGTTTTTCACAATTAATTTATAAATTATATATTTGAAATCAAGTAATGTGTTCAACATATTTTTCATTCAATTTTTTTGAAATTTATATTCAAATGTGTTGGACTGGTGTGGCATTTTCTCATTCAAAAATGGAGATATTGGAAAAAAGAAAAATACACCCCGCAGTTTAATATTAAGTATGATTCGTTGGCTTTACCACTGGTATATGTTCATGTGCATTTTACATAAAAGTATATTAAATATTCCATTCCTATTCCATTCTAATATAACTGTACACACACACTCTTACACACACACACACACACACACACACACACACACACACACACACACATATATATATATATATATATATATATATATATATATATTGTACGGTGTAAATCTCTTCAATAAACCATTTATTTCTGCAGATTTTGCGAAAAAAGCAAGCGTTTATTAATAATAATGGCAAAAGAAAGCAGAATCCAATCAATGTTTACTGCATGAAAATTCAAAAGCATTAAATAACAGAAATAAAGAACAGAATCAAAAGTATTAAATAACAGAAATAAAGAACAGAATGTAATCAATTCTTATACGCACATGTTTGAATCTTAAAATTATTGACGTAGCGTAGGACTATCTTCAGAGAGAACTCAATAAACAGCAGCAAATATACAAACTAATGAGCCCTAACATTTTGTTCATATTGCTTGGTGGAATACTTAAAGAATTTATAAGATTGCATGCATTTTAGTTTTAGATTATATGAGAATTAAAAACGGTTATACCAAATATTTACTTTAATATACCACATTTGTATGCGCCATGTATTTATTTATCTTATTTTTGCATATCTACTATAAATCTTAGTAAAATATTTAACCTCTTCCGATCAACATATAAATAATTGATATTTTTTATAGTACATTAGTACATACTAATGTGTTATCTTAATAAAATCATTACGCTATTAACGTGGAAGGAGCATTCGTTTGAGGCTCGGATCTCTGAATCTGTGAACCAAGTTAGAATTAGGGTCGAGTTAATATATTTATGTCCTTATACTTTGAGAAAATATGACTCCATTTTTCTCTCTAGCAGTGAGTAATTAGCAGGAACGATTGGTTGTCAACCAATCAAAATGAATCACGATGAATTCAAACGAACTTTACGAAATTCGACTACCTGTTGATTTTACGTTATTCATCTTTAAGCAAGAATAATTTAAAGAGCAAAACTCCACAAAGAATACACTCTAGAAGAAAGGAACTACCGTCTTACTTCGAACCGTGATAGAAAACAATGGTATATTGTTTAATGCAATGGTTTAAAAGTACACAAGACTAAGGCAGGGCACAACACTATGGACCAATGATTTCTGATCATTCCTCAATGCGTCTAGCACCCAAAACATTTTATTATTTATCCCCTCACATTAATATGATTTCTGGATTATGTTCTGATTATTCCCACCTAAATTGAACAAATATGGCTACAAAAATATGTATAAATTAAATAAACAGATTTTCAAATGTAGCCAACTACATTATCGTGTTGAACATTAGAAGTTGATTACCATTTCCTCGTTAATAAATCAATTAGTTTGCCATCATTTTTACTAAAAATTACAACCTCAGATTTTGGTTATTTCCGAATTTGAAGAATATATTGAAAGTATACATATTTATTAACATCTTTGATAATATCATCTCGTTTGCATGTGAATGTATATTCTTCTTGGTAATTTGTTCCATGTAATTTTATAAATCTGTCTGACATTTTAAAAAAAATCATACATTTCCAAGTTTAATTCTGTTTCTTGCAATTTCATTTATATGACTTAGTATATAAGACCATAATTACCACAAACACCACCTGTTTGCAAACGATTGTAATTTAATGTTACTTAATATTAATGCGCTGTATGGCACAGAATAATCGCGTCACTGATGAAATAAAGACATGAAGCTACTAAAAGGGATCCTAGGAATAAAATGAACCGAACAAATGGGCAGTGAGAGAAAACACACACAAAGAAGATAATAAGATAATCAGATTAAGATAAATAGATTTTCATATCATTATACAGCAATATAACCCCTCTCAAAATAGTATTCAATATATTTATATAGATTGGGACATACCCATAAATGACCCTTTTAACAATATTAATAATATCAACGACGAACAAAGCAAAAATATTCTTGCCGTGTTCGGGACATAATATTTTCACAAGTTTCTACATATATACATAAACACTAAACTTATTCAGTTAAATGTCAAATAAAATTCATCCTTGATAATGGTTAAAATATAGGACGAAACGGCCGTCCAGTGTTTTCTGTATTCTGTTGAGGTCGAATAAAATGTCCGAAGAATTAATTAATTATTCAAATGCTCATACTACTTTAATCATATATCTGTGCTTGAACTAGCTGAACATGATATGGATTTAGCGGCTTGGTTGGAGAAGTCATGGCTCTGGGAGGCACCGTCCTATGGGTAAAGGAGCTTGGATGAGTTCCACCACGGAATTTGTTAACGAGAGGCGCGTCATCGAATTTAATTCGTTACCTCTTCGTCACCAGGGCCTTTGGTACAGTTAGTATGACATCTGTTTAATAACCAGAACTGTCTAGGTTCGATTCCTGGTAGTGGATGCACACTGCTGAAGAGTCACAATTATAGGACGAAATGACTGTCCAGTGCTTTCTGCATTCTGTTGAGATCGAATAAAAAGCTCGAAGATGTATTTAATTATTCAAATCCTCCCACTACTTCAGTGATATATATATATATATATATATATATATATATATATATATATATATATATATATATATATATATATGTGTGTGTGTGAGAGAGAGAGTGTGTGTTTATGTGTGCGCCTGCAATACATTATATAGGATGACAAAATATTTGATATAATGTATATATATATATATATATATATATATATATATAGTGTATGAGTGTGTGCCAGAAAATAATGTTTAATCCATGCTATATATATTTGTAGAATTGCCGAATGTCAGAGAAAGAAATTATGTAAATACAAAATAAAAAAAATTAGCCGTTGGTGCCAACGTTCATCAATCACATTCAGTTTTACGCCTGAATGCAACATTCATGACCGGAATATTATACTCAAGCTTGATACCAATTTCTGCAAATCTGTTTTCGTCTAAGAGTCCATTAATTGTGTATTTCTCGTTTCTCTTTTACAAAGTCGTTTTTAGAGATCTTTCATTAAAGACGATTCATAATGTGCAGAGAATAAGTTTTGCATTTAATTCTTTTCGTTTAGGTATGAGTTATTTCTTTCCTGGGCATAAAGTTTGTAAACTATGTCAATGTCTTCTATAGATGGAGCAAGCTCAGCCATTCTATTAGCCATTAAGTTTTATTCAGAAAATTTGAACAGGATATGTATATTTTTATTTATATTCATCTATTCTAATTTTAATGTTTTATTTGATTTTCTAAATAGTGTTGGACGGTGTAATATTGCTCATTGTTGATATTAATAATGTTGATTTTTGATAGTTTTGTCTATGCTTCTATTATTTATAACATTTGTAACTCTGTGTGGGTGCGTTTGCATTCGTACTTGTGTTTGTTAATTTCATTTTCCTTTTTGAAAACCAGAGGATGTGGCGTTGATTTCTATTCAAATTTTGGCAGTATACATTCTGATCATATAAGGATATAGATTTTTTCTGAGATTTGTTTTGCATCTGTAAAAATTGAGTTCCTTTAAATTGTTTCTGTTTACAAAACCATAATTAACCATAATTATTACACTTATTCTTCCAAATGTTTCAGGTGTGTTTAATTATTTAATTTACTTTTTTTAAATTTAGGCTAATTTAAGTACATTTAGGAACACATCCTACTAAAAATTATGTAGCAAAACACATTTCTAATCAGTCCTTGGATGTAGCCGGAATAAACGCTGCTGATTTTCAAACTAAATCAGGATACATACTTGTAGCTCCCACAGCGTAATTCATTAAAAACATAACACTTACAACGCAGATTGACGACAATAAATAAATACTAAACCTGAATCCAGAATTAATTAATATCGGAATAACGGCAAAGTTAGTTAATAAAGACATGAATGTTATTTAGAATAATAGAATAGAGGGTGTTTTATGTTCGCCTATTTATTGTAAATATGTGACAGTGATTTAAATAGTTTACGTTAGATATGCCACAAGTTTCTTTGTATTGGTATCCTGTGATGACCGATCTCAGTATTCACTAGTAATATATGCTAAAGGAGAAGCTTACAAGCTATTATACCACACCAAGATGCCCTATATAAATGACAGATAAGTAAGTACAATTTTAGTTTGAAGTCATCCATGGATGTGTCAAAATTTGTGTCGGTAATGTCACTGATTTCCTCATAAAGTTATTTTTCTTTTCCTAAATAAAATTATTTAGGTTGGAGCATATACATGAATAATTTTGATGGGAATTTTTTTTCTGAATTACATTATATAATGTGTTGTCTTTCATATACTGCAAAGGCATTTTTGGCTTAAAAGAATGTATCATGTTTATCTTAAATGACTGGACATAATTGCCTGCTTCTCTCTATAATAAATTAGGTGATTGTTTTCAGCTTAAAATATCTTCCCTTTTACTTATTAATTTCTGTAAACAGTTTCATAACATATTAATGGTTGTAGATTTAAAATTTATTCAAATTACTTTATACCATTTTTTAAATATTTTTTATATGAACAAATCCGCATGGGTTCATGGTGTAAGCTCTCTATTTTTGGGATCTTTGCTGCAGGATTATATTGAAAAATGCTTTCACCTTTGTCAGACGATGGTTAATCGGGAAATATTCTATATACATCTTCAGGAGGTTATTCACTAACTGACCCTAAAATTTGCTGGTAATTTTTAAGAAGCCGATATATCAATGTATTTCAGTGGTTTTAAATTAAAATTTATTTTCACCTAGATTATTTTAGTCAGTCAATTCTATGCCATAGGTAATAAAGGATTAGGTGACCATGTTTCGAAATATACATGTCTGAATGGATAGAAGATTTTCTCACAGTAGGCTGAAATTAGCTTCTGTGGTGCACTGGTTTCCAATAGCTATGTAACCTAATCTCTCCAACTATTTAACCTATGTGGAAGAAGAAGCAACGAATTAATACCTTTTACCAAGGGTATTTGTGCGTAAGTGAATGCAACAGATGAACCTGGATTTAGAACTCGGCTCTTTGATTTCTTGTTTATAGCCGATGTTGAACCACAACACATTCTTTGGGTTGTTTCGTTTCTTTTATGTGCCTTGTACTTTCAGATCTTGGGCGACCATGGCATTCTAAGTCTCGCTATCCGTGGTGGTTCTTAGCATGCTTTCTCCTGTAACATCTCGTAACCGCCGTTCTATCAACCACCTGCTCAGGCCCTTCAAATATGTTATCTGCTTTTATCCTTTTTTTTCCTTTTCCCTCTATGTGGCTTGTTAATATCAGGCTCTCCAAACCCTCCTTCCAGATTGCATGTCCCAGGAACTTCAGTTATCCCTTCCTGATGCTCAATAATAAATTTCTTTTCGTTTTCATTCTTTTCCAACACGTCATCATTACTAACATGCTTGGTCCATGATATCCGCAGCATCCTTCTGTAGAACGATATTTAAGCTGCTTCATTTTTCCTTCATCTTTTATGATATTGTCCAAGATTCACGTCCATATTGAAGAACTGGCATCACATAGCAATCTACTACTCTCTCCTTTGTTTCTAGTGAATTATTTTTATGCGCCTTATAACTTTACTCAGTATCTGGAACGCGTTGTTCGCCATGCTAATTTGCCTTAGGATTTCTGTTTCGCACTTTACGTCTTCTGTTAGAAAAAATTACCAGGTATTTACATTTTTGTACCTGCTTGATTTTATTATCCCCGAATCTGTATTTGTCATTTTGGGTTGCTCTTTTTGCTGATGCATTCGGTTCTCTTGCAGTTTATTTGTAGTCTTTTTTGTCACTCTTTTCAGCTACCATTCGTAGGTTGTCTTGTAGTTTCCTTTCCGTATCTGTATTCAGCATTGTATCATATGTGTGTCTTAGGTAGTTTAAATTGTGGCCTCCGCATACAAATTCTGGCATAACATATGGTGTCCTCAGACTAGTCTCGCTGTACAAATTGAATTCTTGTCTTACACCCCTTTTCATCTTTGTAAATTTGCTGAATTCCTAATCTTTTGGTATGCCGGCAATTTGCTGCCAGTAAAAATTCATAATTACTCTAATGCCTTTCCCAAGAATGCTACTGATCATCTCCACCAATTCAATGTCGCGTATTTTGTCGGACGCCTTTGCATAAAATATATGTACAAGTACTTCTTGTATTGCCATTTCTTAGGGCATCCTAATCATAAACATGGCGTTCCTTGTTCCAGTGTCACTGACGAACACGCACTGTTATTATCGTATCTCTGGCCTGAACCTGCTTCTCGCTCTATTCATCAGGATTCGGACGATCAGTTCTGAATTATGGCTCATTAAGCTGATATTTCGGTGTAGATCGCATTCGTTTGCACCTGGCTTTTTTAGGCAGTGCTATGAAAATCGACATGCATATGTCGTCTGGTATTATACAACTATTATAGATTTAATTTATTATTTATTTAATTTTCTATATGCCGAATTCTACCACGGCTATCAGGAGCTGTATTACAATGCCGACTGGAACAACTGCTTTTTTATATTCAGTTTGGCCATTGCAGCTTCAATTTCAGACTTTCATATTTCCGATGCGTCCTCAACTCTCTGTATTATCGGATGCACTCTCTTGTCGTAGAGAATATCTTTTATATACTTCTTTTTCCAATATTATACTTTCATCCATAAAGCTTATACATCCTGATGAGGAGCAGGTGTTTATCCTGTCAGTTCTTTTATCTCTTCATCCATGTCTGCTATATTAGTCCTGCTCAGTCTCTTTACATTGGCGCATTTGTCGTTGAGCTATTCCTCTTTAGCTTGTTTGCATTTGTTTCTTATTTCCTTGTATAGTTTCCTGTATTCCGTTCCATGATTTGGCACCTTATTGTGTCGCCTTTAAACCATGCCAAGTACATCTTCAGTCATCCACTCATTTTTTCGTCTGCATCTGATGGTCTTTCGGACAATGTTGTTTGCTGATATCAATAGAGTTTTCTTTAATGTGTCACATTTCATGTTTATGTTTACAATTGGTTATTCGTATCGGTTTTTCACACGCTTAGTTAATTTTTCATGCAGGTTGAGGTTATTTCAATCATGTCGAGAATCACTTTAGTCATACACTCGTTTTTTCTTTCGCGTCTGATTTCTTTTGGGGCAACGTTGTTTGCTGATGTCACCATCGCTTCCTTTAATGAGTCTAATTTCGAATATATTTTTTCAATTTCTTCTTTCACGCTGTTGGTGTATTCTTTCTACAGTTTGATGTCATTCACGAGCATATTTAATTTCAGTCGTGGTGGTGTTCTAAGCTTCTTCGTTTTTCGGAGTTGTAAAAAGTTACAACAGTCAGTTCTGTTATCAAACTTATAGCTGGAGTATGAAAACGCAGGTATATACCTTTCTGATGGTTATTCTTTGCGAAACAAAACCTAAAATATTCGGTCTAATTCAGAAATCGGTTCGGCAATTTTTCTTTTAGTGTGGTTATCATTTCATCTATCTGCATATCCTAAAACATTAACGAACATAAAACGGTGTTGAATGGGCGCTGTTTATAATTTCTTAAACGAAAGTAGTCAAATTACTCAAAATTACTTCTATTAGCTTTCATTATAATTTACATGATATGTTATAATAGTGGATTTATAGACATATTCTGCGTAACTCTTCGTCTAAGCGTTAGAGAATATTTGTAAAAAAAATATTTACAAACAAACTTCTAAATCCAAGAGTCGCTGATCATAAATTAATGTTTCTATATTTCATTTTCATTTTTCAACTACGAAAATATTTATATTATTTTGTTGAAGAAATGATATCCTAAATATAGGTTCTTGATATACTTATGAGGACACAAATTTAATTATTTTACCTGATATTTTCGGAATAAAAGTAACAAAGAGACCCTTGGACGAAGTAATGTTATATGGCATTCTATGTACATGGCGCTGCAAAATTAGGTGTAGAGTAACATCAATGTAAGGATCTCACCTCTATGAACTTCTGATTCTACGAATGAATAAATGATATGTATATACTGGTTTTATTAATGTATACCTTTTTCTTCTATATGCCCTATCCTTTTAGGATATAAACGATCATTATTGCAGAAACTCGACCGATATATATATATATATATATATATATATATATATATATATATATATATATATATATATATATATATCGGTCGAGTTCTATCACGGCCAGAAGTAAGTGGATGCGTCTAGCCGCACTGATGTGCTGTGATTCACCGAAACAGGCTTGTATGTGGATGACTAATATATTATGCACTTATTACGATTGAGCTCTCTAGAGAAGCAAATTTTGAAAACAGTTTCAACTTCTGCGATACATGCATTACTCTCTAGCAATGAATTGAGCGTGTGATTGGCGTGTGTACACTCTGCGTATATACAACACGTTAAAATTTCGCTGATCTAGTTCCATGCGCCTACGGCTTAGTGGGTAGCCACTCTGACTGACATTAAATCGGTTGAGTTTCGATCGCTGCGAGAAGCAAGTGGATGTGTTTAGCCACATCGATAAGCTGTGATACAGCGAATCAGTCTCGTATGTGGATGAATATATCTATGAATACAAGTATATATGTATAACATAGTGATGATCCACGTATACTGTCTTAATATGTATAGGAAAGAATATTAATAAAAAGTTTTGAATTTAAAAATGTACTTTTTTGGGACAGTATTTCTTTATTTTTATTATTGTATTTTATATTTCAGACCGCCCTCGGTCCTTCATCAGAAACGAGTGATTTTTAAATTTGAATTAGAAACGTATTTCACGATAGCGTCCGAATATTTTTTTGTTTATATCACGTGGTGTGTTTGTTCACAAAATGCGGCACGTCCTTAGAGAAAGTCTGTTTTTTTAGATAAAAATTTCTTGGGATATCTGAGAAAAAAAAAATTAGCTATTGAAATCTTTGTAAAGATTCAACACACCTAAGTCCCTATTTAACCCTATCTTGTGTGTATTTAATTTTAAAATCCAGTATTTTTCTTTCTTTCTGCGTGTGTATGTAGAACTAAAATTGGAGTCTATTAGTAAACATTTGCAATTTTCCAAAGTATGATCAGGTTGATTAAAATGGGCTGCAATTGGGGAGTATAGATTTTTTGTCGTATATTTAGTTTGTGATTATTGAAGCGAAATCTAAAGCTATTACCGGATTCGCCGATATATCCAAATATATACGGGGCTAATCGAGCAGAAGAGAAAGTATATGATGTTTTTGCTGTCACAAGGTTTGGTGGGTGTAATTTTATTTTGGTGTTGGGTACAGAGAATGTTTTTTCTGTTATTAAATGTTTACAAATTAAACAGCGAGGCTTCCCACATTTTAAATTCACTGATAGGTTTGTATTGTTTAAATATTTGTTAGAAGTGAGGATCATTGATAGGTTGGGTGTTTGTTTCTTTGCAGTTATGGGTGGTTTATCGAAAATGTCTTTGATGTTTTTGTTTGATTGGAGGTTCCTGTAATCATTTTTTAAAGTTTTGATAAGTGTGTAGGAATATTGATTATGGTTAAAAACCATGGGAATTCGGTTTTTATCTTTTCGTTTTTTGTATGTGAGAAGTGTGTATGGGATACACATTTTTTCTATTAAAATAAGCAATAAGAAAATACATAAAAATATTATATTATAGAAATTTTGGAACAAAACGGCATTAGAATTTAAATTACATTTTTATATTTCTCACCCAAACAGTTAAAAACATAGAATAAGAACATTCTAGAAAAATAGGATCGGAAGTCAATTAACAAAAAATATTTAGGCCCCAAAACAAAATAGTAAAATACAAATCTGATTGGTCAATAAATGTCTTCACACCTAAATGTTAGGAAGATTGATCCACTATTATGGTATATAAATAACACACAGTTAGGAAGAAAAGGAGTTCAGTCACCAAGCTAGCCATTAAGTCAGCATGTAACCAATACTTTGTCCGGCCAAGTCATACTTCCACACCAAAGTTCATGACCTAGCTACAGATGGCCGTGAAAGGAAAAACCCGACAAACTTTCTTTCATCAACGCGACATGCTGTCGCCACCCGAGATGAACTTAATGTAAGTAAGAACGACTTATTTACGGACTCCGTTAATATAAACTTACACACGCCTTTAAACAAATTTAACTTCTTGCCAAACTTTATTTTAAAAAGGTAATTTTTCACATCTTGTATTTTATTTGTTTCCACATGCTAATTTTATTTTATACATATTAAATTGTTTGTTGTTTAATGTTCGTTGTGACTTATTCCATTTCCTTTGCGCGATTGTAAAACATTGTGTTGTATTTGTTGGGGAACTAATCTCGAGAGCAATACCCGTAAAATACGGAAGCACATCAACCAAACACTTACCAAAGCCCCTACATGTGCTACGATCTATGTGGATGGCTTTATGTAGTGCTTCCTTTATTATTTTTATTTTTATTTTTTATTTTTTTATTTTTTTTTCTCAGATATTCCAAGAAATTTTTATCTAAAAAAAACAGACTTTCTCTACGGACGTGCCACATGTTGTGAACAAACACACCACGTGATGTAAACAAAAAATATTCTGACGCTATCGTGAAATACGTTTCTAATTCAAATTTAAAAATCACTCGTTTCTGAGGGCGGTCTGAAATATAAAATACAATAATAAAAATAAACAAATACTGTCCCAAAAAAGTACATTTTTAAATTCAAAACTTTTTATTAATATTCTTTCCTATAGTATATATATATATATATATATATATATATATATATATATATATATATATATATATTTAAATTATGGAATATATGAGAATACATACTAGTAGTAGATATTATTCATATGTTAATGAAACTATGTAATATAAAGAAAGTTATTAAATATATATAAATGCATTACGCAATCATCAATTATTTATTTTAAACTAACCGTTTAAGCGTTTTGAATTTATATTCACATGATATTCGTGGAAGTCAGATTTTATAATATTTTATTCCTATTTTTGTTTTAACAAAAGCATAATATATATAAAAAAAATTACATGAATATGAAAAATGCTTTAAATATAATTAAAAAAAAATATGAAAATTCAGGAAGATGAATATAAAGTGAGATAAACACCTGAGAAATATTTTGATACATACTTGTATTCCCATATGTATATTTATTTTTTTTGTTCCTACTTTTCGCTCCCTACAACTGAGCAGGTTTCTTAGGTGTAATATCACATAATACCTTGTTTCTTATTTTTCACCTGAATATGGAACCTTCTGATTTATATTATTCTTGAAATATATTTTGTTTCTCGGCAGAAAATATTACAAACTGGCAATAATTACACAAAATCGAAAGGGTAATGAACAGTAGGAGAGGGCAACTTTACTTCTTAATAAGCATTATTCAATCATTTATAGCACGGATTTGAATGGATTTAGATCAGAAATTCTTTACCACTAGACGAAAAAGTATGAAATTCATGTATGATTTTTTTGAACTAGTTCATAAAGTAAAAATCAGAAATACAAACCAATGATCTACCAAAAAATTACGATAATCTGAAAAAAAGTTTATTAAATCGGGCAAGCCGGACAACCATTATTTTGTCAATTTAGAGACACACGACAAAACTATCCTAAGTGAGATTAACAAAAATTACAAACAGTCATATATTAACTAGAAATTTGGTATCAGAAGTAGCCAAAACACTGACAGGGATGTTAGGTAGATGGTAGATTTAAATATTACATAAACAACAGGAATGCATTCCAACTAATGACTGCAAATAATTTCAGGTACAACACAAAATAACGATTACTATACTCTTTCTGAAACTATATGGAAAGAATTAGCCAAATTACTATTGAAAAATTTTCCAAACTCACGAAGAATGCATAGGTATGAACAAATGGAATAACCTAACCCGAGGCAAATGATACTTCCACGAGAATAATAAAGAAATATGAATGTATTTTCATTAACTTTGATATTTGTGACATCTGTATATCTATCACTTAAAAAAAAATTAACCGACACGTAGAAATTACTCTTCCATAAGCAATCAAGTTAATAATATAGCCAAATAAGCACTAAAAATCTATTTTATTCAACAATAGATGTCAGTGGACAAGAATAGCATTGCTATAGGAGCATATGGCTCTGTAGAGGTCTGTTTATTTTCGGCATTTTTAGCGGAAGAATCTAAGGCGCATCTGTGAATTAAACAACACCAGTCTTTAGAGATAAAATAAATTAGTACTCCTCAGTAAAACAAGTCGACAACAGTTAGATTTAGAAAGAAATTAATGAGATTTTTGATAAGAACGATTTAAATCTAACCACCACCACTAACTCCAAAGTAGTATACTTCTTAGATGTAACATTCCATCTGAAATTGACCTGTGCAAAATATATGCTAAAGATTTACACCATTACAAATACATCAACAATGAATCAAATCACCACCACACTTGCATACCTTCCAATTTTGTTTCTGTACTTACACTAGTTATAAGGATGTTTTTTACTACTTCACAATTAAATATACTGATGTATTAAAATAAAGTAATTTCAACACTGTTTTAGAATACACTGTTATGAATGAAGTAGCAGAAATAAGCGGAAATTGCGTAAATGTATCGTTATATAGTTTAACCAACACTTCAGCAGTAATGTCTAAATAAACTTTAGAAAACACTTCATAAGTTTTATTAACAAACATTTATACAATTCACCACACTAAAAATAATTATCAAAAACAACAAAGTTAAAGTTCGATCCACTTGTGAACAGAATTTTATATATATATTTTAAAATGCAATGATATGATATCAAATAAACGCCTGGCCCACCTGTTACACTACCACTAATAATAGTGTCAATTGAAAAATAATTGCAATTGCTGTGTACATAAAACGTGCCCATTTAATGATAAGTGTATATCCGAAAGCATAATTTATAGAAGTTTTGATTTTTTTGTGTATATTATTATTGATGACTATAGTGTATTTTTATCTAACTTTTTTTCCTTTTCTCCGGCATCTTGTGAATTTTAGTCGTTTATATCTGTGGACCTAAATTCCTTTCATTCTTATTCATTTTGTGTGAGTATATATTTTTTACATAATTATATATTTCTGTGATTGATATATATTCTTTCTATGTCCCCTATTTTGTGTCTGTCTAACTCAAAAATTATTGTTGTGTATATTTTCTGATAAGTTATGTATGAACAAATAAAAGTTTCACTTTCTCTGTATTATGTGCGATCTGATATATCGATTTTCAATTAAAAGTAATGAAA
The DNA here is from genome assembly GCA_037127315.1 of Ascarosepion bandense. Lineage (NCBI taxonomy): Eukaryota > Metazoa > Mollusca > Cephalopoda > Sepiida > Sepiidae > Ascarosepion > Ascarosepion bandense. The sequence goes on along the minus strand of JBBBDQ010000521.1, from coordinate 605,628 downwards.
GTTTCACTTTCTTTATAAAAACGTTTTTTTAATATATTCTGATTGAATTAATTTATTTTTAACAATCTGAATGAGACAATGGAAGTAAACTTACATTATCAAAATAAATCTTGATTTATAACCATCTAAATATGTGTAGAGGTTTCATTTCAATATTTTATAATGCTCTGGATAATTAAAAGGAAAAATTTTATTAATTGGATAAATTCATTTGATTTATTCTCTCCAACTTTACAGATTTTTCATTCTCTTTGATATATCTATTTTCCACCTCCCCCAGAATTTCAGCTGGCCCTTCGGTTAGCCCTTCTACTTTTATAAGTTTGAAAACTTTATGAGACTTATCAGTCTCTGATATTGATAAGATTTGATTTTTAGCCTTTTTCTCTCTGCGTTTTCTTTTTAAATTAGCTTTTAAAGGACACATACAAAGACCAAATTGAGAGAAAAACAAGAAAATTAAAACAACTAGATCGAGAGAAATGGACATGTTATTAGGGAGTGAAAAAGAATTTAATTAGAATTAATACCCCAAATTTGATGTGTAGATACATAAGCATTCAATGATTTATGGCTGAGTGAAACAATTGGTTAGTAAAATACTTATATTTGCTATTACTTTAGTGGTGTAGTATATTAGTGAAACACTGCATGCGTTTGTCCGCCTCTTTTATTGGAAAAGAATTAGCGGTTAAAGAGTTTCCATAAAATGTTTTCGTTTGAGTAATTTATTTACACTTTTAATTAAAGTAAAAAATTTATGTAAAAATTTTAGTCATTTCCTCATTGCTTTTTGTTTGTTGCTGAGTTCATAGAATCTACACACAAACACACAGACAGAGGCGCGTGCGCAAATATATATATATATATATATATATATATATATGATATGCATAACTAATGAAGCCTTTGACGATAAATAAATAGGTAGATATACAAAGCTGATACTTACGACTGCCAATCGTTTTGTCTTTAATATTGATTACTCTTTCGTTTCAATATATTTTAAAAGTATTTTAAAAGCGCGTTTAGGTATAGTAGATGTCGGCTCAGAACGACAAATCGGGGATCCGAATTTGAAATCCAGTTGAATTCATTCCATTCATTTATACGCAAATAAACTTGGGAAAGGTATTTATCCATCTCTTCCACACACTTAGGTGTTGAATAACAGAATAGTTTGGATTATACTGCTTTGACTGGCAACCAGTCTACAGCAGAAATTAATGGCAAACTACTGCTGGATAATCTTCTACTCAGTCAGAAAAACTCTATTCGAGACATGATCGCTCAAACATGTATCACGTATGGCAGCTAACTGACTGACTGACTCATTTTGTATGCATGTGTGCTAATATGTGCATCGTCATATATAACTTTCAATTCGAAAAATTAAATTTCTATGATCTATATGATTATCTCAATACTAAAGGGATTTATAACAATCTATAATTATCAGAAAATAAATACAAAGCTAACGTTAATTCACTTTTAATATCTTTACACTTATCAATTCTAACATATTTTAGCCCATTTTGAAAAAATAAGACATACTAAATAAATAAATATAATATTAATTCTGTTAAAGTACTAAGAACCGTTTCATTTCAGAATTCCATCTGCACAGAAGTTCCTTTCTTAAAATGATTGGCACTTACCCGACCGTGCATTACTCTTACAAACACGGTGTAAAATCTCACCTAATGGTGATTCTATCTAATCCATTACAGGAAGCGACTTTTTCGGCCTGTGAGCACTGGCAATTCGGTGTAATGTACACAGAAAAGCAATTACACGCGTAAAGGAATTGTGCCTCGTTTGGCTATGCACTCGATGAGATGTTCTGATTGATTAAGGTTAAACCAATAACCCCTTCAGCGCACTGCTCCGCGGAAAATTGATGGTACATTCCCACTTAAATGATGTATTACTGGGTCCGTGTTTGAAGATGGGGGTTATTGCGTAAACAACAAGTTAGATAGTCGCATCGCCAGGGGCTCGGCGTGATAAATGCTGACCGCTCCAGTGATATTCCGTAATATTATGGCTTATAATTTTGTGTTTTATTGTTTGATTACGGTTAGAGCTTGCTAGCTTTTGCCAAATAGTTCTAAACAATAAACTATGTTAAAAAATGATCGCGCTTATTTAAAAGATCGATTGATTAATTTTTGTATAGGAGAGTTATAACAAATCTTTCCAAGACAATATATATATATAGAGAGGGAGACAGAGAAAGAGAGAGAGAGAGAAAGCGAGAGAGAGAGAGAGATAAAGAGATAGATGGTAATTGGAAAGAAACCTCGTATTTTATGTATGAGTGGCCAGCCAGGTAACTTAAATTAACATACTGCAAATTTTTGGTAGACCAAATGTATTATACGAAGCAAATACTTTGGAACAACATGAAAGGAAAATAGAAATTTTATCTGTCATACCGCAAGAGTTACTGGCGAAATTAATTAACAGGATATCCGGGCGGCCTGAGATGCTGAGATGTCAAATCAGTCGCATTTCAATCGTGTTTAGAAGCAATCGAGTGTTTAAGCGTACTGATAAGCTGTGATACAGAGACACACGACTGTCCGCTCATATATATATATATATATTGTTAAATATAACAAACAGACAATAAATGCCTCTTATGTTTAAACATGAAGCGTTCTAACATCTTATTTTGGCTTTAATTTCTTGTGAAAATGAAGAAAACATTGTCCAAATCTGGATATTTTTTATTTTGATGGTTCTAAACTCTTGGCACACTTGAGCCATTTCAGAGTGGTTGCAGGGGCGATGACATAGAGGTAGGCATCATCAAAGATGATATTTCTTGTGTTGACATAAAACAATTATATGGGACGAAAACAGTCACTAATTAACAGACGCAGGTCATAAACTTGTATTGCACTTCTATGATCTTACACCACGTGTGAGACAGATTTAACAGCAGAACCATATGTCTAAATGCAATGTAATGCGTTGTGACTAATTTGAAATGCTATTTTATTGCGTGTGGGTTGTTTTGATTTATTGTTTTTGTTTGATTCATATGAAGGTTCTTGTACTATGTGTTTTTGTGTGTAAAAAATGTGTCTAATTTTACATACATGGGCATTTTTTCTAAGAACTGTTTTTTAATTGAACTATAAGAAAGATGACTGGTAAGTTTACGTGAGAGCGTAGTTGTAGTCAAAACTAATATATGTAGTGGCTTCAATTATAGTATCAGGTATGTGAATTGATACATTACATTGGTTTCTGTCGAGAATTTAGTTGTGTTGGTGTAGGGTTATTAGAGATCATGAGGTCAACTGTTTTAATTTTTTGTAAAATACCTTAAGCTTCTCGTTGGACTTGTAACTGAGAACAAGTGAAATGTATCGGCCATGTTTGTCTTGAAAGTTTCGCTTAACCTTCGTTCTGTGAGTTTTGTATGCATGCCTGTTAATTTTCTATTTGTTTTTTTTTTTTCGTAGCTATCTATATCTTTGGGAATTTGTATAATTGTAATTTTCATTTGAAGGCATCTTACTTTAATTTTAGAAATTCATTTAATTGTTGTTTTCATGTGAAGGTATTTTAATTTAAATTTGCGATTTAATTTTTTTTACTTGAAGGTATTTTAATTCAATCGTGGGGACTTATTTAATTGAATTACTGTGTTTATTTCTAAATTATTTATTGTTTAGAATTTAATTAACTGTTTTATTTTGAAAATATTTTAATGTTTGGAATTCATTGTCCCACACATTTTATATTTTGTTTCTCACATCGCAGTGGTTAAATAAAAAAATGTTAGTCAGCTCTTTCAAAATCTTTTCGTTTATTGTTAATTCATTAAAAGGACAGGGGATGTATTGCTTCACTGTTGGCTTGGAAGGCTTCATCCGACTTATACAAAGTTAAAAGTTCGTAAATGCTTCTATTTTCTTAATTTTTATTTAAAGAAGTATATAGGAACTTCTATGACCAGGTTCACAAGCCTCCCTATCTTTTTGACAAAAATACAGACGAATGTCATTTCCTGGAGAGGAAGGGATCTCCCGGTTCTCTCCACTCATCAGGTTCTAGTGATAAATCTGTCGCAATCATTTTGTAGCATTTGGGCATGGTGACAATGTCTCTTCATTTTGAGGGTACCAGGTTGGCTGATTCCTGGTTGCTGATCCCGACTGATAGCTAGAAGCCTTAACTCTTTCGTAGCGTCAAGAGAGGCTGCTTTGATCAACAAGTGAATAATATCGGGTTCTCTGTGAGGCAATCCTGAGACCATATTATGTTGCAGTCTGCGGCAGCTTCTATCCCAACCTTTCTATATAGAGCGACCGACTGATACTATTGTGGGCCTCTCTCCTAAGAAATCTCATTAACCATGAATTCAAAATACCATAATAGCAAAATTGAGCCACCACCCAAAAAACACTCCAACCAATCAACATCTTCACTAAGGTACGAGGTATACGTTCCACATTTTACAGTGTCGAATACTTCCTCCAATTAAACTCACCTGATATTCTAACCCTTGGCGAGATTAACCTTGATCCTTTTATCATCTCTTCTGAATTCCACATCCCTGGCTATCTTCTCCTTTAGGTAGGACTCCAATGTCCACATGCATGGGATTGGTGTTTACGTCAGTGTACGTCTTACTCTAGCTAGAGTGATCGCTCTTGAATCCCTACAGTATTCTTATATGAGCTTCCGTCTCTCTCTTCTAAGTTCCGTTAACTATCTCTTCTTTATCTACCCCTACCCTCATATCCCGACTTTTTCGTTTTTGAAAGCATCTCACTAATATTGACAAGGCCATTTCCTTCCATTTGTTGGCCCATATATTTGTGTTTGGCGATTTCAAAGCCCACCACGCCAAGTGGCTGGAGAACTCCGTCACATGACTTGCTGTTGTTCACACCATAAACTTTTCAATCACTCAGTCTCAGGCACAGGTGGTAGTGTTCCATAGGCGTTTCTCTAATGACCCTAACAGACACGACTTACTAATAGATCTCTGTATTAGTTCCATCTCAACATCTTGCAATGTCAAGCAACTCTGCTCTCTCGGAAACTCGGTAGTTTCCGTTAGCATCTCCTTCCCCTCCCACTCCACCCAAGAACCTGAGGCCAGCAGAATATCTTACTGCTACCAAGGAGCTGATTGGGACTCATTCCGCGATTTCCTCTTTGAGGCCCCTTGGAACAAAGTATTTACTCTTTCCGTTGAAGACTGTGCGGCTAAGGTCTCCAGTTGGCCTAAGCCTGGCATCGATGCTTTTATCCATGCCAGGAAGTTGATATTAAATCCCACTCAACCCCTGTCTCTCCCTTATCTGTTCGGCTGCCTTCGCCCACCGAAATCACTTCTACCGGCAGTACCGGAGTCACACGTCGGACCACGAAAGGCACCTTTTTCCCTAAGCACGCAATGAGTGCAAAAATATACTTAAAGGAGCTAAGTTGCTGTTTGCAGCAAGAATGAAGCAGCGCACAGCATCCCGAAAATTCGTCATTAAAGACTACCGGAGACTCTGTAAAAGTGTGATTAACAGCAGTAAGCTATCAAACCTCGACTCAAATTAATAAATGCCTTCAACAGCCAAGGCAGAGTGGCTCGTTCGCAGATTCTCCAATAACTCTTCAATGGACACGTCTGGAGTATCTGTACCTGACTTCCCAAACCGAACCGAGGCCCAACTGACTAACATACATTCCTGATGAAAAATTTAAGACCACTTAAAAATCTTTAAAAAGAATTTTTTATGGATAGATTTTAAATTCCTCCCACTTACGGTTAACAATACTACAATCTAAACGTTTATAGAAAAAAAAAAAGCTACATTCCAAACATTTTATTTAGAAATTTACATTTTTATAAAATGAGGTGATTTACACATGATCAAAATTATAAGATCAGGTGTATAAATTGTTATATCTATGGTAATTCCAATGTGTTATTTCAGTTAGAGATTAGCAATCACTGCGTAAAGGTGTTACCATGCCTAAAGCAAGCAAACATACCAAAGATGAGCTTTTTCGAATTCTAGAATTCCATATACAAGGTTTGTTACAGCGGGCAATCGCAGCTAAAGTCAATCACAGTAAAACTGTGATTTGCAACTTTCTAAAGAACAGTGAGAATTATGGAAAAGCAGAATCCTCTGGTATGCCCCCCAGAATTTCTCCTGCATTGAGTAGGAGAATAAGACGTGTTGTTATGAAAGACGGGGGACATTCTTCTAGTCAAATTAAGACAGTCGCAGATGCTGATTGCAGTCCCATACCCATCAGACGACACTTAAGACAAAAAGGCATGGTAAATAAAAAACGTAAACAAATTACTTGGCTGCTTCCTCGTCACAAGGTGGACCGCTTAAAGTTTGGTCGTGAATACCAAACATGGGACGTTGAGAAGTGGAAAAAAGTCCTGTGTTCTGATGAGAAAAAATTAAATCTCGATGGTCCTGATGGCTTCCAACGATATTGCTATAACAAAAACATGCCTCCTAAAATTTTCTCCGCACGTCATAGTGGTGGAGGGTCCCTAATGGTATGGGTGCCTTTTTTTACAGAGGGACGATGGAGCTCCAGGTGATGCAGGGTCGTCAGATAGCGGCTGGTTGTGATAAACATGCTACAAAAAGCATCTTTGATGATGGAGGGCCATCGTTTGTGCGGGGATGGATGGTTATTCGAACAGGATAACTGCAATCCACGCTGCAAGACGGACCTTGACCTTTCTACAAGAAAATGGTGTCCATCCTTTGAGACATCCTGCATGCTCACCGGACTTGAACCCAATTGAAAATGTTTCCGGATGGATGACAAGAGATGATTACCGAAATGGCAAACAATATTCAACAAAAAATGAACTTCGTGAAGCCATCTTCAGAAGCTGGAGCAACATCACCCGCACCTTAATGGAAACGCTTGTTTCTAGCATGCCCGACAGAATTTTTGCAGTCATCAAAAGCAGTGGAGGTAGACTTCATTATTAAATTTGGTTGTTGAATATTTTCATAAATTTTTGTACAATTTCGTAGAATTTTTGTCTTTGATTTTATAATTTTGATCATGTGTAAATCTTCTCATTTTATAAAAATGTAAATTTCTAAATAAATGTTTGGAATTTAGCTTTTTGTTTCTATAACTTTTTGGATTGTAGTATTGGTAACCTTAAGTGGGAGGAGTTTAAAATCTATCTGTAAAAAATGTATTTTTAAAGATTTTTAAGTGGTCTGAAATTTGTGACCGGGAGTGTATACATTACTCCCTCGGTGTTCTCTAAAATAATTTCCAAGCTTGACACCCATAAATTGATCAGTGGTTAAATAATCCCAATCAATGTTTTAAAGACAAGTGCTCCTGAACTCTCCACTGTTCTCTCTAAACTCTATAACTACTGCCTCTCTGCTTCTTACTTTCCTGCCTGCTGGAAATCCTCGTCTGTGGTTCCTAACCCTCCGACCCCGTCAATTATCGCCCTGTCACACTCCTAGCGATCTTTGACAAATTGTTCGGAGCTATCATCAACGCCGAGGTTTTACAATATATCTCATCCACAGATACTTCTCTGATAAACAGTATGCTCTCTGCTTCAACGAGTCTACTGCTAATATGCTCACGAGCATCAATTATTATATGCACCAGGCTCTCGACAAGAACGGCGAAGCCGGAATTGCTGCCCTAGATATTTCCAATGTGTCTGACAGTACCTGGCATACTGGCCTTCTCTGCAAGCTGCTGGGCTATGGTGTAACTGGCCAATCCAGTTTTTCCTTTCAAATCGTACACTGAAGATAGTATTTAGTAGACTTGTCTCCCAGTACTACCACACGAACGCAGGTGTCGCTCAAGGTTCTCTTCTGGATCCAACGCTTTTCCTTATCTACATTAACGATCTGTCCGATATAATAAGATACCAAGATGGATTATACGCTGACGGCACTACGATTTAATTTCGCCTCGATCAAAAGTCTGCTTAAAAAGCAAACCTTGCTGCAGAACTTGAAAAGGACATCCAATCATTGGTGAACTATGGCAAGAAATGTCTCGTAAGTTTTAATGCTTCCAAAACGAAGCTGCTGTCTATTAACCATCACAGACAATCGCTCCTAACGCCCATTATCATGGATCAGGCTAGTTTCCTGGAAAGTAGAATATTGCACCTCCTCGGGTTAACTCTCACAACAGACCTCAATTGGAATGACTATATTGAATCTTTAACTAAATACGCTGTCAAGAAAGTCGTTTCTCTGTGCAGAGCCAGCAGTTTTTTTCCGTCTGAAACAATCCTGCACATATCCAAATCTACCACCCGCCCGTGCATTTAATACAGCTGCAATATCTGGTCCGGTGATTCTGCTATCTAGCTAGGACATCAGTCGGCGATTCTAACTCTATGGGCGCTCGGTAGAACGGGGAAACATTTAGCGTGTGATATACCATGTAAATATACACCACTAGCTAATATTGATAAATGAACGATGCGTAGATTGTAATATTTATATATACATTATACAAAAATAAGACTCATCTTTGTGACTCTGCATCAACTCTAGATTAAATAATTTTTTTCTTGACAGCAGCTTCTATATTGGGGTACTCATTGGAAACCGAATAACCGCCGTTATATTTATATGTACAAAGAAATGCTGAAAATGATGATATTATTATCTTTATATTTCTTCCATACAATGTGTAAAAAAAACCGTTAGTCGACCTCATACCAAATTCTTATAACATTTGCATTGTATTATTATCTATATGTTCTTTTTTTACAATTATCTCTCATTGAAACAATAAACTGGTTGAGGGAAGCATCATACTGTGTAAAATAAGAATGTCATTCTTTAGAATAACGAGAGCTGTTCTAATGACCTCTCCTCCTTGCTATTGCACCTGCATGAGTTTAAACATACTGCTTGATGAGTAAATAGGTCTCAATAATGTACTGTTAAAATAGATGTAACATATTTTCTTATATTTTCTTATACTTTTATTTTTTCGGGCTCATCACACACGTACATCTTTTATGTTTTCTTGTTTTCTGCCAAATACAGTCTACAAAGTCTTTTCTCTCATCCTGAAAAAGTTTTCTATTTACTAGTTTTTTGTCAAATAAATTTTAAAAAAATTATTTTCTCATCCTGTATCCTCATTTTTTTTATTGTATTATCTTTTCGCTGAATATTTCTCGCTCTATTTCACTGCCAGTTATCCCTTATAATCTTAGTAGAATTATCGGTTGGGATAGCATGATTTGATATTTGTTAAAAGCTTTCAATTATATATATCAGAATAATTTGTTTCTTTCAGAAATGTACATGCATACTGAAAATATATGGTACCTCTACTGAAACTTAGAAGATTTTTTAATCATGCGAATTAAATATGTATATCATATCTGATTCAGTTAATGTAGATCCTTGGCTGTATATATATATATATATATATATATATATATATATATATATATATATATATATATATATATGGACTTATATAAGTTTTTTTGGGTGCCACTAAACGTCCCAAACTAAATATGCCTTGAAACACATAACCCGGATCTTTACAAAGTAAATAGATGACATCAATAATAATATATTTTCCCCACACCAAGTTTACGTGAACATTTAGCGGCTTATATGAAGCAAAAAAGGAGACAGAAATAATTCAAATGTCACTAGAAACATTTTTCATATTAGAGTAAAATCCCTTCCACTGTTAGTACAAAATTTTAATAAACTCTCACGCATAATTAAAGGCAATGATCGAAAATATATGTTACAAAATTGATTAATGAGTCCAAATTTTGTCCTATGTTAAATTTTTGTTTAATTTTTTTAATATTCTTATATATATATATATATATATATATATATATATATATATATATATATATATATATAAGTACTTTCTTAATTTCTAATTGCTTATGGTAACAGATCCGTGTTTCTAATTGGGATGTCGTTAATAAACATCTTGAAAACCGTAAGGCGTAGAATAGAGCCTTGAAGGAACAAATGTTTACTCTCGCAAAGATAAATCATCTGCCGAGGCAGACAAAAAAAATAAAACCCTCGCTGAAGAAGGTGAAAAGGACACCCATCCCTGGTGGACTAGGGCAGGCTTGTGAAATTTAATGCTTCCAAAACGAAGCTGCAATGTATTAACCATCACAGACAATCGCTCCTAACTTCCCATTAACATGGATCAGGCTAGTCTCTCTGAATGTAAAACACTGCGCCCCTTTTGTTAAGGTTAACACACAGATCTCAAGTAGAATGACTATATCGAATCTATAGCTAAATCTGCAGCTGATAAGGTCGGTTCTCTGTGGAGTGCCAGGAAGAAACCATCTTACACATCAAAAGTGCATTAAATTCTGCTGCCATGTCTGGTTGGATGCGTCTGCTATCTACTGAGGGGACCTTGGCAAAATCCAACGGATAATCTTTAACGTGAGTGATCCCCACTTGGCAGTTCCGATACAGTCACATTCTCACTAGCGCAATGTTGCTTTCCTGTGTCTCTACTACAAATACTTTCACGGGTTCTGCTCTTATGAACTTACTTCTCGATTGTTGCCTATATATGAATTTACTCGTGTCACTAGATTAGCAATTAAGTTCCACGCTTTTACTGTGAAACCAATAAAATGTAAACACAAATTCTACTCCATCAGCTTCTTTACTCCTACCTCCCACCTGTGGAACCGCCTTTCGGTTTACTTGCTTCCTCGACAGCTACAATGTCCAAGAATTTAAATGTAAAAGCAATAGTCATCTCTTAACTCAATAACATACACCCTCTCTCTCATGCACTTTCTCCGTCCACTCCACTTTCATCAGTATTCTCATCCTTCTCTAACCCACTTCCTGACATCCCCTACAATTTTATCTTTTTCAAGTAAAGTTTTAATTTTTAACTACTTCTTTATCCTTAAAGTAGACATTTCCTACCATCACCTGATAAATTCATATCCGAGAGTTTATTAATTAATACCATAATTTAAATGACTTTCGAAGCTTATGTTATGTAATTTTAATATATATCTTATAATATGTGTGATGTAATTTTATGTCTGTCACACATTGGACTTTTGATTTTATAATCTTATGCCTTCTCGACAATACAAGAGAATCAAAGATCTTGTTAAGATAACATGCAGAATCCCATCAGATGTTTGGATTTAATATAGTAAATAGCATCCAATTCAAAAAAAAATATTGAGTTGAACACATCAAAAACTTAAATACATTCATTTACATGAGAATAGAAACCTATGTCGAAAAAGCCCACTAAAATGTCTCGTAACGCATAGAATTAAAACATAACATAAATTTGATTAAAAAAATAACACTAATAAAGTAGGAAAAAGCTTTACTACGAAGTATATATTTAGAAGAGATAGAAAAAAATCCCATTGATAAACAAGCACCAAACGGATATTTTCATATAACTACATTCATTCATCTCATACTCAAAGAATCTGTGCTCTATGTAGCGTAAGACATTCATAAAAAACCATCGAGCATCCTCCAATCAAAATATGAACACGCGCAGACAGAATCAGAAATGATATATAGACGTTGTCACACACGCGTTATTATCCAAATTCCGCAAGACCATTTAGAATATTGATACACAAGTCACATTACTTGCTATTTTCGCTTATTTGCAGTTCTTTTGTCCGACAGGTTTAGTTGCGTTCAATTCTTTTTCCTGCCATATATCCCATGAATATTTTATGCCCAGATAGTTTCAATATTTTTTTCATTGTCGCTGCTGTTTTACAACTATACATTATTTTAGTTACAGCATCTTTCCGATCATAACTCCTACTTATCCTATTTCTTGTCATTCTTAACATTTTTCCACTTGGTATCTCTCCAGAACCCTGCCTCGCTATCTACTTTCTTGAGTCACTGAAGTACGTCTCGCGTTGCTGTCCCCTTTCTCTCTTTCCCTGTATCATTTCCGTGAGTATTAGATTTTCCAAGTCATTCTTCGTCATTATGTAACCCAGTAACATCTGCTTTCGTTTCTTGATGTTGAATATACGTTAACTTTTCGTTTGACTCATCTCCAAGATCTTGTCTTTGCTCACATGTTTGATCCATGTTATTCTCAGCATCCATCTGCAGAAAATAATATATTTTTTTCGAGTTCCTCGATCATCTTTAAAGAGATTGCCTATCACTGACTACCGTAGGAGAGGACAAATATCAGCAAATATTTCAGAAAATACTTGCTGTAATAATTTTGATATAATGATAGCGAAAAGATCGGTTTATGTTAGTTAATCGATGCCGTATGAATCCGAGAAAGACAAACGTAGATATGATTATCATAGTAATTAAATTATATATATACAGCCAAAATATTAGTTTAATAAAAAATAATTACGAGAGCAAATGCAGCCAAAATATTTACGGAAGTTACTGTAGATCTACGACGTGTATTTTTGGGACACTTAGAATAACAATTATTGTTCAAAAATAGTAACTTTTTTAAATCATGTTCGCATTATCGAGAAAATAATATAATAGAAACCTTTATTCAAAATGTTATAAGCTGCATATGAAATTCATTTTTAAGTCCCTATTACGCATAGAAAATTAAAAGCTGACATTTTCTCGGATATTAAAGCAATTTCGGAGGTGAGTTTGATCTACACGTATCTACACAAAAATAAAAAAAAAACGTACACCATGGAATAGATGATAGCCATCAACCGCCAACTAAGCGGTTGTCCAAACACATACTAGAGGGGATAAAACGTAACTGCCGACTAAGTCTTTTGTGTAAGCACGCTCGAATAAATTAGTCTGACCGTTATAATTTAATTTTGACCACACATTTGAGATCGAACTACGAACAGTTAATTACACGATAAAATAGATTACTGCATGGAAAATTGAACATTTTATTATTGCATATTTCTGAAAAAAAAATAACAACAACATATAAACGGTTATTTGAACTGACATTTTGCGTCTACTTTTCTTTCAGCAAATTAACGTTTTATTGTCACATTTGAAAATGCGTGGTCATAGTTGTTGATAAATGTGCGGAATCCTGATAATCACATAAAAATATTGATAGATAAAAGCATTAAAAAATATCATCAAATATAAGAATATTCCAAATGATGGGCACGTCTATTACTACGAATAAGAATTGATATAAAATCCATGTTTATTATTTATGTCTTGCATTAATTGATCTCATACGGCTATCACATTTTTATTTCAAAATATAAAATATGAACACTTCTAGAGCTATATTAAGCTGTCCGGTTAGCTATCAAATTCAAAACTGAAAATTTTAAAAGGGTTGTCATATGGATATCATTTGTAAAATATTAAAAAATAAGAAAAATGGAAGTTTATCCTGTTAATTTATTAGGCAGATGAATATGATTAATTTTTTTTGTATTATGTTATATAGAAATTAAACCTAAAATGAGTGTATTTAAATAAATTAAACAGCATGGTAACGAGAGAACATTTGAATTATTTACCTCGATTCGATATTTATGATGAGTTTTTTTTAATATCAAAAGAGAAAATAACTAGCTGGCCACATTCATCAACCTCAGTAATCCTAGGCTGAAAACCACAGGGTCAAACAAGAGGCAAACTAAATAAATAAATAATTTTGTCTTTGATTCCAAAATTAAAATGCCTAAACTTTACTGTCATTTTGCATTAATATCATCCGCACCTTCTATATTCCTAAATAATTTTACTTTCCGCAGAATCGTAGACAGCGGAGACCGTCTGTTTATTGTTTTATTTATATTACACAAATCGGCGTAGGGTGCGGTACATAATGTCGCCAACCATTCCTGTATGTCTTCGAAAATAAATCCATGATGGCATGACAAGAGAGTTAAACCGTTTGATGTTAGAGTATGTTCGTGTACGCATATATCAATAGCGGGTGGGTGTGCAACAAACCATTAATAAATAGCTGGGCTTGGAAATAATTCGAGGTTATGCAGTTACGTATGTGCTCGATTTTGATTCATAACGTTTAGCATTACGGATCAAAGATAACAGGCATATATTATAAAATGTTTAAAAAAATATGAAAAATCAGATGATTACCTATTTCGTGGGAATATTACATTACACACACACACACACACACACACACACACACACACATATATATATATATATATATATATATTCAGGGTTAGATTATATCCATATATCTGATATAAATTAATTATTTACACTATTTACATTTTTCGAAGTATTTTCCTCATCTTGGTTGGCATATTCATGAGATGTCGGTTGTTGTAAGCGCCGACCTTTTTCAGGTTATTGGAATTTCGTACAGAAACCTTTTTTCTTTGAGAAGAATAGAATCTTCTGATTTATTGTGTCATGCATCTTCAAGTTGTCTCTGTATCAAATATCTTCCTTTAAATCAAATCTCCAAGATTTTTCACCTTTACTATAGCAAGGTATTGAACTCAAATCTCTTTGGGAAATGTATGAATTCAACCCCCTCTACCCAGGTATGGGTTCATTTGCAAGACTTGTATCACTAAATCAGTACATACACGTCATGCACTCTAATAATAGTTTTTGGCATTAATTAACCAGCAAAATATTGACATACCGTAGAAAGCAGATCAATCGATCAATATCTCAATTTTAATGGCAACAAAAATATAATTATAATTAAACATATGTCTTGAAATAAATAAGAATTCAAATAATTGAAAAAGATAATATAAAATTATTATGACGAAATTTTTAATATTTATACACATGCAGAAATATCACTACATATTATAATATATTTCCTTCACATTTTTTATAAGGTAATATACTATTTTTCCAAATTTCAGCATTCTGGAAAATAGGAGTCGTTTTATTTAACCACGAATCTGTTAGCTATAATTGAAAAATGAATTTATAGCTTTCAAATATATTGATTTCTATAAGCGTTCTCTAAATAGGAAATAACAATTTTTCCATCAAGTAAAACTTTTTGAAATTTATTATTGGAAAATTATTTTGCAGGTGGCGGTTGTATGAATTCGTTATTCGTTTAAAGTTTTAATAATAATTACCAACAGCCAAATTAATCGACTTTAATCACTCAACAGCCAGATAAAAATATGTTTCCCACTCTGCTAAGAGTTGAGTAAAATGAATAGTAATTATGACAAAATAGTATCTGAAAAATAATGAAAAATACAAACAAATGAAAATGTCTAACGGAAAAAGTCAACAAAAATATTCAACTTCGTTTTAACAGAACTGAATTAACATTTGCCTCCTTTTAATAGTAACAGAAAAGATAGAGTTGGAGACGGGAAAGTGACTTTCAGTGCAGGCAGAAATGTAGTTCTTGTTTTAGAAATGAATTGTTCATGTAATTTGCTCAACAGAACGCAATTCGCTAAAAATGAAATGAATCCACAAAATTAAATCATGTTTGCCTATTGTGTGATGCGATGATTTATCGGTTAAAATCAAAGAGATGTGTATAATCATCAGTGAATTTATCATAATTTGTGAATTGTTTTAAAATTAAATGAAAATTACCAATAATTATAGCTGTTTATCCTTCTGAATTTTATACTAAATGCAATTCTTGTTATGAAAAACTTATTTGAACTTACTCTAATGTTAACTTATATACACGGTTTCAAATAAATATCACGAACCTTATCCTAATGTTATAATATTTCAATATTGGTACATTGCAGAGCCTTGAAAATTAACATATTTGGGATTATGAGAACCGATTACTATGTATTAATAATAAAACTGTATTAATATAATAATCTGAAATGATGACATGATTAAAACTTCAGTTAATTTTGTTAGAGATCCTTATTATTTTCCTTTTTTAGAGATACGTCAGAGACAAATAACCTTGCCGTAAAGATATTAATTTAGAAGACGTAAGATGTTTTAATTATATCGACTTGAAATTTAATAAAATGTTTTTACTCTCCCTTATATCATAATGTTTAAAAAACAAAAACACCTTCAAATTGTTTTCAGTTAATCTGGATGTTATCCTGTAGAAGCAGCTGAAGTCCGTATTATTTTTAACGTATAAATAGTAATGATTATTTATTTCAAGTATATTTTCTAAATTTCGAACAATCTCCAGCAAATCTGGCTCTAGAGTTGCGCAAAACAACCAATATCATATCTTTATCTAAGGTTTCGAGTCACAGGTAACATCATCAGAGATGAGTATATGTAAGTTAAACACACTGGAGGAATACTTGGAATTCTTATTTTGTTATCTCCAAGATGAAATATCTCTTCATTATTTGAAAGGCTCCTTTCTGCCTCTCACCAGCATAGATGATATTAACCTCAAGGTTTGTAAGAGCTTAGTGCTTCTCGTGCTGGAATTCTTAGCTGATATGAAGTGTAAATATTGCATTGAATATTGTGATAGATATGTTAAAAACATTTGTTAACAGTGATATACTATACAATATTTCTCTACAGAAAATCTCTAACTTATTTATAAGTACATCACTGGTCAACGTTTTAAAAATTGCTGTCACATATGGCCCGTAACTCCTGCTGTATATTTAGAGATACTTGATAAAATTGAAAGTAATATCAAAAACTAGCAGTAAGGCCCGGCATTTTTCTGGTGTAATGAAAGCTTTAAAACTAATCCATAGTCCTGAATCTCAGATTCTTTTTACGTTGGTATGAAAGACTAAAAGCAATAGTTGTTTGCTTTCAAAGCAAAACCGTAGATTGAAAGAAAAATGAATGAATGTATGTCTAATTTAGATTTTCGGTATCGAGTCAAACATTTTTTCCGTCGCAAACTGAATTTTCAAAGCTAAATAGATCCTTTGAGTAAATGCTATTATGGCTGAGACCAAGAACTACAATTATACCTACATACAGAAAAACCCGAATCAAAAACCAAAATAAAAGTTTCTGAAAACCGGTTTTTAATCGGAGCCGATAGAATATCGGGGTAACGATTTTCAATATTGGAGTTAAATATGTCATTGAACCCATCTTGCGTAAAATTGGAGTAGATGAGCAGTATTAGAGGCTGAATATCGGTTTTTGATAACATTCTATAGAATATCGGGCGTATCGATTTTCGATACCGGGGAAAATGAGTCGTCTGAGAAGATCTACTACTGTTTGAGACTAAAAACTCTAATTTCACCAAGTTAGAATTAATTATGCAGCAAGAACCACGATAAAAGGGCTGAAATCCTTATTTTGATCACACCTGATCGGATATCTGGGTATTTATTTCTGATATGAGGAGAGGAACGGAAAAAATAAGTAGTCCATGACCTGACCGGAAGCTTAGAGAATATTTGTGTGAATTTTGGTGAGAACTGGATAAAAATTGTGGATTTTTATAAAAGACATACATACATACAGACATACAAATAGACAGATATACATACACATACACAAACATTTTTCCTTTTATATATATATATATATATAATTTATCCTAGACTGACCTGACCTGATATGACCTCTCGGATTCAGTCATCTTACCAATGAAATAATATTGCTTGTCTTTTTATAAGAGAGTACTGGTTTGTTCTACGATGTCTGCCCTTCTAAGGATAAACTTGAAGCAAAAGAAATATACTATGGACATAATATGTGAACAACTACGAGGTTTTGGGGAAGAAATTTCAGGCATATGTTTGAGGAAAGAGGGTCTGGAGAATCTGATGCTCACACGGCGGTGAGAAATTTAAACTTGAGACTTGTGAATTGAACGCATGACATATTTAATGTACTTGAGCAGATGGAGCGCGGAATAGGGCTTGAGCGAGACGGCATACAGAAGAATAATAATTTTTTCTGATGTATTCGTCGATATATCACTTAAAATTTTTGAATGTTTGATCAATACTAGATTGGCAGCAAGGTATCATCTATTGTTGAATTGTTTAAATGTAACAGTAATTTGTAATTTGTAAGCAAAATTATCTTTTTCTCACACTTAAGTGCAATATCAATACTTATCTCTCACATACTTAATTACTTATCAATTGTTCTCGCTCTCAAAAAGCAATTATTTTTCTCATTCTTATAAACATAGTAATCATATGTGCTTTGTGGCTTTGTTGAATTGCATGGGGTGAAATAATAACAATAATTGGAAAAGATCAAACGCATGAATTCTTCCCTGCTATTTATCCGATTTTATTAAAAATATTAAATCGTATCGTTTAAAATATTTTAGTTAAATCTAACTTTACTTTTACCTCTCCTGGCGATGAATATATGAGTAGAAAGCTTGGTGAAGTCTCTGATTTATAAAAGGTTCTACATCTTCAGAATACAGGTATGCAGAAGATGATTTCAATTTATAAAATGTGGATATATTTAACCGATACAAAATGTATATACTTTCTAAAAAAATCTGTGTAAAAATACTAATTACTCATTGCATACATGAAGTAAATAGGTAACGTATATGGCGTTCGAATATTTGGAGTTTAATATTAATTAAATTAATTGTCTCATAAGATATTACAAACAATGTAATTAATCAGTTCGTCACCAACAATTGAGGCGATATCTTAAACTAGGTGAAAGGCATTTATTTGATAATATAATCGTTAGACATATTTTAATAAACGGTGAGACGTTCAAAAATTAATTTGAACTAACTTGGTAAAGCTTTAGGTATATACTGACATTTATATGAGCTATGTTTGACGTTAATATCATTTTCTAATATACAGTGCTAATTTATATTGCTTGAGTTTCATGTAACTTTTAACAAATTGGAATAAGAATTCACAGAGCTGAATTCTAATTCTGGTCAAGTAGGACTTATCTTTGTAGAAATATTTATTATCTTCCATTTATTGTCTAATAAAAAAAACAAGCTCATTTTTCATATAAAAAAATGAATTTCTGAATTAAATTACAAACATTTATTTGCTAAGCTGTAAAAAAATTGATCAATCGTGACTGAAATAGAAGAAATAAATTTAGTTGTAGGTGTTAAGTATTATCAAATAAATAAAGCTACAAAACGTTTTGATCAGTAAATGAAATCATAAGATATGGAACCGAGAAATATATATTATTTAACACAATACCAAATGAATCAACATTATAATTAAGATGTTCTTTCATTTAATCAGTAAATTCGTACGTTCCTTCATTATTTAGCACGTCAATTACGCTCTGCCATTACCTCACAAATAACTGACTATTCAATTCTGACTGCGTGAAATCACAAAAAATGATATTTGTTTTCAATGAGAAAACAAATTAAAGAAATAAAGAAAGAAGAAAAGAAAAAAAATATCCAACGTCTGCTTAATAAGATAACGTCAATTTCTAATATTTTCATTCTTCTCCATGATATTTTAAATAATTTTAAATATTTAAATAATTCAAGAAGATATATATATAACACCACCCTGTTTTTTCTCAGGTAAATTCCGACACAATGTTTTCATTTGACTAAAAATATCTTAGGTAATAAACCCAGATAGACTGGTGTTAAAACTTAATTACTGAGAGTATATATACAGAAAACTGAATTACTGAGAGTATATATATATATATATATATATATATATATATATATATATATATATATAAGAGAGAGAAATAGGGGTTGTTCCAACAGGATATATTGGTATATGTGGAAGAATTTCGCGAAACCATGAATATTTTGTATAATTTGTAGATTTACTGTTAATATTCTTATTAATAATACATAGAATGTGTATAATATGTAATTTAGCATAGCAGCATGTGAGGTTTTGTCAATTTTTGGATTGACAATAATTTTACAATAGATAATAGTACTTTAAATTTATATTCGTACCATTATAAAATTTGAAGTAATCTTTGTTATATACCTGTAACACGAGCATATAAAATTATTATTCCCACGTTTGAATTTTAGGACATAATGATTGAATATTCCGAGGAAATATACAACCATTACTCAAGAGATCATTTTTATTCAATTTTCTTCTGTATACATGACAAAAACGTAATTAAGAAAAATTTAGCATTAATATACATGTATATAGTTTCGCTCTTGAACAGGATTTGATGTTTATCTGTTGTCTCATATTAAGGGATGGTTTCAGGCTTCTTCATAATTATATTCATCTTTATAATTTACAGTAACCCACTCCAATCTTAATGACGTAATCGTCTCACTTGGTTAGTCATCAAAAAACTTTCTGTCTTAACTACACAATTTTATTTCAAATGAATGTAGAAAGGTGTTAATTTATATCCTGTCATAACCCAATGCTTTTAATACTTCATTTTCTCTTTGCAGAATTTCATAATCCACCTGCGATATCTATCTATCTATCTATCTATCTATCTATCTATCTATCTATCTATCTATCTATATATATATATATATATATATATATATATATATATAATTTATTTGTCTAAATATTAATTTTAATGCATACTCGTATTTGTGTAGATACTCTGTTTGTTATACTTATATTTAAAAGTACAATTTATAAACACTGGTTTGAATAATCAAAGTATCATGTTAGGAAAATAATCGTCCCTAGGTAAGATTTCGACGTACGATTCTCGTTTCTATTTATATATATTCACAATAGTGTACGAAAACAGAGCAGATTCGAATTCCTTGAAAAATTAGGAAAAATATGTGTTTAAAGGAATTATGAATTTCATTGATGTATACATGTTTATATTTATCATCATGAACCAATTACCTAGCAAGCCATACTACCACTTTTTTAGATGAAATATTACATATCATCTATGAAACAAAAGGGCAGATAAAGTATATATTAACCCATTATTTACAATAACCCCTAAGAAATTGGTTGGTGGAAAATACAAAAATACCTTTTAAATCTTAATATAAAAAGCGTCAAGTTATAAGAGAGGCACTATATTAAAAAAAATTTCTCCTACCATCGAAATTACAGTGATTTGAAAAAAATGAAATGAAAGACAGACACTCACGCGAACGTTATGTAATATCTTTCAAAGAACATCCCTTTTCAAAATTACACATATTACTAAAATTTTCAAATCATGAGAATGAAAAAATAACATCCGAAATATTACACACTTGAAAATCGCTGATGAAATCGCTGAAAGCGCTTAGAAAGACAAAACATAAGAAAATCATTTTCATTTTTGTTAACATATCCAGCCAAGAAGGAACAAGAAAGAAAATTGGAGGGATTACATAAAAAAATAATAAAATCTACCTTCTCGGCTGTTTCAAACTGAACATGTTTAAATAAAAGATTTCTATCCAAATATACATTTATTATATATATATATATATATATATATATATATATATATATATATATATATAGAGAGAGAGAGAGAGAGAGAGAGAGATAGATAGATAGATTTCATTGTGGAATTCTAATTATTTACGTACAAACACGTACATATGCACAGGTTGACACGAGGTTTTCAAGTTTTTCACATGTCATCGAAAATGTTTTCAACTAAATGGAGTTAAATCGATTAGTTAAAAGCTTTTACCAAGTTCGAAACTGAATGAAGAAACGGATGTATCGATTAAATGATTATCGCTAATCTATCATCGAATCTCCTACGACGAGTGACTTTGCCTTTTTTTTTTCGTTCAAGGATTTTTCCGGCATGATCCAATTCGAGTTTTTCTTACACACAATTTTCTTATTTCAATGTATAATTTTTTTCAAGGCATCTAGTACGTCATCTATCATGACTGTGAGGGCATTGTTGATTTCTAACGAGGTCTTTGTTGGAAAATAACGAAGAAATTACATTTATAATATGTGTAATCTCGCGTATCTGGTATTATCCTATGTACTAGAAAATTGCTAAAGTAAGATATAACTTACATCCTGGTAATTTTGCCATATATATATATATATATATATATATATATATATATATATATTTAGAGAGAGAGAGTGAGAGAGAAAGACAGAGAGAGAGAGAGAATAAAAAGTTTGAGAAGCCGTGAACGTTTTCTTTCAAGTGTATATTTATTATTTATTGTTTTTGTAATTATACATGTTATGAAACGTTAATTCTACATAGTAGTTTTTGTGACGCTACACGTGTTTTGAGTCTAAAATTGGTACTCTTCAGGGGAATAAATTTGGAGTTTTTACGTTTGAGTTTCTTCGAATGTTTGGTCGCGAGCTTGTTGTTTTATAAAGTTAATAGGAAGAATAGGAAAATAAATAAAATCAGTAAAACAAAATAAATGAAGATAAAATAAAATAAAATAAAATAAATCAAAATAGCATAAATAAAATGCTGGCACGTTGAATGGTCCGTTTCTACATCAGCATGTATCTAAATGGATAAACAGATAAATAAATAAACAGATGAAAGAATTAGTGTTTATCCCAATTTGAAGTGGTTTTGGTCTGGGTGACCGTTTTTTGTGTAAAAGTTATCTTTTTGTTTAGCTTTTAATCGGTCATTTAGTTGTTGTTTTATAGCTTTGACGCTGTTTTGAATTTGGTGTGTGTCTGTGTGTGGGTGTTTTTTATTTGTTTCGTCTGTAAGTTTTGGATTTGTTCAAGAGTCCCCATCCAAAAAGCTGTCTAAAATCCATCCCCTATTCACAAGCACGACGAATTTTCACAATAGTAACTGACGAAACGCTCCGTAAAAAACGCCTAGAGGAATGACGAAAAATATTACACATGAAACTTTATAAAACAACAAGCTCACGACTAGATATTCGAAAAAACTCAAACGTAAAAACCACAAATTTATTCGCCTGAAGAGAGCCAATTCGGAGCGAAACACGTGTAGCGTCACAAACACCATTATGGACAATTAGTGTTTCATAACATAATTACAAAGGCATTAAATATTCACTTAAAAAAAACGTTCACGGCTTCTCACACTTCTTTATTTAATATATATATATATATATATATATATATATATATATATATATATATATATATATATATATATATATATTCTATGTCCAGTGTATTTCTCGGAGATTAATACTTTATGCAATCGTCAGATGCATATAATAAATTGCTTATAATACGTTGATTTTCAGACGTAGGATAATGTATTTATTTATTACTATATGATTCATAGCACACCTTATACATTCATTACATCGAATATTCTTTTATTAACACCACAACATTATTTATATATATGAATGTACTTGCCTGATCATGCAAAAGTAAATATTTCTCATTTCTTCATAAATATTTCACTTTAAAATAAAAGAAATTAAAATGATCATATACAAATTATGCCATAACATTGTATGACCGTTTTATATTAATAAGTAATGACCACTACAATACATATTTGTTTTTCCTAACACCAAAATAGTTCAGTATACCATAATCATTTAAATAAATTTCAACACAACGAATAAGATTTTATCTGTGTTATTCAAAATAAATAAACCTCTTTTTGTGTATTATTAAAATAAATCTCTATAAATTCCTAAAATCTGAACTGTTTTTATTGTTCTATTGTAAAATACACTCTGTATATATCTGAATAACATATATTTCAAATATGCATCTTCCCCTGACAACGAGTGTTGTTTTAACATGACAATTAAACAAACCACCTCACTCCGACCAAAACGTACACATTTATAGTTTGAAAACTTTCTCACAATTGAATAATACAGAAACAGCCATAATGATATTGTGTTAATGTCTCGTCTCCCTTTCTGAAATTTCTAAATAACTATGATTTTTTCTATTTTTCATGATAAATCATTTTCACCATGTGTAGTTAAATATCACCCGAAGTATGAAATTAATAAAATATCTTATAATTTTGAGAAGCCCTTCTAAACTTATCTTTGTTAAGTTTTCTCAGTTTCGATAGTTGTGAAAATTAGAAAAATACAATGAGAATTATAGTTTATCAAATAGGTATTCCCGATAAAAATAAATTAGGTTAAAAATATTTTCATGTTTCGAAGTCTAACTGCTCTACTATAGGTGATATGTGTCACTGAAAATTAAATGGTGTCAACGATTTATGTTTTGGAATGTGAGGTGTAGCTTTTGTGTTGTATGGGATTAGAATTTAGTGTGTCTAAAATAGTACATCAGCACTTCGTAATCATAGATGTACACATTTGGGTTAGGAGAGGAGGGCAAGGCAGCATAGCTCTGAACAGGTCAATGTTTAGATTTGTCTGGATAAATCGCATTGTGGGACGTAGATTTTTAAACGGGCAGACAATTTTTATTTGACTACTATATATTGGTACATGAGATAGTATTTTAGTATTTGTTAGTATTAAATTTTTTTTATTGTATTAATATAATATTCATTATTTTGTGGATAAAACATAGATATTAATTAAATTTTGGAGAGGATTATTTTGTCTGAATAAAGTATCTAATGCGGCAAAATAATACTCAAAATAGGCAAACAGTTTTTAACCGTAAGTTAATTTTTTTTATATATTAGTGCACCAGTTATAACTGACAACATTTGATTTAATAATTGTAACGTAAAATATTTTCGATGTTTACATAAAACTGTTATTCATCCCTACGGTCCAATAGTTTACCATTGTTAGAGAATCTTAGAATCTGCAGCTTTTCACTCAGGCACAAAATCCATATTTCGTTGAACGATTACTGGTTCTATGATTTTCCAGGATTTTCCATATATATATATATATATAATCGTTTAATACCGGGTATATTTTAAAAAAATACAATTTTATGCAAAATTCGACTATATTTATCAACATAGTCTCCATCGTGTATGTTGCACTGATTCTAACGATTCTCTTACAATTCGTTGCATTTTGTAGAAAGATTTGATTTAGCCTCAAAATACGCCTCAGTTACCGATATCACATTTTTATTAGAACAAAATCTCTTTCCATGAACCATTCATGTAAGGTCTGCAAGCAAACAGAAGTCGTTGGCAAAAAGTGTGTTTGCATTTCCTACTCAATTCGATCTCAAACTTATGTAGTTTTGAGATCGTTGCAATCGACTTGTGACTGAGTGCGTTGTCTTTGTGTAAGATCAGATTTTTTTCACTTGTGGCTATTTTTGGCGATTTCTTCATTTAAACGCGCCATTTATACAATATAATGTTCTCTAGTGATGGTTCTTCTTTCCTCAATCTAATCGACGAAAAAAATAGTATGCGCATACCAAAATACAGAATCCAAATGTTTGCCTGCTGATGATTCATTGGTAGCTTTGGACGACTTTCACTTGTTGCTGTCTATATAGCAGACTACCGATTTCACTCCGAAGTGAAGTATTGGATCCATGTTGTATTTATTCTGACATATATATAAGCAAAACCTCTTTCCTCTTGCATTGTAACATTTGTAAACATTACTCTGAATCATCGACACGTTGTTTTTTATCGACTGAGAGCAAACCCGACACCTACTTTGAACACAGCTTTCTCATTGTCAAATATTCATACATAAAAGTGAATACACTGCTTTCTGATATGTTTAACTCCTCTGATATCACACGCAACTTTAATTTACGATCCGCAAAATAAGAGTTTGTGTATTATATTGGTGTTGTCCGGGACAACAAAAGATTTTAACAGACCTGGGTATTCAGCATCAACTGCGTCTGAACAACCGTGTTTAAAGTTAGCATACTATCTCTTAATCTCTTTTTTTTCGAAGGAGTCCGAATACCTCTTATGAAGCCATTGATTTGCTTAAATAGTATTATTTATATCAGAAAGCAATATTTTTTCAACACACGAAATTCAGATATTTATACTGTTTTGAAAATTAGTAACACTTATGTCACTTAAATAACTGCAACTTGTAAATTAATAATCCGATTTGGCCCATATTTTGCCCCGTGACATTTGAGGGTTAGTACTTCATAAAAATCATAATTAATGTCGCAATCTATATGTCAGATACGGAAATGATTTTTATGATATGCCATATATATATTGTCATCCGCAGACAGATCTGTTTCGCTGTATTACAGCTCATCAGTACGGTTAGACTCCGATTGCTCCCTAACCCAGTCTCGAAACCCGACCGAATTGGCGTCAGTCGGCGACTCTATCCCTGGGCCACGGGGCATTTGGTGGAAGAAGGCAGTCTTTTGAGAGAGAGGGAGAGAGAGAGAGAGAGAGAGAGAGAGAGAGAGAGAGAGAGAGAGAGAGAGAGAGAGTTCCTTTACCGAGATTTTGAAATAGCATTTAACAATAGTTTTACATAGGTGGCCTCTCATTATTGATCATTCAATTGTACGCAGTCTTTTCCTTCTTTGAGATATTGGGCCTGATTTAAAATGAAAGTAACGTAGTATCCGTAAACAAAACAGTGTGAATATATTAAACCAAAATTATTCGTATCTTTTAAGATAAAAATAACTGTAAGTTATTATTCCAAAGGATATAATGAAAATATCGTTATTGTTATTTATTTATTCAGTAACATTTAAAAGACATAAAATTCTAAGCTTAAGTGTATATGGCACCCTGAAATGTCGTTTATATTTATACTTTGTTTTTAGTTGTTGTTACTTTTCTTGTGTAATGAAGTTGTTTCTTCTGTTATTCAACACTGTTAAACTCGCCGTAATCCCTTTTCTTAGATGAATGTACTTCTAATTCTGTTGTCATCATTTCTATATTCACAATAGCTCATGCCTTGTTATATGCAATATTGTTAAGTTAAATGGAATTGATTAATGGGTTCATTTTTTGCGCCAGTAATTCTGTTGTTACAAGGATGCATTTATATATAAAAAAATATTAATAAAGTTCACACAAATATTAAAATTTATATTCAGAGATTCTACTGAGTCCCACTTGTTATTACAAAAATGTTTCAATTCATGAAGTAGTTGCAAAAATAGGGAAATTACAAATAGAACCTTTGTAAGATCACAGAATGTTCGAGAAAATTCTATAAATATGCACATTATGTGTGAGCCCCTATAAAAATATGTTTTGTGAAGAGAGCAGTTAGTTGTTAACAGGATTTGAGTTACTGCCTAGTACCTTTTTGTGCAGAAAGTTACATTTGGAATTTTGTTACGTGGACTTTTTGTTACCCGTGATTACGTCATTTTTGTTACCAGTGGATTATTTGTCTTTGTTGCTCGTCTGTTTTAATTTTGATCTTTTTGAGATTTTTTTTTGTCGTGAGGCGAGGACAAAACCAATTATGGCTTCGTCTCCCCAGCATTCAACATCGGATGCCGTTTCGACGGTGACTCCTTCACCGTCAGTATAAGCAAAATCAGCATTGACAAAGGACGGCAATTACTACCTGCAAATGCAGGAAAAGTATAAGGACTTTATCACCGAAAATGAGCTTGTTGTAATACCAGAAGTCATGAACGTGGTTGGAGCAGAAACAATCTTCCTGCTGACATCAGATGCAAAAGCCAGAAAGTTTGTGGGTGTCAGCAGGGAGAGTGTAGAAGAAGCCCTGGGATAATTGAAAACTGTCTCTTGCGTGTTAGAGAGACGATCCCGTGCTATGTAGGATTTTCTGTAGAACTCTGAACTAGAAGCTAAGTATTTGGCAGGGAGCACACTAATGGCAAAAAACATACGGTTGCAAACAGAATATACGGGCACGAGAAAGACCAGGATTCTAATTCCGGGAGAACCAGTGGAAACATCATGTGACATCGTGGGGCCTTTTTTGCAAGTTACTGATCCGTGGACGAGGTGGCGCGAGTACCCAGTAAGGCTGGTGTACCCACGGACTACATGTGTGAAAATGTGATAGTGGAGCGGCAAAACATCTTGAAGGTACCCTACATTTAGTTTTGTCGTGACAAAAAGCGGTTTGTTGCCGTGGATGGGAGGCGACCACACTGCTGGGCGTGCGGCGGGGCACATGTGCAAAATATGCCTCGGAAAGAAACCGGAGGAAGAGCAAGTGACACCAGCAACACCGCCGATGTCAAAAACTCCAGTAACGGAAGAAAAAACATTCGACCCAATAGGCGGAATTAAAACGTAGACAGAAGTGATTAGGGGGTGAATAAAGTGGCTTCCCCTCCTCCTCAAGAGGAGAAACCACCATCCCCAGAAAAGAAGAAGCATCGAAAAGAGGCTAAACAACAAAAACAAGACTGCAGCAGCAGCAACGACAACAAAAAAAGCCGCAGCAACAACAACAACAGCAAAAAAACAACAAAACAGCAACAACGACACGAACAGCAGCAAGAGCGACAACAACATCAGGAACAACCAGAGCAGGAATAACAGCAGCAAAACAAGAAACATCACCAGAAAATGGAATGCGAGGAGATGCCCCCTCCGCGTTCCTCATCCTTGCAAACAGGAAAAGAAGAAGAAGAAGAAGAAGAAGAGAGTGTGACTAGAAAAAGGAAAAAAAGAAGAGCGGGTCAGAAGCCGCGCTAATAATTTTGAATCAGTCCAAGTCATTTCATAGATTTTACCATCGTTACCTGGCGGCTATTTTGCAGACTACTGGATTAGAAATCAACTTCCGCCGCTGGATTAGCGTCCTGTATCAATCCCCCACTGCTGTGGTACAGGTGAACGGAAAGTTGTCGGGTGTCCTGGCGCTGTCTAGATCGGAACAACGGGGTTGTCTACTTTCGTCTCCACTTTATGCTTTGGCGTTGGAGCTCCTCCTTCGCCAGCTAAGGAAGAGTGCGTGCAGTGCGGCCCTACGTGGAATCGCTGTCCCTGCTGGTGCTCGAATCTGGGTTTCCAAGTGACGCGGATGACGTCACTACGTTCGTTTCCTCCCGGAGTGACATCTAGTTAATAGAGAAGGCGCTTGAACGGTACGAACTGTTGACAGTGGCCAAGATTACCCGCAACAAGTCGTCCGGGGGCCCTTCGACTAGATGGTCGGCCCTGTCCGCATTCTTGGAGTGTGGTTTGGGCTCGACCTCCAGTTGGAGAAAAATTGGTCAGAAGTACTGGCAAAGGTGGGCGTGTCGATCGAGATTTGTCGTCGAAGAAATTTGTCTTTAAAGGGTTTGGGGGAGTCGTGTGCTACATAAGTCTTTCCCATTATCCTTTTCCGATTGTCAGTACTTCCACTTTGTAAAGTGCGTAGAGAGGACGAAAACACTAAGTCGACAAACGTGTCTGTTACCAACGTCCGTGTCATGGGGATCTAGGAATGATGAGATACAAGGTTGCGACAAGATTGGTTTTTCTTAGGCTTGTGATTTTGGAAGACTCATTGCTGGAGGGGATGTTGAGGAGCATGTTCCCTAGCCTTACTCTCACTCCCCACATCTAGACGCGGTGCCGTAAGCCTCCGGAGCGATCAAGTTTTATCCTTGAATGACTGGCAGCCTTGCAGCTCATTCCACGGTCCAGTGACCTTTCACAGCCTAGTAGAGATTTCTATCATGGGTTAGTAGACGGCGTCGTGAAGAATTCATTACTTGATGTGATTAGCTTGTCGGAGGATGAGTTTCTCTCGTTCAGGTCTTGTGAACCAGGTACCGATTATCTCATCAACGCTGAATTTTCACTCATCTGACGATTGGCTCGGAATCGGTTGCCTCTCAATGACATGGTCTTCATATGGGGTATGGCGGATTTGCCAGAATGTGAATGCTGCAAACTTGGCTTGGAAGAAACGGCTTCGCACGCCTTCTATCATTGTTCGCGGGTCTGCCCTCTATGGGACCATGACGGCGAATTGACTGCTCGTAACGCGCCGCGAGAATTTGTTCTCAATGATCGTGCATTTGCTTGCGACAGAGGGTCGCTACCATTTCCTTTGATGAAGCGTATGGTGTTTCTGTCGATGCTAGCCACGTCTTGAATGGTGATTTGGACGACGCGAATGGAAGAATTATTGCGAGTTCAGCGTCTTTCACATCAGGATCTGATCCAATATATTAAGCATCACCTCAAAATAAGAATTAGAACTGATTGGAAACGTTTGAATTTGACAGACTTTTGCAAAAGTTGGGTAAACGTGGCGAGCCTGTTTCGCGAGAACGATGGGAGCAATGATTTTCTGTTTTACACCTGCCGGTTACATCGGGGTGGATTCCTTTGAAACCCTTTCCTGGGATGGACGGGTTTACTAACACTATTTATTATTTTAGTTCAAAAATATGTTGCATTTTTAATTTGAGTTTGAGTTCATCCCCTCCCATCATTTCGTCTTTCATTAATATATATATATATATATATATATATATATATATATATATATTGGCATGAGTTTTTTACCCATTTTTTTTAGGTGTCCTTGTAAATTTGTGGTATTCTGGTGTATGAGATATTGGGAAGTGGTGGATGTGTTCTTTTGGTGATTGTGCAAATTATAATGAGTGAATGGGCCGTTTTAGTATTGAGCTAGGTATAGAATAGACCGGTGAGTACCAACCTCTACCCCTATACTTTTCGGCCGTGTACCATAATTTTGTATATTTACAAAATATATGTTGTTGTTAAAAGATTTGCTGACATTATCAACTCAGTCCGATACAGGATTTGTATATGCAGCCAAAAGAATCTCTATAAATGTTGCCGACCAACTAGAACCTCAAAGAGAACCTTATGAATTTAAATGGGTAAATATAATTTTTTGACTCTTTCATTGACCAAACAAAAAAATATTCTTTATATACACATTTGAAGATTTCCAGAAATAGTACGTAGAATTCTCTCTAGCCTAACGTGTGAATATCATTTCACCCACTCCTTACCTCTCACTTCGTAACACTTCACCTGCAAGCAGGAAACTCTATGTTTTCTAATTGAATGCAAAAATTGTATATTTGACAATATTTTTATTTTGTGTTTTGTAAATTAAATATTTGTGATTTAGTTCTGTTTTGATCAACTATTATTTTTGTTACAAGTTATAACACGTAACACTATACGCATTAATGTTTGATTTTCCATTTATTCACATGTTGGAAAAGCTATGACGGATTTAATTTCGAAGGTAGAAATGTATTTATTTAACTAAGCTAGATTCAGGCAAGTATTAGATAAAAGAAATAAAAGAAGTAAACTTATAATTAATTTCAAAGAGAGAGATTTGAGTTTTTTAGCACATATTAAAGAAAAGGTGATTAGATAGTTTCACACTGATATTCAAACACTAAAAAGCAAGACATATTGAGGAAAAGTTGATTAGAAAATTTTGCTCTGATATTCAAACAATAAAAAGCAAAGCATAATTAAGCAAGTTGAATGTTGTGGGAATGCGGAAAAAGTTTTAGGAATGATGAAAAAAAGAAAAATTTATTAACGTCTGCAAATAACAAGAAATTTTGAAGAACCATGATCGCCTACGCTTCGATAGGACAGGGAACATGAAAGAAAAAGACATTTAACTGCCAAAACAATCAAGAATAATTTCTCTTTATTGTCAAAAGATCTCAATAGGGTTTAACAAAAAATGTAAAAGCATTAAATTTCTGAATGGCTGAGCGAGAAGTACAGGCATATCCAAAAGATTAAGAACATGTTATGCATAATAAAACCGTATTCATTGGATTCGCATTTATAATAAAGGTTAAGCTATGAGAAATAATATTTTTTAATATAATAAAAAAAGCATTATATAGAATTGATATTTTTACTGTCCCACAATGATATTGGAAAATAACACAAGAAATTAAATAGTACGAATTTTTTTTCTCATATTCAAAAAGACCCAACAGACATTATGCTTATTTTAATTTCTTTTCATGCAATGTTTGCATTTTCAATAGAGAGTCAGCTTACCATATTTTGAGACACATCTTCCCAGTGATCAGAATCATCGGAATATACAGCATTAAGCTTCTATTAATTTAGCTATGAATTTGCAGTAAGCACACTGAATTTCTTAAATTAATAACTCCTGTGAAATTTTTATTACAAATAAGGACGCAAATCAGAGCACAGCATAGTTTATTCAATCGTACAATCATATCACTTATAATCAAGTCAACTGTATTGTAATTATATATATATATATATATATATATATATATATTATATATATATATATATATAATTATATAGAGATATAATTATATATATATATATATATATATATATATATATATATATATATATATATATAATTACATATACCTCCTTTTGCACATGCACACAGATAGAGACAAAGGAGAGGCAGCGTAATTTCAGTTCATTTTCCTCACTATAACGTATTAAATTTTATT
The DNA here is from genome assembly GCA_037127315.1 of Ascarosepion bandense. Lineage (NCBI taxonomy): Eukaryota > Metazoa > Mollusca > Cephalopoda > Sepiida > Sepiidae > Ascarosepion > Ascarosepion bandense. The sequence continues at coordinate 573,485 of JBBBDQ010000521.1, read as the reverse complement.
ATCAGTTGTAAAATCGCTTGCCATGTGTTTGCTCTTTAATAATGCCTGATTATTATTATCATTTTGCAATAATTTCGTCGTTGACCAGTGAAGGATAAATATATATATACATTCTCTCATTAAAAAGAAATTACGTGTGTATACACATACACACGCTCATACACAAAAGAACATACACAGAAAGATAACCAGTGAGGAAATAGCCTGAATTTTGCCCCTAAATTTAATAGCAAATTTTAGTTGTAGAAAATAAATCTTGCTACAAAAAACGGAAAAAAGAACGCAGCCTTAGTTCAATTCACCGTAAAATGATTAGGTTCGCTGCTGATTTAGCAAGAGTCATGTACGTAAAATTTACAAATGAATTATGGTATTCATTATTTAGCAGAGATGCACCAAGAGATATTCTATACAGAGTATATTTGTGTTTGGTAAATTTGTTGTAATTTCGAAAAAATGAGATGTTAGCAAATTAAAACATGTGATTAAAAAATGATAGTAAGAATGATTTAAATCTATATTAATCATTACGACTGATTATGAATTTGATATAACATATACAACCTGGAAACTAAAACGTTGAAGATATTTTCGCTGCAAGAACGATATATAATATATACAAATATACAGTTACACATTTAACCTTTTTTTCAGTGAACATAGTGTGGAAATGGGTTTAATTGGAGGCAGGAACGAGAGACAATTGACTGCACTTCGATTTTCCTACAATCCTGTAGGAACTAAACTGTGTCTGCACTGTTTTATGAAATAGGCAAGCCCCGCACGACACACGACACTTCCGAATGTCTATAACCTTGACTTCGCCCTCAGCTTTTCGAAAAAACAAAACTCAATTTGCCAACTAGATTTTTCCGCTCGCTGTCTCTCATTTCAAGTTTTTTTTCCAATCTTGCCATTCCTATGTCTTTCAATGCGAATACTTTTCTTGGAAAATTATACCTCACAGCCAAAAACATATAAAGCATGAACAGATAACAGTGGGCTAGAAAATGAAGCTAATATTATATGGCTTCGCGAAACAAGGTTTATAACCGGATTGAAAAGTGAACCCAATTTTCGAAATAGATTAAGGTAGATAAATGAAACGGAGAAATTATGGCAAGAAACATTTAGCTTTTCAATAGCAATGAATTTGAATAGTAATCGAAAAGCACATTTTGAAAGGAAGTACTGTTAGCCTAAGTAAATCTGAGATTAAAAATGGAGTTTATTTTTTTTAAAACATTTCACCTCGAGCAAGACAGAAATGCCACTAACGAGCGGGGGGCTACATAACTGTAAAAAGATTAATTAGAAAAGAGCGAGGAGTACAAACTAGTTAGAAAGGAGCAATAGAAAGCTGAGAATGCAGGTGGGATGACAGATACATAGGTGGAGAGGAAGGGAAGGATATACGGGGGTGGGGAGAGAGCTAGAGTCCAGTGGTTAATAGATGAGTATTGACATTGCAATTAAATTTCTGGAGGTTGTAGCCGTCAGGAGAACAAGATTATGGAATCGAGTTCCACAGGCGTGAAGTGCGAGAGAAGAAGCTGCAGGAGTAGAATTGTTGTCTGCATTTGGTTAACCTGGCTGTGAATGGGTGGGACCAATTTGCCAGTCTGGTTGCACGAGTAAACACCTGTTGAGGAGGCACCAGTGACTTAAGTTCGTCCGGGCAGATGCCATGAAAGTATTTTTTCTGTCAAAATGTGAATTTGAAAATGAAGTGCGAACTGTTTAGTTACACTAAATAAACTGGTGAGATAATTCTATGAGGGAGAAAGGTTTATAATATATTAAAAAAGAAAGATGTTAGCCAAAGGAAACGTGAGATTAGAAAATAATGGCTAATATATATATCAAGCAATGTATTTAAATTAGGAAAGAAATCTAGACTACACAAATCAGGTTTCTAGAATAATGTTTGGGGGAAACAAGGTATATAATAACATTAAAAAAATGGCACACAATTTTTCGAAAGATAGTGACGTTCCCCAAAGAAAAATTGAGATTTGAAAATGTTGTCAATAATCAGTTAATCATCCATTAACCCATGGATTTGAACAGAGGACTACACACTAGATATTGCTGCCGAGATATTGCTTCGGGTGTAAGAAATTTTTTATGAGAAATAAATAGAAAAACAATTTTCGAAAGAAAATAACGTTATCATGAATATTTAAATCTACTTAAAAATGATGTCGATTTCACTAGTGATACTAGTGAAATAAAGCTTCGAGGAAACAAGGCAAATATTAGAATAAAAAGCAACGCAATCTTCGAAAATAATGACGTTAACAAAATGAAACTCGCGATTAGAAATGAGAAGAACAATTTAATCCTTTATCAGGCAATGAATTTGAATATGACGTAAGGGTTTTGGATTTGATAGATGCGACTGCTGAGATATTGCTTCGGAGGGAACAAGGTTTATAACAAATAAAATATCGAATCAAATTTTCATTCATTAAATGACGTTAGATAAAGAAAACTTGATATTAGAAAATAATGTCAAGAAGAAAATAAAATACTAACAAACAAGAAATTAAGTTTTGAGAGAACTGTAGATTACACATGAGGTTGCTGTAATATTTCTCCTTTAACAAACGTGTACAACTGAATAATTAAACTTATCAAATTTTCAAAAAAAAGTTATGTTAACTAAAGAAAACTGAAATTAGAACGTAATTGAATAATAGTTAATCCTCTATCAAGAAATGAATGTGAAAATTAAGAGCGAACTGTATACTCTACCAATGAGACTGGTAAGATAATACTTTGGGTAAACATGATTAACACTATAATAAAAAGAAAAAAGTGATGTTATACAAAGTAAACAAATGATGACAAGCGATGGATATTAATATAAAGCAAGACCTTTGGGCATATCAAATAAGACCTCTGTGATAATGCTTCGGCGTCAACAAAGTATATAACAAAATTCATGAAGAAATTAAATTTTCGACAGAATGTGACGATAGAAGCATCTAATATGAAGATAGAGGCCTAGAAAACAAAAGGTGCTTACTGGAACATTTTTAACCAGAAGATGGTTCATAACAGGATTAAAATATCAAACTTTCGAGATTAAGTGACGTTAGACAATGTGACAACATGTTTATCCGTTATCAAGCAATGAGTTTGTATATGAAGAGATTTCTGTATACATAAATGAGACTGCTGAGATATTACTGCGAGGGAACTAATTTCAAAAGAGAATTAAAAATTGCAAATTGAAATTTGAGATAGGAAAATGATGGTGAGTCGTTAACCATTTATCAAACATTGAATTTTAAATAAAATCTGAGGTTGCAGGGATATTGTTTCAGGGAAGAAGGATTATAACAGAATTAATAACGGTACCCAATTTTCGCAAAAACATAACGTTAGCCAAAGGAAATTTAAGATTAGAAATTCATGGCAAGAAAGAGTTAATCATCTATCAAGAAATGAATAGGAATAGAAATGAAAGCAAAATGGATAACACAACAGAGGGTGCTGAGATTTGCTTTGAAGGAACAGGGTTTATCTCAGAATTAAAAAAGGAATCCCGTTTTGAAAAAAATTGACGTTAACCAAAGTAATGTTGAGATTAGAAAATAATGGCTTGAACGAGTTAATCCTTTATCAAGCAATGAATTCGAATATAAAGAGCGAACGTGTGACTACACCAAGAAAAGTATGAGATAATACTTCAGTGGGAAAAGTTTTCTAATATAATTAATAAAAGAACACATTTTCCGAAAGGATATGACATTAGGTAAATGAATTTGAGATAAGAGACTGATGGCATGAAAAAAATCATTCTTCTATCTAGTAATGAATTTGAATATCAAAACATCTTAAAAATTGAACCATAATCTTTGATTGGAAACATTAATAATGTGAAATAAATGGGAGAATTATAGGAATAAAACACAATTGACATTTGATTAGACAGACAAAACTACATTATCAATATTTTGCGCAAATATTAACTGACAAAGAGAATTTATTGTGTAATTTAAAGCAAGCAACATAATACGACTATTCTAATGAAATATATTAAAACACGACGATAAAAACATAAGATAACAGAAAAAGTTATGTATGTAAATACGGAGATAAAATACATCAAAAGAATGTCCGCTGTTAGCAAAGTATTCGAAAGGTAGATTTCATGTCATTTTTCTGCAGCAGGGAGCTGATGACACTATGTTACAACCATTTAGTGGGAGTGAAAGTAAAAGAGGAAAATTATTAGTGTGGATACGAAAATAACAGACAAAGTGACAATTAAAGGAGCATTGAGAGTGAATTTGCATTTTTCTAATCTTAGATGGGAAAAACATGAAAGTAGAAAAGATTTCAATAAACGAGAGAAAAACATAATAGTATATCCCAGACCGTGAGAACTGTAAATATATTAGGTAGTTACAAAATTAATGGCCAATTTCAAAAACATATTATTCTTGAAATGTAACTGTAGAAATTTTGAAATTAATCAAAATACAAACCTAAATCATCTATGGTATTTTGCCATACATCGACAAGATTATTTATTCCTCTTTGATAAATGGATTTTGGCCTTGATGCAACGGAACCTTTGAAAGCTAATTCCGCCTCTGATTTAGACCTGAAAAATTTACTCTTTAAAAATTCATATAAGGGCCTAAACAATGATAATCATTTGATGAATTATTAGTGGAATATAAAGAATGTTTTAAAATATTATATCCAAACAGTGTAAGTATTTTGCAACTTTCTTCATGCAACATGTGGCCGCGTTTATTTGTGAAACAGAAATGGTTCATTCATCAATGCAGGTCAAAATTCTAGCAGTCGTGCATACATTCCAGCAAGTTGATTTTATTAAAGCTCTTCAATAATACACCAATTAGCTTCCAGAAACTTCATCGGATAACACCAAATGCATACAGCTAGACGCTCAGCATAAATATTTGCCAATGCAACTTTAGCTCTTGGAAATGTTTGGGAACACATCACGAACAAGCCATTGAACCGATCGTTTACGGTTACCATAAATGTTCCACTTTTAATCACAAGTGATCATACAGTCAGGAAAGTGATCGTTTGCTATTACGAAGAACACTGAGAAATATTCGAAATGCATAAGCATGTATTTTCATTGAGAACATGAGGAGCACATTTATCGAGATCTTTTATTTTTCAATACTTTGCAAATACCGATACACTGTTCCAGTGCTTACACAAACAGTCTGAAAGATTTATCTGACGTTGTGATGTGTGTTTTGCTCAACAACAGCTTTTAATATTCGTCGTCAAGACTGCATGACCCTCCACGAACATCTTCATCGGTAACGCTTTGATCAACAGTACTGAATTTCGAGAAAGATCTTCGTAGTTTACGATAACTTGTAGAGCAAACTCCCCATGCTCTGTTGATATTGACAGGAGTTAGAGAGGCACTGTACCAAAGATTAATCTCAGACAAGAAAATTAATCAAAAATCATATTTCATTATATTCATAATTAAGTAACTTCGCAAGAATATTTCTCGGTGAAAATATGTTTAAAATTATTAAAGAAAATACATTAATTATTATTTACACCAAAATTCAACTAATATATACCGTTAATACTATTAAAGACCGCTTTTTCAAAATACAACATTTCAAGCCACCATGACCTAATTTAGGATTTTTCTATGGGATAGATTTTTCATGCAAATTTTAAAATGTCTATATTTTTGAAAATATATTTTATATTAAAAATTATTTATTATTACAATATGCATATTTCTTTTAAGGATTTTAAACTGAGATTTTAGGATTACTGGTTGTACTAAATAATATTACTTTTGATATGGTTATGATGAAATTAGATTATATAATATTTCTGATACAAATATTTATGTCGTAAATTCTGAATCACAAATTAAATTATTTTCAGAAGACATATCCCAATACAGATTTAGCACATTTTACTCTACTTCACGTGGTAGCATTATTTCTGTACTGAATTTTTCGTTTTAGATGTCATCGTCATCGTACATATAAGTATTTGTAGCATCTTACAAACGTAACTCGCTTTTAGTAGACTTCTAAAAAAAGCGATGAGATCAATTAAAGCAATAAAATGACATAAAGGTTCTTTCAAAATAACGTCATGAATTAAGAAAGGTGAAATTGATATTAATTTAAATTTGTGATATTAAAATAATGTTACTAAAATAACTAAACTGATTTACCGGTTCTCTCATTCGAGAAAGAGAAGTGTACACAGCGCCTAAACTATGAAATATTATATAAAATGCGAAATATACAGACCAATCACATTTATAACAAAACGACACTCATTCTGTTTACAGGACGAAGGCTGGTAGGACTTATTCTAAATTGTAAGAAACACCTTGAAAAAAATCTATTATTATTTTTAGTGGATTTTTAATAAGTCACGCGCAAAACTGATTTTTCACTTCTATGTTATACCGCTACAGAAGAATGTCCCCAAACCTCTAGAATAGTTACTTGTATATAATCTCATTTTTCGAGTGCTTCTTAGTTTTCCGCAAGCATGTTGCATTTTGTTTTGAAGAAACTCGTGCTTTTGATCGATCTACTGTCTAAAGTTAGTTTTTTTTATAATATAATCTCTTTATTTAATTTTTGGTCGATACTAACAAGATTACATTTGCCAAGAGGTTAAATATAGCTGACGTAAATTCTAAACATAAGGGAGTATTCTACCTGAGAAATATATTTCGCAAAATTTCCTTTTCAAATAATATGGTTGTGTATTACACCCGAGTGGTTATTATTCTTAAATATTTATCGTAATTGAAATAATCAGCATATTAATACACACTCATTAAAACAGTTCATATAATCAATTAAATAAAAAAACAAGCAATTATGAGAGATATTATTATTGGTTCAATAAGACAAAATTATTTCTATCATGTTAAACGATTTCTTAATGTTTTTTATAATCACCCTCAAAATAGATGTTGAAAATTTTGTTAGTATTCTAAAAAATAAAAAAGATATGTCAACGATGATAGGAAAATTATTGAAAATTTAAAATTCTGATGAAGAATTGAAACAATGGTTTTATTATTATTCCTTGAGATTATCTATGTATTATAATTAAAAACAATATATGTATTATTATTACTCGAAATAATCTATGTATTATTATAAATCAACAGAATCTATGAATTATTATACCTCGAAATCATATATGTATTATTATACCTCGAAATAATCTATGACTTATATCTGATCACACACATAATTATACTGCCTTTAATTCTTCAGGACTAAACTAGATAAGGCGAATAATATACAGCTTTCAAACTGTCAATGGTTGCATTTTATCATAATTATATCGGAGAGATGTGAATTTAACATCCACGCTAAAAACGACATCCGAATTTCAGAAAATACTTCTACTTTTAAGCCAACTATAAGAACAAAAGAAGGTAATGCATACAATGATTCATAAAAACGGGAAATATTGAAAACCCGAGACGAATCCTTCAAAAACTGAAATATGAGACTCAGAATAGAAGGTAAAATTAGTATGGAATTATTTGAAGCAAAGTCTAACTAAGTAATATAACATCAATCTTACTCTTTGTCCGTCAACTGAATGTTGCTGACGTACCTGAATAGATGGGTCTGCTAGATATCTAGAGATGCTTGACAACTTGTAAAAAAGAATCGGAAACATTTATGACTTGACATTTCAACTTCAGTTAAGCTCTCACTGCCAAAATCTATATCACATTTCCCGCTTTTACAAATATTTTCATGGTAATTATACTGCCGATATTTCTCGTTCGTATCCTGATTTTACATTATTGCTTTTTTTATAATATAGAGGTATTTTCATAGCAGATATACGAGCAGATCACATTGCTTGAGTCCACCAGTTCAGTCTTTGGCAGCTAGGACATGCAATGCCACGTATAAAAATGAAACATCTTAATTCTCTGCATATTCCATTAGTAAATTGTATGTCGTAAAAAGCAGCTTATTCTCAATTATATTTTCAAACCAACGTTCAAGTTTTATCTATTCTACACATCCTCATAATATTCAGCAAGTACCCTTTTCCTCTGCGCACTTACAATATTTCTAATTAGCAACCTTCTAAACTGAGTAAGCACTTAGATAATATATTTTGTTGGAAATAGTTTAAAAGGTTAGGTTCTGCAAAATGAGAATAAATTTAAGTTCGTTTGCAAAGTTTGGTAAATATAATTTAAATAAATTATACAGATAATTCCAGAGAAAAATGGTATATGTGGAATCTAATGTTTATTAAAAAAGAGAAACTATCATTTTCGTATTATTTAGAAATGTCTTAATTAAATTCAATTTAACTGAAAAAATAGTTGAATTCTACACAGGGCAGAATATTATAAATAGCATCATTAATAGTCCTGGAAATGCAGTAATATTTCTTTAAAAACTTAAAAACTGCAAAAACTTCAATTTTCTGTGTGGATTGTGTGCATAGCATAAGTCAGAATAGCAGTATCTTTCTTGAGGTACAACGTCAATATTCGTTTATCTTGAACCGCTGAAAATTTGACTAAAATGTAAGGATAGACTTCAAATAGCTGTACAACAATTTTTTTTTCTTTCCAGAGTTATGCTATTAACTAGAATTGGACCGTATATACTCATGTTTTGCCGCTCTTTCTTGTTCTTCGTCGCTTTTAATAAATTCTGTCCTCTGTAACTTCCCCTGTCACTTCAAGCACACTAAGTATGATATGCGTTGTTTTCTTCGGGGACTCTAATCTTCGATATCTCCTGTTAGTATTAAATTTACCAGCCTTCTTCCCGCTTTATATTTCTTTCTAATGCAAAGTATACTTTCTTTTAGTTTTAATTTTAAACTTCATCGTTGCTTACATGAATTGCCCATGTTATTCTCAGGATCTTTCTGTAGAACAACAATTATGATGGTTCAATTCCTTCCTTCATCGTTGAGAAGTATTTACAGCCATGATAAAGGTCTAATATTACCTAATATTTCAGCATGGGATTATTTGTTACTAATTACTTTTTCGGTTTTTAATAATCATTTTTAGCTGTTGTAATGCATTTAAATAACTTTCCCCATGGAGGTTCTGATTCTTCCACACGGCTTCGTATCCTAGTTTTTGTTACAATTATAAATTTGGTCCCGTATATTGGTTCTGCTTCTAGCATTGTTCTGGCTTTATCTACGATAGAAGATTTTGCTTTCCACTGATCTGGTATTTTCTTCTACTTACACTCGTTTTCGTTTATTGTAAATTTCCAAATTTTATATTCAAATATCAAATATGATATTTCTAGAGGTTAACTTTATGGGAATCAAGATAATCGAGTAGAAACCAAAAAAAAAAAAAAATGGAAAAATCCGGCAATAAAAGAATAAAGAAGTGGAGAAATTGCTTGAGTCCTGTCTGAAATAATCATACATTTCACCTCAGTGACGACAATCCGTATTCAAAACGAGAAGTATATTAGGTCATCGAATGCCGCATTTCCATCTAGGCAGAGATAATATAAACTTCGTCACCTCGGTTCCCCCACCTGATATTTTGCAGATTGAATGAAGAAGCTAAAGAAAAAGTAAGAAAAACTTGAATTTAGTACATAGTCAGAAAGAAGCAAAAAGGGAATTCGAGACATTGGAATGAAAAATCAAATTTTAACAGAAAAAAGAAAAACAAATAACAAATAAAAATGAAGACAAAACGTGAAGGACAAATAAATGAAAAAAATTGAGGTAACTGAATGGGAAATGGAAATACTAATGCAGTACAAGAAACGAAGAGTTAGAAGGTAAAAAAGACGAAATTAAAATGAAAACATGAATATTTTTCTTGTCAAAAGAGTTATTTTCCTTTGTTTCGTCAATCCAAGACATCTCCGTGAATAAATCTGGAGAATGCTGTCGCTCTCAAAACAGTGATTAATATTTTATGTTTCACTGAGATCAATAAATATCCTACCAATAAAAGAAAGAGTGGAAACTAATTCTCCTCTATATTAGTCCCATCCCAGCAACATCTGCTGGGCCTTCACGAATACCATATAATTCTAAGTGACGTTACCATCTTGGACACCTTACCCGCAATTATCTTTTATAGCCAAGCCAATACTGAAATGCACCGTTTGTAATAAGTACTGTTGCGATGCAGACGTTACTTCATTACACCTATTTGGCACTCAATGAGTTCCATTTACTTTACTATTCTTATTTACTTTTTATATTTTTATACATTGATCCGGAGAAAAAAGAAAATGTTAAAATAAGAGGATTGTTGAGAACTGTGCAGTAAATGAAAGAAGTTGTGTTTGGCTATGATTTGCCGGTTAACTTATTTTGTTCTTTTTTGCGATATTGTACAATATTTTCTAAATGTAAAGGTATGATTATCAGAAATATGAGAAGGAAAATATACGACAGGTGTCATTGTAGATAAATCACATGCCAACATATGATGAGATGATCTGTAATCATCATATAAAAATATAAATAGAATATAATTTTTATCCAGTAAAAACACACTATGCTTCACATTTTACATATATATATATATATATATATATATATATATATATATATATATATATATACCCATAAATACACACACATAGATAGATAGTTAGATAGATAGATAGATAGATAGATATTAATAAATATACATATTATCCTACGTCTAAAACACAACGCAGTGATTCAGGCACTACGCTATCATCACGCAGATAAACGTGCATGCATTTGGGCATATATAGGTAGAGGTTTCGTGCGTAGGTATGGATGTAAATACATATTAATATAGCTAGGTGTATATATATATATATATATATATATATATATATATATTCTATTTTTTTTAAGTTTTTGACCTTTAATTCCTTAAATATTTACTCTACAAAATACTTACTGTACAAGACGCAAGAACAACACGAGTTTCGGTATATATATATATATATATATATATATATATATATATATATATATATATGTGTGTGTGTGTGTGTGTGTGTGTGTGTGTTGAAGTTTTTGGTAATTTTACTGTCGAGAATTACAAACTCTGCATTTTGTTCAAATTCGCAAATGATTCTATGAAATTTCCATCAACTTTCGTTGCTTGGAAAAATAATTTACAAAAATTATCAAATTTCTTTAATTCAATGTAATTTCATAGGATATCATGACAAACATATATTTTCAGAATTTTATTTCTCTGTAACAGCAAAGAAGAAAGTTTTTTGAGCTTGCAACAGAGAACTAGTGAAGGATAAATATTTTTCTGAAGACTAATTCCACTTTTTTCAAACGTTTAGCCTCATGATTTGCTTATAATTCTCACAACCTGGAAACTGGATACTTATCTACATAAAACTGTAAAAGATATATGCAAACAACAATATTGTATTTTCATGAAATATATATTTGTTATTCTAATCATCAAAATGCACAACGGAAACATATGGCCGGTCATGAACTATAGCAATTACTTGCAGATATTTTACGAAAACATGTCGACGATCTTTATGAAAATAATGTAATATGTTTCTGTAGAATAATATCTTAAAACCAAATCATATTCTATTGACAATTTTTGCTTTATGAAGGGTATTGGCAGGAATCATTGTTTAAATTATACATTTCTATAAATGACTGGTGTTTGGTTAATTCGTTTGGTTATTTCACAAATCTATGCTTCGTAAATAGTCATAATGATTTTGAGAACTTTCTAGTCATTCAAATCTGAGAGACATTAATAACTTTGATTCTTGTCTTGAGTATTTATCATAGTAAATTGAAGAAAATACGAAATTTGAAATATATTCTTCCATTAACATTTAATTAAATAATATAAAAACAATGTGGAGACATCGTGTTACAGATACCAAATAAAATAACCAGTTTATTAATAGAGAAAATTATAGGATTACAAATCGAAATATTCATTGAATCACAGTAGTGCATATATATATATATATATATATATATATATATGCATGTGTGTGTTTGTGTATGTATGTAGGCAGCAAATTCACTTTTAGACACGTCCGATTAAATAAATTGCAAACAATATGTCTGCATATTTTTAATAAAGTCCTGGTGATATTCAAGGATACTTTTTTTGGGTATTATAATTGAGAGATGTAAGAAATGAGCTGTAAAGTAGATAGATGATATCATTATTCACTTCTCGATGTTCACAAGTACTTTCAATCTCTTTCGGTTATTGTCTTTCGGTGAGTAAGTTTTGGTAACAAAAATAATCGCAAGCAGTGTTGCTAAATATCAATGTAAATTTTCTTCTTATTTCAAATATAAATTTTGACAAATTGCTTGTCGTTCATTAGAACGTAAAAATTATCCAAAATGGAATATTTTTTGTTGAAATGCTATGGTAATGTACGTGTTAAAATGTTAAAACATGAAAAAACTATTCTTCTATAAATATTTTACAAATTTACTAAAGTATACTTAGCTGATTCTAATTATTTTTAACACATTTCACCACCTGACATAGTAATATATCTGATAAGATGCGCTGATAGTATTATTTTATTTTTGTGTAATATAGACTAGTTAATCTATCTCAACACCCACCATTCCTGGTGCATTCTATCGAACCGCCAGGAATTCTTTTTACGTTCATATGTTGAGGTGTAATTTCCAATGCAGCAGCTTCGACCTGCTCTGAAGTGGATGCTTCTCGATCGCTACATTCATAACGTCTACATGGTTATGTTGAACAGTTAATTTTCCCGTAAATCACCATATAAGTAACTCTTATTCTGTAACTCGAGTTGTTCTTGCGTCTTGTACAGTAAATCATTTCTAGAGTAAATCTTTAAGGAATCAAAGGCCGATTACTTAATAAAAATAATATATATATATATATATATATATATATATATATATATATATATATATATATATATATATGCGTTCCGTTCATTCTACCAAATAATATATTTTCTGCTTGTTTAATAATTGATTCGATAGATGCGTGTTCTTTTTTTATATTCAATAACAGTACATTGAAGCTATTTATTAAAAAAATATAACTACGTACAAAGTAATATTCAGGGTCAATATATATTGTGAGACAAATTCCGTAAGGAAAGGTTTTGGTACTAAAGAAAATCTATGTTTTAGAAAGCGCAGTTCAGACAAAAAACTTTTGTAGATAACACACTTTAGCATCTATAAGATACCGTTGATAATGCTAACATTTCTCTTTACATAAAAGTGATAAATATATTTTCAATAGCAGTAGAAATAGCAGATATCATAGGCCGAACAAAAGATGTTAAATACAATATTCTAAGTAATCATCACCAAGCAATCCTTTTAGATAAGTTAAACATAGTTGGTGGAGAAATTCTATTATGGATGATAAATGAGCTGAAACAGTTTCTTGCTATCGATATAATTCAAAGGAAATGACCTTTTTGTGTTAGAAAGATAAAGTATCACATAGCT